>LPNX010894154.1:666335-775961 GCA_001517045.1 Pseudotsuga menziesii
TTGCGAGCTCTAAAGTTTAACTTTAGAAAACAGATTTTAATTTTTTGGTGGCGGCAACTAATAAAAGTTCAAAGATTCGGTTGACTAGCAACCGATTACTATATACCTGCGGCGGCATGTATAATAACATAAATATGGAAAATATTTTGAATCTATAGTTAAAACATTTCAAAAAAATAACTAAAAAGTCTTTACCTAATTTATCATATATTAAATTATAACTAACTTATATAAAAATATATATATATATATATGATGATGATGACAAAGTGATTTTCATCCTCAACTCTCAAGCCTCATACATATGACAAACCCTTTCCGCACATAGAGTTTTACTAATAAAGCAAAGTCTTGTTTAACTATGGAGTTCATGAGAATTTGTTTTTCACCCCTTTTAGTCCATGGAGTTTTACTAATAGACCAAAGTCTTGTTTAGCTATAAAGTTTATGAGAGTTCATTTTAATCTTGGCTATATTAATTTTCTTCAGTAACCTACTTACTACCAAAATATACTTCTCACTTAGAAGTAATAATATTTTTGATATTATCAATGTTTTGCAAAGTGTGGTTTTATTCAATGCTCTAATGGTTTATCCAAGACATGGTATCTTTACACCAGCATTATAGTTGATTTTAACTTGACTTTAAAGCAATTTCAGGAAGTCTCTCATTTCCCATGTTATATATCTTATGCTTTTACCTCAGGTATTTAGTCATAGCCATATCTTTATGGGGAAAAGACTTACTTTTTTAAGGAGAATAGGATAAAGCTTTTGTATTTGATGCCCTGGCTCTCTAGTAGTTAATTTAGGACGGTGGCGATAATAGAAAACCATTTAAAAAAAATGAAGGCGATGTTTATGAAATGAATAGAGTTGAAAGATAGGTGGATATACTGAAAAGTAAAAGTATGAGAGACGGCAGATGCTTCAACAAAACGAGCTTGTAAAATTAAAATAGAGCAATTTTATATCATATATGTCATCCTTGTCTTATTAAATATAAAAAACAACCCATCCATTATCATTAATGCCTGGCACAAAGATTCATCTAGGTGTCAATGTGACAGCCATGAAGAATGAGTCCTTCCCATCACCGGATCATTTACAGAATCGTGATGAGCCTTTCAACCGATTGTGCAACTTTACAACTTCGCAAAATACAATATGAATATGTTAATATGAATATATGAATATGATTTCCAGCTAATGCCGTTGCTGCAGTTTAATAAGACCAAAATACGCCCCGCCTTCGCCTTTGGCCATGATATGGGCATGATTTCCTTGCTCAACGACGCTCCCTTTCTCAATAATGATTATGCTGTCCGAATTCTGAACTGAGGTCAATCGATGAGCTACAGCAACAGTCATTCTTCCCACTGTTACTCGATCTATTGCTTCTTGAACCACCCTCTCGGAATGAGCATCTAATGCTCTGGTTGCCTCGTCCAATAGCAAGATGCTTGGATTCTTTATAATTTCCCTTGCTATCGCTATTCTTTGCTTCTGTCCCCCGGACAACTGCGTTCCCTTGCTCCCTGCATTGGTTTCATATCCATCCTTCAAGCACCTGAAACATATATTCACAATGCGTACCATTCATTAATAACAATTACTTAATATACAAGCTTACTGAATGATTGTAGTTAACAATTTATTTCAGTAAACTTACGAAATGAATTCATGGGCATTTGCAGCCTTGGCAGCTTCTATTATCTCCGCCTCAGTTGCGTTCTCTTTACCATATGAAATGTTGTCCCGAATGCTCCTAGCAAAAAGAGTTGGCTCCTGCCCTACAAGAGCTATGTGTTCTCGCAGAGATCGCAAATTGAAACTCCTTATGTCTTTGCCATCTATGAGTACCTTTCCTTTCAACAGATCGCAGAATCTTTCTATCAGTCCAATGATGGTGGACTTACCACGCCCGCTCTTTCCCACTAGCGCCACGCTGCTCCCTGCAATGATTTTAAGAGATAAATTTCTCAAGATCATGGCATCTGGACGAGCTGGATAAGCAAAGTCCACACTCTTCAGCGTTACAGTGCCTTGACCTTTCTCAGGGTTAACCCCATTAGGGTCCTCTGGGTTTATAAGGCTATTTCTATCCAAAATTTCAAACACAGCCGTTACAGCATCAGACCCTTTGGCGAGGTCCGAATTCATACTTCCAGCATCGGCTATCATTCGGCCCAATTGACCAAAAATAAAATGGTTCAATAAAAAAGCATGGAACTTGATAAGGCCATGCGCTATAAGCCTCCCTCCGTACCAAAACTCAAAAGGCCAGTAGCATATTTCAAGGAACTTTGAAGCTCCAAGGGTCAATCCTGCGTACCATGATTGTTTATTACTCTCCCTCAGTGGGCCTTCCTGTGTGGATTCAAAATAACGAATATTTTTTTCTTGAGAGCAAAAGGCCGTTATGGTTCTCTGATGCATGACACATTCGAAGGCCGCTTGGCGACCTTCATTTTGGGCTTTAATAGACTTACCTGAAATGCTTTTAGGAAGAACGTTTCGAGTGTAGAAGCAGAGAACCATCAGTGGCTGAACAACGATCAACACAATAGCAAGTCGCCACGCTACCACCATTCCTAGAGTCACGGTGATAATTACTCCAGAGAGACACTCCACTAGAAGTGAAACACGATCCCCTACCAAGGATCTTACCTGCATATATATGTGACATTAACAATGTTAATGATAAAACGAATATTAATAAGCAGATTCGATTAAAAACAAATGCTATGGAACTTTGATAGAATCCTTACCACATTAGCTTCCTTGGCCAGCTTTGAGCAAACAGCTCCACTGGAATTTTGATCGAGATCGAACCACCCAACTTCGAATGTAAGAATTTTTGAAAGCATTCTTTGGCGGATCCTTTTTGCTAGAAACTCACCCACCACTGCGAAGTTATAGTGCTGAACCAAATTCACTGCAAAAACATGCACTGCGAGGGCTATAAAAAGAATACAATACAAGCCGACTTTAGATCTGATCTGTTCTCTGTCTTTTAGAAAGAGCGCAGAAATCATGCTTGCCATAGTGACAGAATACGCTATTTGAGTTGCCGCATATCCAAAAGTGCTTACACAGCCCATCAAAGTATTCTTCCATTCTGGAGCATTCAATGCAAGCAACCTCCTGATGTCATCATTGCCATGTGTCAAGTGAAAACCAGATACCAAACTCCAAGAATGACATCATTTCTGATTGGCCAATTAGAAGTTTACAAAATAGCAAATAGAAATATTTTTATTAAAATTTAAAATATTTTTTTGCAAACTCTAAAGTTTAACTTTAGAAAACAGATTTTGATTTTTTTGGTGGCAGCAACTAATAGAAGGTCAAAGGTGGTTGACTAGCAACCGATTACTATATACCTGCTGTGGCAGGTATAATAATTGGTTCATCTAATTAAGTCATTACTTTGTTTGTTGTACAAGTATTTTTATTAATAAATCAAAATAAATTAATATTAGTTTTTATCTTATTTATTATTGAGCATATTGATTACCTTGTTTGTTGTATAAGTATTTTTTATTAATATTTTTTTAATAAACCAAAATAAATTAATATTAATTTTTATCTTATCTATTATTGAGCATGTTGATGAGCATGCTCATTATAATAATGATGAGTTATTGTTTAGATTAATTATTTACATCTTTACTTAAATTTTAAAAATATGAATTTTTGAAAATTTTATTTTAATTACTTGAATATTACAATTTTCTTTATGTAAAATTCCAAGACATATCGCTGTAGAAATTATTTCTAAATAAGATGCAGAAGTAGAAAGTATATACAATTTGCATATGATGTTTTTAACTAAAAGTACAATATTGATAAATGTGTAATTTCAAATTGTTATTTGATCATCCCAACATTTATGTTTACATATGGATATTTTAAGCTTCCAACAATATATGTATTTCACATGACATTGTTCTTATACCAATAAAATATATTCAATCAAAATCCATATTATGTATCCATTTGATCAAGCAACATAAATGGACTATTTTAGTCTCATTATGATTGCTATTGGACAATCTTTTAATTGAAAAAGTCAAAGGAGAAATAAACAACAATGGAAGATTCAAGTATGAATGTTGAAGGAGAATCTCTCACTTAAAAGTGAAGTAAGCATCAATGGACTATTCAAGTATGAAAGGAGAATCTCTGACTTGAAATTGAATTAAGGAGAAGTTGGAAAAATGCATGCTGAAGGAGAATCTCTCACTTGAAGGTGAATTAAGGAGAAGTTGGAAAAATGCAGGAAGAGAAACACTGAAGATATAGAATGGTTAAAATATTTTTGTAAGTTTTTCAATGACTAACTTAATTATGGTTTGTTTTCAAAGTTATATTATAATAATAATTTAGTCTTAAGATTACAGCAACTTAAATTAGTATATATGATATCTTTGTTTGTAAAGTAAGAAATGCTCATTATTTATCATAACTAAATATTTGTTTGTAAAATAAGTAATACTCTTAATTGATCATAAATAAATATTTGTTTGTAAAATAAGAAATACTTTTAACTTAATATAAATAAATATTTGTTTGTAAAATAATGAATATTATTAATAATTTGATTAGTAAAAGTATTGTACATATCCTATTTTTATTTGTAAAATAAAAGATTTTATTAATTACGGATTGATAAAGTTATTATGCATATCCTATTCTTTCTAATCTTAATATTTAACTATAATACACATATAAATTTCTCATATAATATAAAGTAAATAAACTAATAAAAATATTATATAAATTGCAAAATGAATTATTTAAAACAGATTTATTTTAACTTTAAATTTATTAAAATTGAAAATTACATATAAAATTTTATATACATTTATATTAAACTATAATTTTAAAAATATGTGTTACAATATTAATTTTTTATTTTATTTTTTAACTATGTGAATTTAAAAAAATCAAATTTATCAAATATATAATAAAAAAATATATATCATATTTTTTAACACAAAAATATATTAAAATTAATTTCAATGAATTTTAATAATAATTATCATTGATAATGATGATGATTAACAGCCTCTGCTGATACCAACTTTTGTTAATGGAACATTAAGAAGTATAATACTTAGTTTACTTTAAAATTATAAAGTACTCTAAAAAAATGATTTTCATGTTTCATACTCATAAACTCACACCCTCACATAAATACCAAACCATTTCCACCCAGAATAAACCAACTTTCACTATTAATAACTCTACTCATCATTTTTATCGAATTACCATTCCTAATTCAGCAAAGTTCCATCATTTTTATTTGGGAAAGTTCCATCTTTAAATATATAACTAACAGTTAAAATAGTTACAAGACCACCCATATGATCTGCCATGATTTGGCAAATCCAGCAGGATTAAAAAACACAGATAAAAACAAATTATACCTTTCTGGCCAAAGCAGTTCCAGAATAGCACAAAGCTGCATCAGCTAAACGATCCAAAGAAACAATTGATAGCAGTCACAAAAGGAAATCTGGGGAGATTATGAGATTTCAGAACGGGCCAGGGGTTGCCTTCCACCCATCCGAGCATTTGAAAAGAGGGCCAATGATCTTGTCTTCACTAATGGCGTCGTACACCAGTTCGATAACTTCACCAGGAGAAGTGGTCCGAGTACCACTCAAAAGCTTGGTGCCGAGCTGGTTTCTCACGAATTCATAGAGAGGATAAGATCTACACTCCTGGATTCTGTTGGGCAATGGACTGATCCCTTTATCATAACTGTCTCTGGCCAGATTAACTTGAGATTCAAGCTGAGTTTTCAGCTCGGCTTCAAACAGAGTGATCTTGTTGAATATAGAAGTATTGTGATCTTTCTCACCCTCTGTGTTCTTGAAAGCGTGTTCAACAAGAACATTTCGCAGTTTCTGCGTCAATGGATAGCTAGCATTGCAAGGATCGTCAATGTAGGCGAAAACATGCTCGTTATCGACTATTTGAAGCAAATCCTTTTCACAGAAACGGCCTGGTAAAACCTCCCCGTTGAGTCCAGTGCTTAGGGTTTTCTTTGCTACCTGAGAAACAATCTGCTTTACTGTGGCAAGCATATTTTCTTCTAAATGCCTTAAATCCACAGCTTGACACAAGGCGGTCAGGTATGTGGAGAGCATAAGCTTCAGAATATCGATAGCCTCAGCAGATTTTCTAGCCGAGACAAGACCCAGAGAATTAACGTCCTGATTATGCTGTTCAGCGCTCTGTACATGGCTGGTGACCGGATTCTCCAGGTAAAGAAGCTCAGAAGTATAAGAAGCCATGGCGATTTCCGCGCCTTTGAGTCCATAATCGAGGCTAGGATTAGGCCCGCCGCTTAGATTCGAAGGCAAGCCTCCATTGTAATAGTCATTCACAAGCTCAGAGAATTGAGCAAACATCAATTTACCAATTGCTGAAATCGCTAGACGAAGATTATCCATCGAAACACCAATAGGCGTACCTTGAAAATTCCCGCCGTGAAGAGCTTTGTCTCTGGCAACATCAATGACTGGATTATCGTTCACAGAATTGATTTCCCTCTCGATCATATGAGTTGCAGATCTGATAACCTCGACTTGAGGGCCGAGCCGTTGCGGCGAAGTTCGAAGCGCATAGCGATCTTGCTTCGGCTTCTGGAGAGGATTCATCTCATGGAGCTTAGCAGCGTGTTTCATATAAGAACTCCCGTCCAGGACATATTCCATAATAGCTGCGGCTTCCATTTGACCCGGATGATGCTTAAGCTTGTGAGTTAATGGATCTGTAAAGTCAGGCTTCCCATTCATAACTTCACAAAACATGGCAGATATTACTTCAGAAAGCGAAGCAAGAACATTTGCATCATAACAAACAATGGAAGCCAGTGCTGCTCCCACTGAAGTGCCATTAACAATGGCCAAGCCTTCTTTAGGTGCCAATTCAAATGGCTTCTCCACGCCGACTTTCTTTAAAGCTTCAGCTCCGCTCATTTCTGTTCCATCTCTGGATCGGACTTTGGAATTAGGTCTCCCAGTCAAGAGTCCAGCAATATAAGATAAAGGAACCAGATCGCCAGAAGCAGTTATGGTTCCTCTTAAAGGTAGCTTCGGCGTAAGCCCAGCATTCAAGAGCTTTTCCACAGTTTCAAGAATGTCCCATCTTATACCCGAGTAGCCTTGCAGCAGAGTATTCGTTCGAACAAGCATAGCAGCCCGCGTAGTATCTTCGGACAGAATGTTATCCTGGCATTTGCCAAGAACTCCAGCATTCAAGAAACGAATCAGCTCTTTCTGAAGCTCGGCTCCCTGGTTCGTTCTCCTGTGAGAAGTGGCTCCGAACCCGGTAGTAACCCCATCAAAGTATTCTTCCATTCTGGAGCATTCAATGCAAGCAACCTCCTGATGTAATCATTGCTATGTGTCAAATGAAAACCAGATACCAAAGTCGAAGAAGTTTACAAAATAGCAAATTCAAATATTTTTATTAAAATTTAAAATATTTTTTTTTCAAGCTGTAAAGTTTAACTTTGGAAAACTGATTTTGATTTTTTGGTGGCACAAACTAATAAAAGGTTAAAGGTAGTTGACTTGTAACCAATCACTATATACCTGCTGTGGCAGGTATAATAATATAACGATAATTTTCTTCTAACCCAAATTTAATTATATTTAATTATATAAAAACTATAAGAAAATATTTTATTTATTATTATTTTTATTTAATTTAAAATTATTAAAAAAACTTATAAAAAAGGCTTACGCACATGTAAACTTTCTTAAATTGAAAAAAGTAGTGGATTATTTACCATTTAATATACCGTATCTATTTTTTTTATCAATTATTATTAAGAAAAAATTAATTTGACATCTCAAAATTAATTTCCAAAAACGCTTGTAACATTCAAATCACCAAGAAATTCAAGGGTAATGTTAAGCGCCAAAGCAAAACATGGTCGGTTGCTGGTTTTTCCTGCTCTGGCCGACATGTTTGGGATCTTCAAGTCTATTCTTGCATTCTTCATATCCTTCGTGGTAAAGATATTGTCGATGGTTGACAACCATGGACAAATTACATTGTAATTTCTTCTCTCATATCTTTAAGGAAGAAATTGATAGCACTCTTATATCATTTCAATTATAAAATGTCAGTTAAAAACCCCAATAACCATAAACCCCAAATTGCCTGCCATATTTTGTTGGACTAGTTGTGATAAATAAACGTTGAAATTTGAGAATCAAGAACGAAAACACCAGAAAAAAAATACAAGAAGAAGTAGAAAATGAAAAAAACCCATAAAACACAAAAAGAGGAAACCCAACAGAACAAATTAACAATTAAAAAATACATGTTTGCTGGAAATTATTAACTACTTTTGCAGGGTAACTGGGAGTGTCTTATTTTATTATTTTTAGCATGGTAATTTTAGGGTTTAAATCTAACTCCATGTTCATTGGGGATCCATGTTCTTATAGTGGTATGAGAGAGTGCGTTACATGGCCCATGTGAGACAAGGTCAATTCTTTCCCTATATGGGCAGCAAAAGCCCAGAGGTTTTAAGCGTATACATACATCGATTACAATGCAGTGAATGTGAATAGTCCCCATCCTCATGCTTTTCCTCCAATAGTGACATTGGCCTCCACGGGAGAAGATTCTAATGTCGATGGCGAATGCCCAAGGATGAATTCTCCTCATCGACCTCCTTTCTTCATCCAGATTCCGAGCCCTTCTCTCTTCCATCCCTCGAATTCCAATAGTGGTGCTCTATCGTCTTCGTGTGTCTCTCCTGCAGCTTCCAGTGATCAAGTTTGGGCATTGAATTATGCGTCCTTGTTCATCCCTGGCGGATACTTCTTGTTGGGAAATTGAAAGGATTGCAATAACAACACCACTGTTGCCAATAGCAGGGCTCAATATTTTTTGGCTGTCAAACAAGAAGAGGTGGAGAGGATTTTCAGGTCTCTAGAGATGGTCGACACCAGCGGTGTAGGAGGAGAAACCCCAATTGCTTTAGCAGCAACAATGGGCCAGATAATTGAGTTGGCGAGTTGGAATCTGAAAACATCCCAACTTCTACCGTTCATGATGGTTCCTCCATCTCTTCTGTGGTAAGAAATGAGGGGATCATCTACACAAAGTAGTCCTCTCAGTTCTCCTTCCACCCCTCTCACTTATTGACTAACCCATGTAAAGTGTGAGAGTGGCGTGGATTCCTTAATAATTTTGGTGCATGGAAAAGGATTGATGGAGGGATTTGGCCAGTTGTATTCTGTTGTGCAACATCAAGCATATATCACATGAATATTTTTGATACAGTGCATGGACATGGAAAATATATTACCATGTTTTACCGGTTCACATCATTGACCGGTAATCAAATGGTTTCTACCATGTTCAACATCAAATCATTGTAATCACATGGATAGAATCATACTTTGTGGAAGACAAGACAAAGACCCTGTGTATCTGTTAAAAGCACTCATGTGATGAGGTCCCAAACATAAGTTATTTCCCTAAATCCCAAGTTGTGAAGTGAAAATATTGTCCTTGACTTCACTATTGCATATAAAAATCCAGCACCACTTCGTCCCTTAAGGCAAGAAGAATCACCTTCTTCGGTAACACTCACTGTATCTTGATAGTAGGTGATGCCACTGCTTTTCGCCCTTGATAAATGAGTGGTTCTACCCTGTCAACACTTTGTCATAGTTGAGGAGAACCGATGCCCAAGGTAAAAAGTGAAAAAGAGAAGATTCCATGAAGCTTCTCGAAGGAAGGCTTGGTGGCACCGTCATCCCTACTCCTTAGGACCACTTGGAATTGAGATCCATCATTTTGGGATCTTCCTTCCACCTCACCCACCATTTACTCAACCATTCCTATCCTCGCAAGGCCTATAAAACTAGGCTCTTACCCCATGATTGAGGGAGAGAAAATTTATGTCGTTTCATTGAGGTTCTGGACAAATTAGTAGGGTGAGCATAGAAGGAGCAAGTTGGAGCTTTTGGGGACTAGTAATTGGCATGTGAAGGAGCATCACAACACTAAGGTGAAGGTTGTAATATTTCTTCTTCATCTTTAATGCAAAGTTGGTTCCTTTCCCGTAATGTATGTTGTGTTGTAATCATGTATTTTACTTTTGGATTCCTTAGTCACCGACATAGAATTATGGATTATATTTTGGTACTTTTGATTGTGTTTACTTGTTTCATGTGATTGTGCAGGTACTCCTGTGAATATCCATCACCGTAGGAAACAACTACATCACTCTATCAAAGGGACTCATCCCAGATCTACACAACTTCTAGGGGAAGTCTTCCATCTCTGTTGTAACTCATTTGTTATAGATATGAACCATTTACACTAGAGGAATAACTCTTGTATACAAGAGGTGCATTTTTCCTACAAAAATCCCATAATGGGATTCCTATCAAGAACAATTCTCTCGTGATTAACACCAAAGAATCTCATTTCAGCACCTTTACACTCATTTGTCAATTCAACACCTTTTTTCCAAAACTCATTGCTATTCATTCTTAGATTTCCAACTCTTGAAATCCCTTTGTATAGAGGGTGCTATTATTCATCACTGTACAAAGTTTTTTCAATGTGTAATTTTCTATAGTTGATGGTAGAGATGAGGTGATCGACACAAGGCCTTCACACTGAACATTCAATACCTTCTCAAACAACTTATGAACTATTCCAATTTGGTATGGATTATGAACCTCCCTCTACATTTTTTATGTTAGGATTCCCTTCAGATAATAGGTGGATGTCTTGAAAGATATGTCTTGATGTTACCAGAGTCTCTGTCCACTTTTCATTTTTTGTTGAGATCTATATGGTGGTGGATTTGGACTCGGTCTTCGGGAGGAAATCCTTTAAGATGTCAATGTTGTGATTTGTAAACAGAATCTGGATTACGAACAATTCAGTTTTCAATGCAGATTTTTTTCAAGACTAACCACCTGGCCACTTCTTGTCCTAAGTGGTTTTTTGATGTCGCCCCTTAAAGAGTACCAATTAGAGAGAAAAATAAAAAGATCCCACTAGGTAGAATGGTGTATAATTGAATTATTTTATAGGTGGTTATAAGTACTCATATAGATAATGGGATTACATAAGAAACTCCCACAAAGGACAATACTTGGAAAACTAGAAACTCATCCTATGGAAGTGGAAACTAAAGAACATACAACAATTTAGCACTGTGATAAAATTACCAATGGCTACTTTCTGATGCAGGTGAAATGGATTGAAGTGAAGAAAAGAAACATAAATAAAAGCAACATTGCTGAAGAAAAAATCAAGAGGCCCTCTAGTTTTAGAAGAGTTTAATGTTTGGGATCCTACATTTTTCATTGATATGATGGCACCAACATCTGTGAAAAATAATAACTCCAATTTTAGAATATTTTAGTGTTTGGGATCCTACATTTTCCATTGATATGATGGCACCAACATCTTTGAAAAATAATCCCTCCAGTTTTAGAATATTTTACTGTTTGGGATCCTACATTTTCCATTGATATGATGGCACCAACATCTTTGAAAAATCATCAAATAAATTCAAGAAGGATAATTCTATAACATCAAAATATTTGGGACAACCAAGTCATATAATTCGGTCTGTATTCACACTTGATATGTCTATATGTAAGCTTATTTCTCCTATGAGGTATATCAGCTAGGTTGTTCTTGTAAGTTGGTGGAAATATTTTTCTATTTGTTTTGGTTTGCAACAATGCTAGCACACTAGCTATTTTCCAAATATTTGACCCTCTCTCATGTTTAAATTTATTTTCAATGCTTTAATGAGTGTTTCAACTTTAAAATCCTACTACAAGTTCTATGTTGCACATGGATCCTTCAACAGCGCAATAACTACACTCCCTTGATAATTTCTCCTCTTAAATATGAGAATTCCTTCATGAAAGGTATGATGCAGAGTATCCCAGAAAAATTTCTCCAAACACATGGAAGTTGCAATAGGACCCATGGGAATTATTATATTATATCATCCACATTGATTGTGTGAGAGATTAAATTCCTCCTAATCAATTCTACAATTATGTTTATTTCAATTGTTTAAATAATCCCTCAATTTTGGAAGGCGAAGCATTGTGGTTTATATACTCCTCAAATGATATGAATTAGCTTATGTAATTATGAAAACAAATACTATTTTTTGTTAATTTTGAATGCTTCTTCCAGGAATTTTCAGAATCTCTCGGTATAGAGCTCCATGTTTCATGTCATGGTGTTACCTTTGGTTTCCATACAACATCAGCATGTAGATGATTTTTTTCTAGGGCTCTGAGACAATTTTGTGCCCCTTTTCAACCACTAGTGATGTCATCATTGCACACACTATACATGTTAGTACCATTGACCTAATTTTTTGGTCGTTTATTGAACAATAATAAAATTATCTTGTCTTAACTTAACATAAAATGCAACTGAGGATTGAAAATTCCTTCATGGTTTTGTCATCATAGTAAAATAAACATTTAATGTAAGGACATACCGCTATCATTAACAGAGTATATATCCACATCGAAAAAGGACATGTGAGGATTTAAAATTAATATTGCATCATTCTTTCTCTTCAAAACCATCAAAGGGTGTTCTGAGGGATGTATGGGTCTTCTGTGTCAACTTCTACATATATCCCACTTTCAGATAAAACAAACTGACAAACAAATACATAGACCTAGAACCTCAGTATGTCCTACAACAACAAACATCATAGTATTGTCCTCTTGAGAAAATATAATGCATCAACCCAAACCAATTAACTGTAGAAATACACAGCCTGAGGAAACATTCCATGCAGTGTCATGTGATTGATAGTAAAAGACAATTATCCAACCAAAATATATACGGGAGAAATTAAAGTTATTGCAGGAAACAAAAGAAACCTCCATTTGAATGGACACTAAATGGAATGAAGATGGGAAATGATCACACAATATCCATGTTCCACCAACATGGCATATGTTGCATACATCATCACCTTCAAATAGAGCAGGTTTTTTCTTCCTACTTTCTCTTGAAAAATATCTATACCCCTTCAACTTGTTTTTATTGTCTAGTACATGCATCTGGAATTGCAGTAAAGATCTTCCATAGTCCAAAACGATGTTTGCAGACTGTTGATTATTATTCCTCCCAGCATGAGCTTCAAAGTTTGATAGAGTGTACACCTTTTTACACCATTCGCACATAATTCCATCACAAGTTATCCATCCTTCATCTTATGGACATTTCTCCTTTCTATTCCAATAGAAAACTCTCTGGTTTGGTGCCACCATGTCATTTTCTATCATCCAGGACAAAACCAATTGAATAGTCCACTTAACCTGGACCGAAGATAAATCCTTTATTTTTCATGGAGTAGAAGGGAGTACCTACATTTGATAATCATTTCCTAGTTCCCCTTTTCTTTTCACAGGGCGTGGTCTTTGTCTTTTCTGTTTCAGACCTTCAACTGAATCTTCTAAACCAAGTTTTTATTTTTTACTACTAAATCCCAAAACTGCTAATAAACCTTGCCTTGATTTTTTTAATTTTGGTTCCTTTGTACTTCCACTTCTCATCACATTTTCCTAGTCAAAGCACTTTGAATCCAAAGTACATTCTTTTTCCTATTAGTTGTTTCTATAAGAGGGATCATTTCACTTGAAACATTTCTTCTCGTATTGACACAATTATCCATCTTTTGACTCCTAAATTCATGTCACTTTATTCGTATGTGATTTTTCAAAGTATCCTCAACAATTTCATTATTTTTTTTATTCATGTTTTGTTATGTTCGTGGAAATATAGACTCTCCTCTTCTTTTGACACACAAAAGTTCAAGGCATGTTTCATGTAACCCTTTCCTGAGTTTTCTTTAGCGAAGGAGAGGATGAAATACCCCCTAGAATGCGTTGTCTTGACTTGTCAGCCTCCACATTATCTTCATGATTGCCATCTATTACTCCCTAAATAGTCTATTGTTGCTTCCATGCCAAACACACTTGTAAGAGAGAATAGTAATTCTAGGATGTAGGGGCAATATAACAAACATCATGACATACCCTTCAATATTTGAACTCAAATATCCATCCTACAGATAGAAGATGCATTTTTGATTTTATGGGAGATTTTTTTTTACGGTCTTGTCCAAAGTAAGATTATACTTAAGGGCTGCTAGATGACAATATTCAACATCAAAATTTTCTTGTTTTGTAGGAGTCTCCCATGATCGAGTTGATATGTGCCCTGCCATGTGCTATTGTACATGTTTTCCATGATTTCCTACAGAAAGTGACATGTCATTAGATAATTATCTCTCATTAGTAAGGGTAATCCCACCATTCAATCCATTGGCTAGATCCTTTAATAATATCCCGTCAAAATTGCATTATGCTTGGTCTTTCACATCTACCTCGTTGGCTGGAGAATGGGGCATAATTTTTTCTATGCGTTCCATTTTATTCTTCAAATATGCTTAATTGGCTAGAATATGGGACAATAACTTAACAAAATATGTTTGTTCTTTTGAACCTTCCCTACTAGAGGAATCCGTAGATAATTCTCTGTCAACACAAATCTGACCCATTTTCCAAATTCTTGTATGATTCTCTAGCAGCTGACAATGTATAAGTTGCTTGATCCTTCACAAATTCCCCATTATAGAAGCTACAAGTGAATTCTTTTAAGTTCATTGAATTAGCCCCTCTTCCTAGAACTTTGGAGAAATCTCTGCATGTGTAGTCTGCTTGAACCCAAAAATCTGCTCCACTGGATGGAAACTCAAATGAATCATTGCTACACATATTGGTTGATCCTCCAAGATTGCCTCCCTAACAAGAACCTTCAATAGCTTATCACTTATTTCATCTCTTGGATTTTTCAAATATTCACCATCAGTTTGCACAACAATTAAAGTATCTGGAGAAACAATAGAATCCAATGCCTTTTTTGTGCAGAGTGTTTCACAGGGAATAATGGCACCCATTTGAGGAGTCAAACCAGAATCTACATCTCTTTTTCTCTATGGTGATTGGGCCAAACCTTACAATAAACTAGAATCTAAACGACTAGCAATCGGATATCAATAGAAGAATGGCGAGACTCAAACCCACACCTAATTACAGTATGATGGATAAAGTTACCTTGCTGCAAAGCCGCTATTTGTGCACATTCTGGATGCAGACTCACCATGGTCATTTAAGAGGGCTTCGCATATGTAACTTCATTTGATTTTAAAGTTCCAAATCCTCTCGGACATGTAGATTTTGAGCATATCCTACAATCAATGCATTCAATGAGACAAAATATCATTTAGGAATTTTTTCAAATGTTTTTCTTGCATTTATGAAATCCCCACATTTTGCATTTCAGGATGGAAGGAATGTTGCATATTCCTGAATTTGATCCATATCCATCGTCCTTGCTTCTCCTTCTTGATTCGTTCTTAATTTCCCTTAGTCCTAAGAAGTAAGTTCCATGGAATGGTGCTATAGGCCTTTCCAAAAGGAATTCTTATTCTACCTTCGTTGATGGGTTAACTTCGAATAAATTATTTTATGCACTTGTAAATGATACTCTTTTAATACCCTACTGCACTTCTCGAATATTGTACCATGCGTCATGGTACCTTGCGGGATCATTTGTTGGGTATAGAGAAACTAGGTTCATAGGGACAACTGGATCAACAAATTATTTTACTATATTTTTAGACGATCTTAAGTGATCTTTAAATTATTACACGAGCATCTTGCATTGTTTATGAAAGTACTTGCCACATAAACATCAACTTCAAGCCCATATTTCACTACATGACAATGAACATATATTTCCTCTTGCAAAGCTAATAGACCATCACATGTAGACCAACACATGCCTTGAGAACATAGGGATAAGTAAATTATTTGGTTGAATGCCTAATAGTTCCAATTGGCAGTAAAGTTCCAGTGCTTCCTCAAAAGGTTCCTTCCAAGCATATCCCCTGATCATTTCATTCCTTAACAAGACATTTCGGTGTTACATTCTTTTAAATATCAGACATACATCATA
Source organism: Pseudotsuga menziesii (assembly GCA_001517045.1). Lineage (NCBI taxonomy): Eukaryota > Viridiplantae > Streptophyta > Pinopsida > Pinales > Pinaceae > Pseudotsuga > Pseudotsuga menziesii. The sequence goes on from LPNX010894154.1 coordinate 682,410, forward strand.
CATTCTGCCACAGGAAACATAAAAGTTCAAAATTTTGATTTTCAAACTAGTTTCTTACTCTATTCCTTATATGAGCATGTGGGCAGGGAGCAGATTTCCCTCGAAAACTTATTTGGTGTCCATACAGACCTGCAAAAGAGAAGCATGCATGAAGATTGAGATTGGGATTTAGCTGGGTCAACCTATGAGCAAAAATAGCCAGTGACCAACATATGCATAGAATTATTAATGAATGAAGTACAAACTCATTCGGATGAGGAGCAATAATCCAACTCACATGGAAGCTCGGACTTACAAACTCTGTTTATTTCGATAAAACTAGAAAATTCAGTAAGGAAATCCTCAAAAATCTATTTATCTTTGGTAGTAAAAAATGGCTAATGCAATTTCATTGGTTAGTTTGTAGTTAGTGATGAATCACTTTTGAAAGATGGGTTTTAATTTCAATTTGAAGTGAGTTTATTTTTGGAGGGAAATTTCAATTCACAATTATAAATTAATTAGTCTTTTCTTTTTAAATTGGAAAAAAACAAATATTATTTTCCCATATTTTACAATCTTAAATAATTGAGCACCTCTTACTATCTACCTAAGATCCACTTGAAAAGATGATATATTTTCAATAAAACTTAACTTGAACACATTCATTTCACATAAATGTAACATTAACTTAAAATAAAAACTATTTTATTGCATTTTTTAGATTTGGAGTACACTTCATTATACAAAACTATTTAAACTATGCAATAACAATATTGGGGTATCCACATGATCTTATACATAGTGCATGACATTGTAACTAGATATAGTTTTTAATAAAAAATTGAACCATGAGAGAATTACTTACAAAAGGAGTCCACTAAGAAAAACAAGGCTACAATAAACCTATAACCAAAATATACATATAAAACCAACCAAAAACTTAATTCAAACCAAAGATAGGGTAACCATCCAAGCCTCAACGATATAAGAATGGTCGGCGTTGGGAACCTAAGAAAAAATAATGAACAAGTCATAAAACATGAAAAAAAACTATATACCAAGCAAGTTAGCAATACTATCATTAATGGGGTCGAGGCATCAAATTTTTTTGTTCAACACTTGTCATGACGACATATAGGTATGCAATGGAGGGGCAATGGAATCAATCCTATATCAATTGGAGACTTTCAAATCACTACATGTATGAGTCTCAACAATTTTCCTTTTAAATTGAACCAGAACATTAAAAGAAGTTTTTTTAAAGGTCGATTTGAGATATTTCTATGCCTAAGTAAATAAGAGCTCTCAAGGTTCTAAAATTTGTTATGTTTTGTATCAATCCACGATTCGGAAAATCGATACTCGTTGATAGGAAATTTAATATATTTGATGAAAATAATTAATGTATCTACCTCTATGTCAAAACCGTTTTCCATGTTGATGTGAGCCACTACCCTCATTATACTACCAAAAGGCATGAGAATGAGGAAGAAGGAATAAAATTATGGACTTCACCTTCAAATAATTCCTTGCAATCACATTGGTAAGGACTGATGAATATCACAACAATTCAACATGTCAAATCTCATTTGATAGTATCAATTAAAGACTTATATGGTAAATCGAATATAATACTTACTTATAATTTTCTCTTACTGTTTGTGTCTTGACAGATTTGATATTTTATGGTTGTCTTTGGTCCTTGACCCAATTAATATTATGAGGTGAGAATGTGTGTGCAAAATAATCTTTAGTTATGAATATCATATGAGGATTTAAAGAGAAGAGGATGTAAATATGAGTAATTTTTATATGTATTTGTGTGGTGAGACCCGAGGACAAATGTTGTGAGAAACTACAAATGTTTGGAAGGAAAGATGTGTTATGTTTTTAACATTTAAGCTAGCATTATATTAGGATCTTTGACTGAGAGAATAACAAGCACAATAATAAAAAACAAGACACAATGAGCACAGTTTTTTTCCTCTGGGAAACCATAAATGGAGAAAACCCCGCAACTTCCTCAAAGATAGAATCAACACCAAAAGTAAAACCCCAAAATAGTAAGATGATCTCTCGACAGTAGTAGCCTCTTTCTTTCTAGCCCCAACAACTTCTTCTCCCTTAGCTATGTGCCAAAATTGAGTGTGAGTAAGTGTGTGTGATAAATAGAGAGGCTCACTCTCTATTTATACTTATTCCCGACTTGAAAATAACTCACTACGGCCAACTTCACTAGTAGAGTCTAATAACCCTAGGGCCCCGTAACTGCGGGGACTTTAACCCTTGATCAATAGGAGGGTTACCCACAATGACTTGACATGACTTGTTTACATTATAGAAACTCCCGATCAGAACATCGGTGCATGACATGACTCAATTACATTACAAACACTTCCACGAATAAACATCGGAGCACAATACATAAGATATACAAGTGAATACATTCTAAAGTTACAATTACATCAAAACTCCCTCTTAAGTAGGAAGGTATTCTATTGACACAATTTAGCAACACAAGTCTTCTTCTCTGTATCATCAAGATCATCATCGAGTCCTTGTCATATTCAAGTCATCTTCATCTGGATCTATATCATCACTGGATTTGGATCATCATCACTGGATCTGGATCATCACTCGATCTGGATCATCATCACTGGATTTGGATCATCACTCGATCTGGATGATCTCTAGTTCTGGAACATCTCTACTGGATCATCATCATAGGTTCTATCTCTTGACTCTTCTTACCATAGGAATTTCTATAGAGCCATCCCTTTTTCATGCTGGTTGTAGGCCTAGCCTCCATGTAGGTATTTTCCAGGACTTATATCTGACCCTAAGTTAGAACGGCCTACCCAACACTTACATTTGATCATGTAGGAACCAATCCTCCAATCACATCAGAAAGCCACGCCCAACACTCACATCTGACCATGTGGGAACACATCCCACAACCCTGTCAGAAAGGCCCAACACTCACATCTGACAATGAGAGTAACCAATCTAGTCATCAATGTTAGAAAGGCCCAACACTTACATTCGACCATGAGAGGAACCAATCCTACCTACATGTCTAAAGGGATCTACACTTACATCTGATCATGTAGGAACTAATCCTACAATTGCCTCAGAATGGCTCTGCACTTACATTTGATCATATAGGAACCAATCTTACAATTGCCTCAGAATGGCTCTTTACTTACATCTAATCATGTAGGAACCAATCCTATAGTCACATCAGAATGTCTCTGCACTTATATTTGATCATGTAGGAACCAATCCTACAATCACATCAGAATGGCCCTCAGTCCTAGACTAAGTGTCCCTGGTAATTGACCAGGTGCCTCCATTCCAAGAATGACATTCAACACTTATATCTGATCATGTAGGAACCAGTTCTACAGTCACATCAGAATGGCTAAGCACTCATATCTAACATGTGAGGAACCAATCCTCTCATCATGACAGAATGGCTCAACCCTTACATCTGACCATAGAAGGAACGAATCCTCTCACCATGTCAGAATGGCTCACAGACTCATCGCTTCCCTTTGGAGGGAACATTGATATGGAGAAAACCAAGATTCTCCCTGAAGTACTCAAACTTCACTCTGGCTAATGGCTTTGTAAACACATCACCTATATGTTTGTCCATCGCAACATACTGGAGCTTCACTACTCCTTTCTACACCATATCCCTGATATAGTGATACTTGATCTCGATATGCTTTGACTTGTCATGGAATACTGAGTTCTCCAACAAATTCACAAAACTCTTGTTGTCGCAATATATATAATTAGTATCCAACTACATATCAAATAAATCAAACAGTAGCTTCCTTAGTGTTATACACCAGAATGGCACCTCTCCGTCCGAGTGCCGACTTTCCTTATGTCGGCACGCAAAAGGACACTTATGGATTGAGGTTTTCCCAGAATACTATAGCTTGGCTTATTATGGAATACATTTCTGCCTTCATCCAGCCAGTTACTTTGCCTTTTAGCCATGTTAGGATGTATTCGCGACTCTCCCTATTGACAACTCGTGAATGATTCGTGACTCTGTATAAGAGCAACCCGCGAATACAAGGATTCACGACTTGCTGTGAAGGATACTTGTGAATGATGCACGAGTTGTCAATAGGGAGAGTCACGAATACATCCTAACATGGCTAAAAGGAAAAGTAACTGGCTGGATGAAGGCAGAAATGTATTCCATAATAAGCCAAGCTATAATATTCTGGGCAAACCTCAATCCATAAGTGTCCTTTTGCGTGCCGACATAAGGAAAGTCGGCACTCGAACGGAGAGGTGCCATTCTGGTGTATAACACTTAGCCATACTTCCTCACAACTAGATGACAAAGTTGCGACATACTCTGCTTCAGCTGTACTCAGTGCCAGACAGGATTGCTTCCTACTAAACCAAGATATCACACATGATCCCATATTGAAGAAACACCCTAAAGTGCTCTTCCTATCGATGGCACTACCTACCCAATCTGAATCAACATAACCCTCCAGGTTAATCTTTAGATTCGCCTTCAAATTAGTCCTAAGAAGTAAGTTCCATGGAATGGTGCTATAGGCCTTTCCAGAAGGAATTCTTATTCTACCTTCGTTGATGGGTTAACTTTGAATAAATTATTTCATGCACTTGTAAATGATACTCTTTTAATACCCTATTGCACTTCTCGGATATTGTACAATGCTTCATGGTACCTTGCGGGATCATTTTTTGGGTATAGAGAAACTAGGTTCATAGGGACAACTGTATCAACAAATTATTTTACTGTATTTTTAGATGATCTTAAGTGGTCTTTAAATTATTACACGAGCATCTTGCATTGTTTATGAAAGTACTTGCCACATAAACATCAACTTCAAGCCCATATTTCACTACATGACAATGAATATATATTTCCTCTCGAAAAGCTAATAGACCATCACATGTAGACCAGCACATTCCTTGATAACAAAGGGATAAGTAAATTATTTGCTTTAATGCCTAATAGTTCCAACTGGCAGTAAAGTTCCAGTGCTTCCTCAAAAGGTTCCTTCCAAGCATATCCCCTGATCATTTCATTCCTTAACAAGACATTTTGGTGTTACATTCTTTTAAATATCAGACATGCATCATCCATTCTCCCACAAGAAACATAAAAGTTCATAATTTTGATTTTCAAACTAGTTTCTTACTCTGTTCCTTATATGAGCATGTGGGCAGGGAGCTGATTTCCCTCAGAAACCGATTTGGTGTCCATACAGACCTGCAAAAGAGAAGCATGCATGAATATTGAGATTGAGATTTAGCTGGGTTGACCTATGAGCAAAAATAGTCAGTGACTAACATATGCATAGAAGTATTAATGAATTAAGTACAAACTCATTCGGATGAGGAGCAATAATCCAACTCACATGGAATCTCGGACTTACAAACTCTATTTTTTTCAATAAAACTAGAAAATTCAGTAAGGAAATCCTCAAAAATCTATTTATCTTTGGTAGTAAAAAATGGCTAATGCAATTTCATTGGTTAGTTTGTAGTAAGTGATGAATCACTTTTGAAAGATGGGTTTTAATTTCAATTTGAAGTGAGTTTACTTTTGGAGGGAAATTTCAATTCACAATTATAAATTAATTAGTTTTTTCTTCTTAAATTTGAAAAAAACAAATATTATTTTCCCATATTTTACAATCTTAAATAATTGAGCACCTCTTACTGTCTACCTAAGATCCACTTGAAAAGATGATATCTTTTCAATAAAACTTAACTTGAACACATTCATTTCACATAAATGTAGCATTAACTTAAAATAAAAACTATTTTATTGCATTTTTTATATTTGGAGCACACTCCATTATACAAAACTATTTAAACTATGCAATAACCATATTGGGGTATCCACATGATCTTATACATAGGGCATGACATTGTAACTAGATATAGTTTTTAATAAAAAATTGAACCATGAGAGAATTACTTACAAAAGGAGTCCACTAAGAAAAACAAGCCTATAATAAACCTATAACCAAAATATACATATAAAACCAACCAAAACTTAATTCAAACCAAAGAGAGGGTAACCATCCAAGCCTCAACGATATAAGAATGGTCGGCATTGGGAACCTAAGAAAAAATAATGAACAATTCATAAAACATTAAAAAAAACTACATGCCAAGCAAGTTAGCAATACTAGCATTAATGGGGTCGAGGCATCAAATGTTTTTGTTCGACACTTGTCATGACGACATATAGGTATGCAATAGAGGGGCAATGTAATCAATCCTATATCAACTGGATAATTTCAAATCACTGCATGTTTGAGTCTCAATAATCTTCCTTTTAAATTGAACCAGAACATTAAAAGAAGTTTTTTTAAAGGTGGATTTGAGATATTTCTATGCGTAATTAAATAAGAGCTCTCAAGGTTCTAAAATTTGTTATGTTCTGTATCAATCCACGATTCGGAAAATAGATACTCATTGATAGGAAATTTAATTTATTTGATGAAAACAATTAATGTATCTACCTCTATGTCGAAACCGTTTTCCATGTTGATGCGAGCCACTACCCTCATTATACTACCAAAAGGCATGAGAATGAGGAAGAAGGAATAAAATTATGGACTTCACCTTCAAAGAGTTCCTTGCAATCACATTGGTAAGGACTGATTAATATCACAACAATTCAATGTGTCAAATCTCATTTGATAGTGTCAATTAAAGACTTATATGGTAAATCGAATATAATACTTACTTATGATTTTCTCTTACTCTTTGTGTCTTGACAGATTTGATATTTTATGGTCGTCTTTGGTCCTTGACCCAATTAATATTATAATGTGAGGATGTGTGTACAAAATAATCTTTATTTATGAATATGATATGAGGATTTAAAGAGAAGAGGATGTAAATATGAGTAATTTTTATATGTATTTGTGTGGTGAGACCTGAGGACAAATGTTGTGAGAAACTACAAATGTTTGGAAAGAAAGAGGTGTTAGGTTTTTAACATTTAAGCTAGCATTATATTAGGATCTTTAACTGGGAGGATAAAAAGCATCAAAATCAAACACAAGACACAATGAGCACAGTGTTTTTCCTCTGGGAAACCATAAATAGAGAAAACCTCGCAAATTCCTCAAAGATAGAATCAACACCAAAAGTAAAACCCCAAAACAGTAAGATGATCTCCCGACAGCAGTAGCCTCTTTCTTTCTAGCCCCAACAACTTCTTCTCCCTCAGCTATGCGCTAAAATTGAGTGTGAGTGTGTGTGTGTGTGATAAATAGAGAGGCTCACTCTCTATTTATACTAATTCCCGACTTGAAAATAACTCACTAGGGCTAACTTCACTAGGAGAGTCTAATAACCCTAGGGCCCCACAACTACGGGGACTTTAACCCTCGATCAATAGGATGGTTACCCACAATGACTTGACATGACTTGTTTACATTATAGAAACTCCTGATCGGAACATCGGTGCATGACATGACTTAATTACATTACAAACACTTCCACGAATAAACATCAGAGCACAATACATAAGATATACAAGTGAATACATTCTGAAGTTACAATTACATCAATACTCCCTCTTAAGTAGGAAGGTATTTTGTTGACACAATTTAGCAACAGAAATATTCTTCTCTGTATCATCTAGATCATCATCGAGTCCTCGTCATATTCAAATCATCTTCATCTGGATCTATATCATCACTAGATCTAGATCATCATCACTGGATCTGGATCATCATCACTGGATCTGGATCATCACTCGATCTGAATCATCATCATTGGATTTGGATCATCACTTGATCTGGATGATCTCTGGTTCTGGAACATATCTTCTGGATCATCATCACAGGTTCTATCTCTTGACTCTTCTCGTAATAGGAAGTTCTACAGAGATAGCCCTTTTTTATGCTGGTTGTAGGCCTAGCCTCCATGTAGGTCTTTGCCAGCACTTATATCTTACCCTAAGTCAGAATGGCCCGTCCAACACTTACATCTAATCATATAGGAACCAATCCTACAATCACATCAGAAAGCCACACCCAACACTCACATCTGACCATGTGGGAACACATCCCACAACCTTATCAGAAAGGCCCTACACTCACATCTGATAACAAGAGGAACCAATCTAGTCATCTATGTTAGAAAGGCCTAACACTTACATTCAACCATGCGAGGAACCAATCATACCTACATGTCGCAAGGGCTCTGCACTTACATCTGATCATGTAGGAACCAATCCTACAATCGCCTCAGAATGGCTCTGCACTTACATTTGATTATGTAGGAAACAATCCTACAATCACCTTAGAATGGTGTTGCACTTACATCTAATCATGTAGGAACCGATCCTACAGTCACATCAGAATGTGTTTGCACTTATATTTGATCATGTAGGAACCAATCCTACAATCACATCACAATGGCCCTCAGTTCTAGACTAAGTGTCCTTGGTAATTGACTAGGCGCCTCCATTCTAAGAATGCCATTCAACACTTATATCTCATCATGTAGGAACCAATCCTACAGTCACATTAGAATGGCTAAGCACTCATATCTAACATGAGAGGAACCAATCCTCTCATCATGACAGAATGGTTCAGCCCTTACATCTGACCATGGAAGGAACGAATCCTCTCACCATTTCAGAATGGCTCACAGACTCATCACTTCCATTTGGAGGGAACCTTGATATGGAGAAAACCAAGATTCTCCCTGAAGTACTCAAACTTCACTTTGGCTAATGGCTTTGTAAACACATCACCTATTTGTTCGTCCATCGCAACATACTGGAGCTTCACTACTCCTTTCTGCACCATATCGCTGATATAGTGATACTTGATCTCGATATGCTTTGACTTGTCATGGAATACCGAATTCTCCGACAACTTCACAAAACTATGGTTGTCGCAATATATATAAGTAGCATCCAACTAGAGATCAAATAAATCAAACAGTAGCTTCCTTAGCCATACTGCCTCACAACTAGATAACCAAGTTGTGACATACTCTGCTTCAGCTGTACTCAGTGCCACATGGGATTGCTTCCTGCTAAACCAAGAGATCACACATGATCCCATACTGAAGCAACACCCTGAACTGTTCTTCCTATCGATGGCACTGCCTACTCAATCTGAATCAACATAACCCTCCAGGTTAATCTTCTGATTCACCTCATACTTGAGCCCATAATCAACTATACCCCTTCGGTACTTCAGAATATGCTTTGCAGTAATCAAGTGAACATGTCTCAGATCTATTAGGAACTAGCTCAAGGTGTTCACAGTAAAGAAAATATATGGTCTCGTGTTCATCAAGTACATCAAGGACCCAATCATCTTACGACACATCGCAGCATCAACCACTTATGATGAAGCATCACTCAATAGATTCAGGTTCGATTCCATAAGTGTGGTCATGGCCTTGTAGTCCATCATCCCGAACCTCTTCAGGATCTCTATTGCATACTTCCCTTGTCCGAGGAATATTCCATCCGCATTCTGCCGCACCTCCATGCCTAGAAAATAGTGCATCATACCCAAGTCCTTCATTTTGAACTCGGCAGTAAGATTCCTCGTCGTATCAGCAATCAACCCATCCATACCTGTTACAAACGGATCATCTACATATAGTAGGAGTATCATTGGGTTGCCATCCTCAACCTTGTAGTAATGGTTGGAATCTGCTTTACTTTTGGTAAAACCCAAACTAGATAGAAAGCGATCAATTCTGCCGTACCATGTCCTGGGTGCATGTTTCAAACCGTACAGGGATTTATTCAATCTACACACATGAGAATCCCTGTCATGTGTCTCAAAACCAAGTGGCTACTATACATATACTTCCTCTTCCACTACACCATTCATGAAAGCAGTCTTGGCATCCATTTGGTGTATCTTTCGTTTCATCACTACAGCCAGAGGAAGTACTGATCTGATAGAAGTGTATCTGGCTAAAGGTGCAAAGGTTTCTTCATAATTTATTCCTTCTTTCTGTGAGAAGACTCGAGCCATGAATCTTGATTTATATTTCTCTATGCTACCATTTTTAGCATGCTTGATCTTGTAGATCCATTTGGAAGTTACAACAAACTTCCCTTCTGGTCTTGGGACAACATCCCAAACATCATTCTTCATGATCGATTGATACTCTTCGATCATAGAATCCTTCCATTCTTTTCTTTCTATCGCTTCTTCATAGTTGGAAGGTTCTTTATCGATGAAGTCACATAATAAAGCTACATACCCGGAGCAAGACCTGGTCCTCTTTCTTTCTCTGTGATTATGTTCTAGAGCCCCATATCTTTCTGCACCTTGGATAGCTTCTCATACCCAAGTAGGTTTCCTCTTGTGAGGATTATTCTCTTGAGGTGGATCTAAATGTTCTTCTTCTTGAATTTCTTCGTCCATGGTTGTGTCATGAATTTTGGGTGCTTCAGTTTCTTTAGGATCTTCAGCAAGTCTCTTTCTAGATTTGTTGTAAGTTGAGTCTTCGCATTAGAAGAAATTTGGGGTTTAAAATGGGCCTTATAAGAAAATGTGCCAACAATAAATTTTGTGTGTTGGAATTCAATAAACAATATAATTTCAATAAAATGAGTCAACCATAATGATTGAGTTGACATATTTGTCATAAAAGAAAACTATTTTTTTGTTCGTATTTTCGACACATCTCCTTGTGTTTTCACTCAAATTCTGAGTGGGAGAGCTCATTGGATGTGGAATTTAATTCTGCATCAAACAAATACCTAGACTTCATACTGTTGATAAACCATGCTACCCCAAAAGCAATAAATACCTAGAAAAATGTGATGATGATGTCATCATCACGTTTTTTCAGGTTTTTTTTTTTTTTTTGGGTGGCGGGGTCTTTCAAAATTATGTAGTGTGGGTACTTGTTGGATGTGGAATTAAATTCTACATCCAACGAGCTCTCTCAATCGACATTTGAGTAAAAACACAGGGAGATATGTCGAAAATACAAACAAAAAAAGTAGTTTTCTTCATTCTTCCTCCAAAATTAATAACTATTATTTTAATATTTTAACTATTATTTTATTATTTTCCTTAGAAGGCCCATTTTAGACCTCAAATTTCCTCTAATGGTCAAATTTTACGTCCCTACTGATGTCGACCTTCTTGAATATTGGGTAATATAGTTTGTAAGCCTTCGATCTTTCAGACTATCCCACAAATATACCGTTCTTTCCTGAAGGATCTAAATTTGTCCTATTTTCTTTTGGAATGTGTATGTACACTAGACAGCCAAATTTTCTGAGATGGATGACTTCTGGTTTCTTGTAGGAAAATACTTCTTCAACTGTTTTGTTCTCAAGTACTCTGTGTGGAGTACAGTTCTGTACATACACCGCTGTTATGGCAGCTTTTTCCCATAGATGCATGGGAAGATATTGATCATGAAGCATTGATATTGTAGCTTCCATGATATTTCTATTCTTACTTTCTGCAACCTCATTCTGTTGTGGATTATATGGAGTGGATAACTCCCTCTTAATCCCTAAATATTTGCATAATTCTTTGAATTCATTTGATGTCAATTCTCTGCCATTATCTGATCGAAAGGTCTTGATCTTTTTTTCAATGTGGTTCTCGATCAAGGCTTTTAATTCCTTGAATTTGCTAAATAATTCATCTTTTTTCTTCATAAAGTATATCCATGTATTCCTAGAAAAATCATCACTAAAAGAAACATAGTATACATACCCACTTAAAGAACTGGATGGCATTGGACCGCATACATTAGAGTGAATGATTTCCAATATTTCTTTTTCTTTGATTTTGATACCTCAAAATGTCTTCTTTGTGCTCTTTCATTTTGCACATCCTTTGCAAACTCCTTCATGTTTTGCCTCAATTTCTGGAAGACCTTCAACAACTTTGCTTGCAATTGGTAGTGCTATGTAATGCGCGTGCACAATCCTTCTATGCTAAAGTTCATTTGGCTCTACTATGTCATTGACTAAAGCTTGTTCTGGATGCCCCTTCAATTTGCATAATCCTCCTTCTTGTTCTCCAATTACTATTGCATCGTCAATAGTATTTCATCTTGGCCACATGAGGACTTTTCCATCTACAAATGAAACCCTCATGCCTTTTGCATCTAGTGCCGATATGGAGAGAAGATTCTTCTTTAGTCATGGTACAAACAAGAAATCCTTCATTTTCATAGAATTTCAAGAGTATAGCTTGTAGAAGGATTCACCACTACCTTTTATGGGATATTGGTAGTCATCCCTAAGTTTCACCTAATGGGGTGAATTATGTTCGGATAGTTTCTCAAAAGATTCCTTGAATCCTGTCATGTGTTTGGAAGCCCCACTGTCAGTAAGCCAATCTTTGCTTCCATGTGTGACAGCTCCCATGAGAGCAGAGATCAAAACATATTCTTCATCACTTGAAGATCATTCACTTTCTTGTTTTACTCTCTTTCTAGGAGGATCATCATCCTCAACAGTGTGAGCATGATGTCTTGTTTTGGAGTTCTTCTTCTTCTTAGATCCACTCCTATTCATGGGACAATTTCTAGCAAAGTGTCTTCTTTCATCACATGTATAGCATCTGAGTTTGGATGGATCCTTCTTCACAAAATTATCTTTCTGATGAGAATTCCTACCTTAGTGATGATGATTTTCCCTTCTTCCTTTCTTGGAGTGTACTATGAGAGCTTGATATTCATTTCCCATCTTTTCTTCTCAAGCTACTCTTCGAGCTTCTTCTTCTGAGCATTCTTCCCATAGTCTTCTAAACTTGATTAGCTTCTTTCTAGCACCGATTCCTTGGATGAAATAATCCCATGACCTAGGGAGACCATTCAAGGTTGTCATCACAATTTCTGTATTCTCCACTTCTTCATCTACTACTTCAAGTTGCTCTTTGATATGGGATACCCTTGTAAAGTATGCCTATATGGTCTCCTCATTTTGGATCTTTACATTCTTCAACTGGTTCCTCAAAGTCATATTTCGGTTTATGTTCTTCCCTTCAAATAGTTTGGTTAGGGAATCAAACATAGCTTTAGGTGTCTTGAGGGAGGAAACCTGTGGTATGAGGTGATCCTTGATTGAATAAGCAATAATCCTCTTAGCCATAACCAAATTCTTCTTATGTAAGGCCTTAGCCTCATCTTCCTCTAGAATTGGAACCTCCCCACTGATGTAGGAGTCCAGCTCATTTTTTTCCAGGACCAAGGAGATCCTATACTACCAAGCTTGGAAGTTATCAGATCCCTCAACCTTTTCATCAAGCTTGGTATGATGAGACATGTTAACTGATAACCTAAAGTGGAAATACAAAAGATTTAAATCTTACCAGGTCAAGATGTTGGATTTGGATTTGGAGCCGAATTTTTGCAGTGCTGGTTCAAGAGCAGATTAGGGTTTGACTTTCCCAGAGTTTTGTCCAACCAAATGATTTGATCTTGATCTCTAAACTTCAATTTTGAGGAGAAGATCAATCTAGGCCCAGGCTCACTCAAAAATTTCACTTTTGTGGAAAGCCCTAATTTATGGCAGTAGTGTCGGGTCAAAAACTGAAAATGCTCAGAATCAAATTCTGCTTCAATAGAAAGATGCGCCCCAGGGAGGAGAGTCAGCCCAACCTTATTTTGCTGAAAATATATGGAGAGAGATCCAAAAAGTAGCAATTCCTAGTTCCCATAGCTGCATAGTGTCTTCTTCTCAGGTTAGCTCTGATACCATATTAGATTTTTTACATTTAAGGTAGCATTATATTAGGATTTGTTATACCAAAATACTATCACCATCATGTGATAAAACCTTTGACATACCTACTTGCCCTGAATCCTAGCTTCTGGAGTGAAGAATAAATGGCTTTTTATTAGTATGTCATACAAATTCCGAGCACCACACATGCCCCCCTATCCAGGAGTGGTACCCCTGCTCGCACCGCCTTTCATTAGTTGTCCACAAGCGGTGCCACCACCCATTGCCCTTGGTTCATAGGCGGTTATTACTAGAAATTCTCTATCATAGAAGGAGAATCATGGTACCCTGGGTAAAAGGGAAAAAGAGAAGCTTCTCGAGGCTTCTAGATGACAAGCCTCGAGATATCCCTTGTCCCTGCTATTTTGGGTTGGTTGAGCTCGAGATCCCTCATCCTAGGATCTTAGAGGCCACCTCACCCACTAATTTTTCAACCATCTCTATCCATTAAAGCCCTATAAATATGAGCTCATAGCCATGGTTGAGGAAAGACCATTGAAGGTATTGTTATGCTGTTGGATTGATTCTTGGCCCAAGATCATTTGGAGAGAGAATAGAGAACTAGAGTCAGAGCTTTTGGGAATGAAGAGATGGTTTCATGGAGATGCATGTCAACACTAAGGCTTGGTTGTAAACTTCTCCATATTTATAATGCAAGTTGATTTTCTATCCCATATATATTGTTGATGTTTGATTTCAAATATATATTGCTAGATTCTGTAGTCACTAGCATAGATTAGTAGACCATATTTTGGTTGGTTTTATTAATTTCATGTTGAGCTTGATTGCAGGTACATAGGTGTACTATCAAAGCCTTGTATTCTATATATCTACAGCGTCTAGAGAGAGTTATCAGCCTCTGTGATCTATTTGTTATGGATCTGAACCATTTAGACCAGTGAAACACCTTACTGTATGCAGGAGGTGAAATATTCCATCTAATAGGATCTTTAACTGAGAGAATAGCAAACACATTAATCAAACACAAGAGACAATAAACATATCTTTTTTCATCGAGGAAACCATAAATGGAGAAAACCCCGCAACTTCCTCAAAGATAGAATCAACACCAAAATTAAAACCCCAAAATAGTAAGATGATCTCCCGACAGCAGTAGCCTCTTTCTTTCTATCCCCAACAACTTCTTCTCCCTCAACTATGCACTACAACTGAGTGTGAGTGAGTGTGTGTGATAAATAGAGAGGCTCACTCTCTATTTATACTAATTCTCGACTTGACAATAACTCACTAGGGCCGACTTCACTAGGAGAGTCTAATAAACCTAGATCCCCACAACTACAGGGACTTTAATCGTTGATCAATATGAGGGTTACCCACAATGACTTGACATGAATTGTTTACATTATAGAAACTCCTGATTGGAACATCGGGGCATGACATGACTCAATTACATTATAAAAAATTCTTGGAATAAACATCGGGGTAGAATACATAAGATATACAAGTGAATAAATTCTGAAGTTACAATTACATCAACAAGAGGGTGATTACATCATGATCATTCCACCCATCAAAATTAAGACTATTCTTGAGCCAAAAACTATTTTTTTTTAATTTTATTAATAACCATTGTGGTTCTTTGGTTCAAATGTTTTTTCTAACTCATTGTTTCTCCATATTGTGTGCCCAATGATACCTCTCTATATCAATGCACGAATCAACCTCTGTAAATTTGTGATCCTAGTTGCATTCCATTATTTGTAGTTACATGCCTCATCGCTTTGAAATCCGTGGCATCCAAATGGGGCAAACCACAACAAGATTCAAACCATGGTCACTAGTTTATAAATTCATCCACCTAAATAATAAAACAATACCCTATTTAATATAATTGAAATAATTATGACAAAATGCATCTCACCAATGAGTCAATGACTCAATTTATTATCACAAACTGGTAGAGGATCATCTAACAAAACCTAGGTTGGGAACAAAACCAACATAAGTGGACCAGGTTAGGAAAATGCCACAAAAGTGGAATGGGAATTCATGGACACGGAAAGGTTTGCAATACTAAGCATTCAAATGAATAACAAACATGCAAGTCTAGTTGAGGGGAAACAAAAAGATACACACAAACAAAAAAGTGTGGAACCATAGAAAAAATGGATTATGAAAAGTCCCAAAAACTATACACCCATGGAATCTTCCTTTAAAAATAAGGAGAGTGTGGATGGAGAATAACAACTACACAAAAATGACTTGGAAGATAGTTCAATTGAGATAACAAATATTTTAACACATGTGAAGGAACAATTTTGAACATTCAAGGAACGTAGTGAAGGAATAAATGAAGTAACCAAAATAAGAAATAGATTAAAGAAGTGCAAATGTGTTGATCATGAATTAGCTAAAGGTTAATTGAGGAAACATATCGTGATGCAAAGATTTAAGAGGAAAAAGAAAAGGAATAAAAATTGACACCAACACAAGTGGACAACTGAACTACAAAACCTGATAATGAGAGAAATTTTAGAATTTAGGAAACCTTGATTCTTGTAACTATTGCAAGGACAATAAAAGAGTGGAAGAAGAGAGTATAAGAGTTAGCTGTAGGATATTGAACAAATTTCTGATTAAATAAAAAGCATTTTTGTCAGGAGTAAATAGAACATGACATGAGTGTGGATAGCCATCGAGGAAAAATGAACTTCTTAATATATATACCAATCATTTAATGAAAAATTATTTGAATGATTACTAAATGAATGAATGGTTGGCCCTTTGTATATGCCATTGCCTAATTTATAAGTTGCAGGTTCAAGTTTCTGTAGTAAAAAAAAACTCTTAGACAATTAAATAATTATATATGTGAATCTCAATAGTAATGACAAATGCAAATCCAATACATACATAGAAGGGGTAACATACCTAGAGTTCCTCGAGACTCTATTGATCTATGACATGCCCCTTTTCTTACATCTCTTCGATGACATCATCATATGTCTTAACATCCATTTTCGTTGGTCCAACAAAAATAAATTTCTCCTTTGTATATTTAGTAGCATTGTAATGATTCTATATCTTGTTATCAATTTCATAGGATTCTTTGAATATTGATTCAATTAAGAATCATGAACATTATCCACAACATCCAATTGCATCTCATCCACCAGCTCACTTCTCTAATCATGTTTTCTATAACTTTGTCTTCTTCTACTTCTGCTAACTTTGAAGAGGTCTCTTCATCTCCATTATTGCTTCCATCGCTAGCACAACCACTAATACTATCGTTGTTACCACTTTTGTTGTTGTTGTTGTCGTTTCCATTTTTGTTGTTCTTGCTACTACAAAATGACTTGGAATAAATTGAAACCCTAAGGCCGTTGGTATAGAAGGTATAACCATATCATGAATTCTTAGGGCCACTACTATGCCTCCGCTAGAGGATAATTTTCCAGGTGGATTATGAAGCATACTTCGATAAATTTTTCATATTATAAAAACCTAATACTTTCCCTCACCCTATCAATGGAAATATGTGGGTATATGTTGGCCTGTCATGCTTTGATCATAATATTAAAAAACAACCCCACAAATTTCTAGGTGGGATTTTGGTGGGAAAGGTAGTGTGTGCTTATCAATAATGGTACAACCCAACAATCACCCTCATGCTCCTTCATTGATCCACTTGTCACTGAAATTATACATAGGGGGAATAAAATCGTGACATAAGCCGAGGCCCCCTCTCTATAGTGATTCTATCGGGTATAATTGTATGAATTTCACTCCTTCATTCAAGACACATTTTGGGGGAACACTATAGAGATGGGTACTTCGATTGTAACATCACATTTCTCATTAGTAGAAGTGTTTGGGTTTGGTCTGATTTTTCGTTATCCTTGTTTTTCTCCAAGGAAAAAAAAATACAATAACATGAGTCCATAACAGTGATCAAATTTAAAGGGAGGGTCTTAAGTTCAACAGGAAAGGAATTTATTATTGGAGCATTTCAAAGATGAAGGGAAATATAAATAAATGTGCTTCAATTGACAAGTATAAATTAGTAAACCTTTTCTCTAAAAAATGAATAAAATAAATATTTTCTTTCTAAATTTTTACAATCTTCAACAATTGAGCGTCCCCTAATATCTACATAAAAGTGATATTTTTTCAATAATACTTAATTCAAGCACATTTCTTTTGACATATATTTAACATTAATTTTACAATTCCGTAACATAACAACTTTCTAATGTATGATTTCACTTTGGAGCACACTTTGTTATACAAAAAAACTACTTAGACTATGCAATAACCATATTATGGTATCTACGTGATCTTATGCATATTCCAAGATGTTGTAACTAGATATAGTACTAAGAAAAAATAAAACCATGATAGAACTACTCATTGTTAACTATGTACAAAAGGATTCCACTAAGCAAAACAAGGCTATAATAAACCTGCAACTGAAAAATACATATAAAACCAACCAAAAACTTAATTCAAACTAGAGAGAGGGAAGCCATTAAGGCATGAAAGATGTAAGAATGATGAGCATAGGGTTCCTTAGAAAAAATAATACACAACTCATAAAACATTTAAAACACTCCTACAAATTAAGCAAGTTAGAAACACGAGCATCACCGAGGTCACAGAATCAAATTTTGTTGTTTAATACTTGTCACGACAGCATGCAGGTATGTGATGGAGGGTAAATGGAATAAATACTAAGTCAAATTTGAATGTGGGTTCATAACCAAATCATGTAATAAGTCATGCAATAATAAAGTAATGAATTTGTTATCCAATGTGGATCCTCCATCAAGAAAGATATATCATCAATCATGCAAAAATGCCTCCATATGATAGGAATCCTCCTTTTTTCAAGGAAGGACCAAGTGCAAGCTCCTCCAATGGCAAGTGTGACCTTCATATATGAGAGGTCCCATCATATAGGGTTTGAAGTCCCAAATATGATTCAAGGTAGCACATGTGGGTATGCTTGAAGTGTCATGTAAGGATGAAATATGTGAACCTAAGTTAGGAGGAAGGGTATCACAACTATTGAAATGGACACAACAAACTTATTGTAGGCCAGTAATTTCATATGAAAAGGCTCATTTTATTGCATGGGACCCACATATAGTCCATGAGTCCTAAATGAAAAACACTATGGATTCAAACTATCTATTTTGACCTTGGACTGTGTCTAAATTTATTATAACCATCCTTATTGTACTAAACTCAAAATGACTATCATATGTTGATCACATGACAATGATTCCCTTTACAGGACCTTTTTTGGTGTCGATGGGACACAATGATGTCTCATGAGCCCCATAGACAAACGTTATGGTATAATACCCTACATTTTCGTAATGAACCAAATCACGGGCACCAAGAACCATGTCTAGTGTTCTAAACTTCAAAACTAACACCATATCGTACTTCCAAACCAAACATTCCACATGGAGGGCCAATATGGTGGTTTGGGACCACACACATGTAAGGACCTAGATTTTTCATTATACCATGGAATGATCCTTAAGTTCCATCCATTATGTACCCCTCCTCAAGATGTTGGCCATATCTCACATGTAGGAAAAGGATTCCCTCCTCAACAATCATTCCTCCCAACGACCCAATCTACATACAATGGAGAAAACATATTATTTGGAAAAATGTGCCCATATATATATATTAATATTATACATAGATCAATAAATTTTATGGTCCTGTCCCCTTTCCATATTGCTTTCGGATCCCTTTCCATACTTCTTTCTAGATCGTTGATCTTGGGATTGGAGACTTCTCTCTTTGCTTCAGATTTATTCTCTACCCGCATGAAACAAGTAAAAATAACGGGCAGCGTGAATTCAAAGAACATTAGATCTTACACATAGATTGTACCAATATAGTGATCGAATTCTTTGTCTCGAATGAATGTGTAGAAACCTGGTTAGATAATTCTAGAGAATACTAGCTTCTTCTTTGCATAGCCTCCGAATTGGACAAGCTGAGGGCTTCAGTATATTCTGAAGTCACTCCCTACAAATGATGCCCCATCAGTAATGAGAAAGCCAACAAAAAGGCAGAGATATTTGTGGAAAAAAAAAACATACAACTAAACCATAAAAAAAGGATATCAATAAGAAAATAATTTAGTGGATGAACATTCTTAAATTGGCCATATGGATCTCAATGTGGAAATATCAATGTAGAATGGATAAATTTTTGTTGGACACTTATACATGGAAAGGTGTCGAAAACAAATAATGTCAAAAAGGGCTGTGAAATATTGAGAATTTTTTTATGTTTTAAGAAATAAGAAACATTGAATAAACTTTCCATGGAATGTGAGTTTATTTAGAAACTTTGGTAATGGTCTTTTTTAGAGGTTCATCCTCATGTAAAGATGCCTCAAAACTTGAAAGAGATGGTCCAAACCTAGAGGAAAGGATATTATAGATTTTTTAACAATAGGCCACTCACAATATATGTCTTAATGGACACCCCAAAATATATTTTCTAGAATGTTTGGTTTTCTAAATGGCTTCATCATTTTAAGAGTAAATGTTCACTCAACATAATCACGGGCCTTTTCAAAGTCAATATTGATGAAAAAATATGATCCAATCTTTCATATTTGAGCCCATTCCATGCCTTACAATGGAATAATGACATTATCAATCAACTCTTAGTTAGTTAATTTCCCATCCTCAATATTGAGAGAAAGGATATTATCTCTTTCCTTTTTTTTATTTATAAATCCTTAAAGAAGGTCATGGTATTCCTATTGCCATATTAAACTATTGAAGGGGATAAACAAGTTGGAAACCTACATCAAAAAATGCATATTCCACTCTAACAAGGTGAGAGAGTTTGGAAACCCATGCATACTTCTCTTCATCAAAAGGGATAAATTAGAGGCCCCGAGACATGACATCCAATTCTTCTAAGATGGACCAGTTTTGGTTGTGCTTCACTACAACAATTTGATGACCATAACCTCAAAGGAGGGTCATTACTCTAGTTATTACATCCTCACTCTATAAAATCAATCCTTCCTTTGTATAGGTGTGGCAATAAATTCCAATTGATTTAAATACTTTCAATACAACTTGGGTTCTGTAGATGTGAAACGTTTAAAATAATTAGATCTATATTAAAAATTAATTTTATAGTTTCAACCCGAAATAATATACAAGGTCATATACACCAAGGTTCTAGTAATTTTGGTTTCCTACAAACACATAATGACCAATGTAGCACTCAAATTCATGATCTAATAGATTGTGTATTTTCTATGAGGGTCACTCAACTTGAATATTCCATGAATAAACTTTTACTAGAAACTATCTAGTTCATGCATTTTTCCTCATTCTTCATAAGACCGTTGACAACAGTGTAAGGGTGCAAAATTTAAACTGGTTTGTGTGCGTAAAACTAGTGATCCAAAGTAGTAGGCCTTATCATTTTGACTTTTCCATCAGTGGAATCATTTTCCCAAGAATTCCATAATGAATGAGGAGAATGAGATTAGATTCTCTCCCCCCTCCACACCTTATTGAGACTAGAGACATATGGGAGAACTATACTAGGAATCAAAGAAGCATAAGTTCTATAATGTCCAATTTATAATAATATAGCTTTATAAGTTGACTTGGGCCATTAAGTAGCAATCACAAAAATAGTGATCCAAGATTTGACATCAAAACAAGTATTATGAGATTTAATAGGAATGATACATTTCTTTATCATGTTCTATCCTATCAAGATTAGGACAAATCCTTCAATTATTTAGACAAATTAAATTTTAAAAAACAATATGCTAGAACTCGAGGTTGAAAAAACTAGGAACTTAAAAAATCAAGCCACAAACAAGGGTAAATATACATTTTAGGAATGGCCAAAGTTGCATGGAGAAACTAGGAAATTCTCACACTAGGTTGGATGACTAAGATACATGATCACGTAGAAATTTTTTCTCTCAAAGGAGAAAATACAACCAACATGCTTTTATAAAACCAAGGTTCTCGCTTGATGATATAAAGGGCATATACCCTATAATCCAACTTGAGAAAGAATAATATTTTAGTTAGGTTGTAAGTATGAATACAACACCATCCATGTTTCTGTCAAACCTCCTTGTTCTAGTACTGAAACATATCTCCCTAGAATGTGAGTTCACTTAATATAACGTTTTGTATTGAATCATTGGTTGGGACATGGATTTAGTGTATTTGTAATCATGATTGGTGCATAGTATTGAACCTTGTATTGATAAGAGTTGTAAAGATAGACTATTGGATTTATTCCTAGTTGTGAAACACAACTATCTTTCTTCTCTATATCATGTCCTTTTTGGATAGTCCAAATATTTGCAGTCGTTTGTCCTTCTAACATGTGATACCTTGTGGATTTGTTTTCTTCACCCCATTGGTCACTTTGGAGTCCACACTACCATTATGCTTGGTCTTTGACTTACTATGGGTACCCTTGAAGGGTCATGTAAGAATGGAATATTTGAACCTAAGCTAGGAGGAAGGGTATCAAAAATATTGAAATGGAAACCATAACCTTGTTGTAGGCCAATAATTCCATATGCAAAGGCTCATTTGATGGAATGGGGCACACACATAGTCCATGATTCATAAAGGAAAAACACTATGTCTTCAAACTATCTACTTTGACCTTGGAATGCATCTCAACTTATTATAACCATCCTTAATGTACTAAACTCAAAATGGATATCATATCTTGGTCACATTACAATTATTCCCTTTACATGACCTTTTGCAGTGTCTAAGGGATACAATGATGCCTCATGAGCCCCATCGACAAAAAATATGGTATAATACCCCACATTTTGGCATTGAACCACATTATTGGTACCAAGAACCATGTCTAGTGTTATAATTAACTTAAAGAATAGCACCATATCCCACTTCCAAGCCAAAGATTCTCTATCGAGGGCCAATATGGTGGTTTAGGACTACACACATGTAGCATATCTCCATAGTAAAATGCTATAGTGTAAGATCCTAGATTTTTCAATATACCATGGAATGGTCCTCAAGTTCCATCCCTAGTGTACTTTTTCATTATACCATCGAATGGTCCTCAAGTTCCATCCCTACTGTACCTGACCTCCTCAACTTGTTGGCCATATCTCACATATAGGAAAAGGATTCCATACACAGTCCCTATGCAATGATGTGGGTTACTATGCAAAGAACATGAGCACCAAAGGAAAATGTTCTATCCCAACAACATGGGTTTTGTTATTAAATGAAGGATTAGTGACCAAGAAGAGTCCATAATGTGAAAAATCTCAAAATAGACACCATATCCCTATGACAGGGAAAAGGTTGACTAGGGCCTCATGGATGGCCTATGTAGAACCAAAAAGCCGCATGTTATAGACTAAAACTTTGGATATTCACCCTATGACATGAATTGGGTCATGAGATTAACCATTCTTGGTGTACTAAACCTTCAAATGTGATACCACATCTCACTCACATGCCAAATAATTCCTATGCATGGGATATGTTGTGGGATTTTCAAATGTGATATAACCATCGCCCCCCAAAAGTCCAAATTCTTGTGACTTTAAAGGGAGGTTTCTTAAAAATAGGCTTAAAAAGGACCTTTACAGGTTCGAGTCAACCCCTCCAAAAAAATTCATGAGAATTGAACTTTTGAGGGTGGATTTATCACAACCATACCCCACAAGTCCAAATTCCCTAAACTTTTAGGGGCTACTTTAAAACAACCGCCTGCAAAATCCCAATTATCATGCCAATTGGGGGAGGATTTCAAATGAACACCCCCCAAAGTCAAATTATTATGAATTTTTGGGGTGGATTTAAAAGAAACACCACAAATAGTTCATTTATCATTACTTTTCGGGGGGTTTAAAAACTGCCTAAAAATAACCTTTACGGGGGGGTCTTTCCAACCCCCCCCCTCAAAAAAAAAATCCCAACGAGACTTTTTTTCTAGGGGGAGAAAATGGGGGTTTGAGAACTGCCCCCAAAAGTCCTGAGAATTAGACTTTTTGGGATTTTTTTTTTAAACCACCCCAAAATTTCAATTCTCATGGCTTTTTGGAGGTGGGGGGTGGGGGGAGTTTAAGGACTGCCCCAAAAAGTTCAATTATGGGAACTTTCGGGGGGGGGTCAGGGGGTTTAAGAACCACCCCCAATGGACTAATAAAACTTTTAGCATTGGGGGGGGGGGGGGGGGGTTATGAAAACCATGGAAAGGTAAAACAACCTTCAAAATGTATTTAGCAGGGTTCTTTAAAAAAACCCCTCCAAAATTCATGAGAAATAAACTTTTGGGGGCGATTTAAAACAACTGCGCTTAAAAGTATTATTCTCATGACTCGAGGGGGATGGGGGAGGTTTGAAAACCACCCCCAAAAGTCCTAAGAATTGAACTTTAGGGTTTTTTTTTTTAAAACCACCCAAAAATTTCAATTCTCATGGCTTCTTTTTTTTGGGGGGGGGGGGGGGGGGGGGCATTTAAGGACCGCCCCCAAAAGTTCAATTCTCAGAAATTTTGGGGTGGGGGAGGTTGGTAGTTTAAGAACTACCCACAATGTCCTAATAAAACTTTTAGGGGGTGGGGTTTATGAAAACCACTGAAAGGTAAAACATTCTTGAAAATGTCTTTAGGGGGATTCTTTAAAAAAACCCCTCCAAAAGTCATGAGAGTTAAACTTTTGGGGGCGATTTTAAAACAACCACCCCCAAAATTATAATGCTCATGACGTGTGGGGGTGCTTATATAACAACTTCCCCTAAAATTCTAATTCTCATGATTCTTTGGGGCAAGTTTAAGACAACCACCCCCAAAATTCTAATTCTCATGACTCGGGTGGAGGGGGGGGTTCTAAAAACCACCCCAAAAGTCTAATTCTCATGAATCTTGGGGGTTGGGTTTCTAAAATATGCCCCCAAAAGTCTAATTCTCATGACTTTTAGGGGGGGGGCGAGTTTCTAAAAACTGCACCCAAAAGTCTAAATCTCATTATTATTATTATTATTATTATTATTATANAAACTTATCTAATTGAGTACAACATTTTTATTAAATTTTTTATCCTTGAACAAAGCCTAACTTCACCTCTACGCAAAATCCTTAATATGTCTGGTAGTCATGTTCAACAAATAAACATTTTTACCATCCATATTTCGAACTATACTGATTCAATATGGAACATTCCTCTTATGGACCACATATCAACTTATATGTAAGGATTAAAAAATGGAAACATTGCGAATCAACCTTTGAATTTTCTAGTAGTCTTAAAGACTCATGATGAAAGGTAGGTGATGGTTAACAGTATTGAAGAAGAAGCTGTGAAAATTTCAAGTGGAATTGGAACAATGCGCTACACTATGTTGTGAACAAATCCTCCTTGAGGCCCTGGTGGGTACCAGTTTGTCAGTTACAAGTCTAGAAGAAATATTGGGTCATACCAATATGATAGTGTACGTTACATGCAGTGTTACATGAGGACACATTCTCAACACTAGATGGATTTCAGATGTAGCAAATTTATATTCACATCCTCCACTACTATGGGGGATGTGAAGCTCATGGTGGTGTCACTACAATAAAGCCTTGTGATTAGTGTCTGTTTTAGCTTCCTTTCTAGTGTCCGCTATCACTTTTAGTGCATTTTTCATCATTTTTTGGACAAAGTGGACACTTTTCAACAAGATGGTGCTTTTAATGGTGTTATTAGTGTCCCTTTTAAAAAGTTCACTCTATTTTTTATGCTAATTGGAATCCCAATTAGATCCCCTATTATCGTACCAATTAGCATCCAAAATAGCATCCCATATAATGCCCATAATAGCCTCCAAAACAAATTCCAAAATAATACCAAGCTTAGCACCATATATTGAGCTAGGGTTATTGGCAATATATGTGCCATGAATGTCGCCAGTAAAAAAATCATATATAGATCCAAGTATAGAGCCATGAATTTTGCCTATAGAACATTCAACATAGCACCGGGTATAGATCCAAGTATAACATGTAGAATAATTCCAAAAATTTAGCATCCCAGCTAACGTCCAAAATAGAATCCCATATAACACCTAGAATAGCCTCCAAAAAACGTCTAGGATAGCACCAAGAATAGCACCATACATTCAGTGAGGGTTAATGCCAGGAATTATGACATGAATTTCCCTAAGAAAGACATTCGACATAGCACAAGGAATTGTGCCTAGAAAACATCCAACATAGCGCCAGGAATAGAGCTACGTATAACGCCTGTAATAACGCTAGAAATTTCAAATGGAACTGCACTAGGAATTGCATTAGGTTTACAACCAGGAATTGTGTTTGTAAAATTTCTAACATAACATCAAATATAGTTCCAATATTAGAACGAAAATTTGTGCTAGGAAAATAGAAATAAATTTCGCAAGGAATTGTGCCTAAAATTTCACTAGGAATGGTGCTAGGTGTAAATCTAGACATAGCATGAAGAATTGTGATAGGAATTTCAAAAGGTATTGCACCAAGAATTTCCCTAAGAATAGGGCCAAGCATACTACCGCGTATAGAGCTAGGAACAAAGTTGATATTTGCACTTGGAAAACATCCAACATAGCACTAAGTATAGAGCCAAGTATTGTGCCATAATTTTTGAAAGGAATCATGCCAGGTTTAGAGCCAAGAATTTCTCTTGAAAAAACATCTGGAATTTCTCTTGTAATCCACTATGAATGCATGGAAACTCTAAAGGGAATAGAAATAGGATGTCAACCAAATGACCAAATCTATACTCATTTCGTATTAACATGAACAGGATAATGGATACAGTGGGGAAGGTAATATTTCAAAGTGTTTTAGAGATAGAGAAATAATGACTAAAGTGTAGCTCTATCTATACATCCTAATGCTTATGTCATTTCAAAGCCCCACTACCCTTAAGTCGTGAGGGTATATAGTTTATAAAATTCCTCTTATAAATCCCATTATAGATCCTCATTTAGAAATGTATTGTGTGATTAAATAAATTTGATGCAAGAATGAAGATGTGTCAAGTAAAAATTTATTAGACATGAAAAAATGGACCAAAATGTTGTACATAATCCGTATTAGTAAAATATTTTTCTCTCGACATTTCACCAACCAATGGATTGGCTTGTTCAACATTACCTCCCTTGCAATACCCATGAAGAAGCATTTTGTATGTTATGTTGTCTAGTGTAACTCCATTTCTATTCATTACATTTAGGATCCTCTCTATGTCAAATAGCATAACCTCCCTGCGCATACCGTCAATGAATACAATATAGGATATTACATCTAGAGTGATGTTAGTTGGCATAATGGATTCCAATAGTTTACTATCCTTATAATTCTTCCTATCTTGGACAATAAACTTAAAAGAATGTTGTAGGACACCAGATTGTAGAAATTCCAATTACTCTTCATGTGATTCATAAGATTGAATGCTTCATCCAGTTTTCTCTTCTTGCAAAAGGAAATTATAGTTGTGTTATGTAGTTGTATCAAGATTAATTTGGACTTTTTCCTCCATATCCTTCAATATTTTGAATGCATTGTCCATCTTTCCTAGTTTACATGAGAATGAATCCAAGAGTTGTATGTAATAACATTGGGAGTGCACCCATCATTTGACATTTGTTGAATTAAATTTGATTCTCCCTTCACACTACCCTATTTGTAGAGACCATTTGTAATGGTATTGTACATCACAAATTTAGTACAATGCCTATCTGATCGATATTTTTGACGACTTGCTGTAGAAACTGTTTTCTACATACCAAGAACGTTCACATTTTACAAGCCTCCTCTAACCCTTCAACCTATACTAACCATTCTCTAAAAAAACATTATCCCAACTGTCATGAATCTATAGAATGTCCATAATTATCCATGAAAGTAAAGAACTAAATAATTTCTTTGTATAAGCTAGGTAGCAATTTCTCCATATGGAGGGTGTGTCCAATTTATACGAGGTCCTCTTATTACTGGAAGAATTTCATTGAGATAATTTACTCTATTAATAGTGATAAAATAATATATTTTCCTTTAGTATTTTTTAGTTTCATGTTTAATATTTTATCCACCCACCTGGTGTCATTTGTTTTAATATAAGATTCCAACAATTGATATATAATGGATTCATTAGAATCCACTTGCCTCACTATGATAAGTACTCCCCTCTGATACCTTGGAAACATCTTCTATACTTTTTTTCACCAATGCATATGTATATGTAAGCCATGTGTCCTTCACAGTAAATCCAACTCAAGTTGAGGGATGCAATGTTCTTCAATATTATTGCATCATACGTTCTAATGAAGTTGAGGACTAGAATGATTTCTTACTAGAGTCTGTATAACTTTTAGAAAATTATTTCATGCACAATTGCACTGGTAGGGACACCTCAGGAAAAATTGGTATCATAATGTAAACTACAAACCTATCATATTTTTATTGCACCTACAATCTTGTGAAATTACTAGTTGTAAGAATATCTTAAGGAGAATTGACTTCTAATATAGACAAAGTGTTGCATGGATCAGATGGGCTTAATATAAGTTGAATTTTTTTTTGTATCTATGACAATATTTGATTTGACTCCTTCCAGTGTTCTTGGACAATGAGTCCAAGATGATGAATATACTCCATTGGTTTAAAGAATTCCCCTTGAATGACACATAGGTCATTTGCATCCATGATAGTAATTGCAAAATGTGGAAGTAGTAATCTACCAATGGAAGCAATTGTTGGTTCAATGTCAAAATATAGGTTTTTGGGCCATTAAACTTATATCTAGGAGTCGCGGGCTTATTTGGGGCCTCAGGCCACCACACAGGACCTATAAAATGAATATTTTGCATTTGATGAAGATATGGTGCTAATTTTAGGGTTTGGCACACCAAGTATGGTTCTCACATCCCACACCATGGTACAGTGTCCAAATACAAGGTATTAGGATGCAACATTCGCATCTATGGATATTGAGGATTGTGTAAGGTCCTAAGCCGTCACATAGGCCCTAAAGAGGGAATGATTTTCCTACAAGTGGGGTATGGTGGATATACATCAATCTAAGTGCAGTAGAATTAATATCCAACCACTTCAAGCATATAACACATCCACAATCTCGATATTATAAATATCTAAACCCATCTATCTAACTGGACTAGAATTATCTATCCCATGTGAGACTAGGTCTCCTCTTCCTTTAGGGAAAACTTAATATCTTCAACAAATTCCTTCTTTGAAGATTGAACAAAGCGAGGGAAATTCTCAAATGACCTGATGACTATTTATAATAATGAAACTGAAAAGGTAATTTTGAGAAATCCAAAGGCTTAAATATCCAAACCCCATTATATCAAACAATTAAATGGTGTTTCCAGGTTCATACACCTCTTACCAGAAGATGATATAATTGAAAATACCACAAAAGTGTGTTCTAAGAACATATCCAAAATATTTCTAATGGGGAGTTATCTTTCAAAACATAATTGTTTTCTGAAGAATTAGATGCATTAAGTTCTATTCAAATAAAGGGATTATTTCAAGAGTTTATTATGAGTAAACATACACTCTCTAAATATTTATGTACATTTTTTTTCCTCTCTCCTGCTATCTCCATGACCATAAAAAAATTCTTTTAGTTTTTTCTCATTGACTGCATTTTTTTAATTAGATTTACAAGTTACTCAACAACTTCACACAAGCACTCCACTTTATGCTTCTCTTGGATTGTTCCTTAATGGGCATGTGCACGAAGATTGTTCCCCTTTTTAGTTCCCATATATAATCCAAAATGCAAGTACAAAAATGAAATCTATAACGCATATGCGTTATTGATTGTATGGTTCGGAAAAACCCGAGCCTAAAACCAAAGCAAAAGCTGGTTAGACTATATCGCAAGTGCGATATATCGCACATGTGTTTTGGAAGAGTTATAAATCACAAGTGAGATATATCACAAGTGCGATTTGTAAAACTTAAAGAAAAATAAAACACATGCCTATGGCCTCTATTTGTTTATTTTGTATTGCAGACTGCGAAGAACGGAAGGGAGATATATCGGGAAGGAGATTTAACTTGCATGCAATTTGGGGGGTGCATTTTGACGAAGGAGATCAACAAGGTTGAATGCAATGGAAGGTAAGAATTGCCTTGATTTTTTGGTTTTGGATTAGGAAATAATTGCTTTGATTTTTTGGTTTTGGATTAGGTAAGAATTGTTTTTTATTTTTTGTTATAATTTAATAAATTTTTAATTAAAGCAAAGAATGAAATATTAATTAATTTTAAAATTTGTTGTTTTCAATACTAACATATAACATAAATCCTGAAGAAAATGTCCAAAATCAAACAACAAATAACCCAAATCCAAACACTGAACACATGGAGGAGGAACACAATAGGAATTCTGAAATTCTTGCTCGTTTGGTTGCATCGAGATGCCTTAGTTCACTTTTTAGCGGGGGGGGGGTACCAAATAAGATGGTCATTAGGAGAGGAAGTAGATAACATTACAAATACATTTTGAAATGCTTAAGGAGAACTATACAACATT
The DNA here is from genome assembly GCA_001517045.1 of Pseudotsuga menziesii. NCBI lineage: Eukaryota > Viridiplantae > Streptophyta > Pinopsida > Pinales > Pinaceae > Pseudotsuga > Pseudotsuga menziesii. Next base: position 712,730 of record LPNX010894154.1, read on the forward strand.
ATCTCCTACAGGGGTTCCTAGAGGCAATACTATTCCACTGGGATGAGCTACAAAGATGTAAAGAAATTAAAGATAACAAAAGACCAAAGTTTTTCACTATTCCATGACGCTAACACTGGATTGGTTCCTCCCACTAGTTGACCACACATTTCTATAGACTGATGCATAGGAACAAATATTAAATCCAACTAGATGGATCACTGGTACATGTTTTTCGGTGAAGACCCTCATGGGAATAGATACATCCCATTCTATTTCCCTCAGGAAATTGTATGTTGAGTTTATATTGGGTAAACATGTAAATTACTTCGATATTTTAGATTTCTAGGGGTTAGGACACAGGATGCCCCAAGATAGGAAAGGGGAGAGGATTGATCCAAATTGTGTGAGAAAACCTCCATGCACATCAAACTCCCTCACCTATATCCTCTTGAAGGTCCAATTATTGATGACACACAGGAGGCACTATTCGATTTGTCAGATACATTGCTTCGATATGGGACTACTATTGAGGGAAATGTAGGACAAGGGGTTGGCACATATGGCACTATACCATCACACACAGAGGATCCACTTAGGTCTCCATACCCTACCTAATCTAGATATCACACTAGACATGTAGAGAGTTCAGAGCGTCATGTCATGCCACATCCTTTCATAGCTTGTCGAAACATATGCTATGGTCCTTCATCAGAGTTTTGCAGTGATGGGTTACTCCAATATGTAATTCAAACTCGTTATTCACATAGTTTATTATTTTTTATATCACAGTGTTTAATTTTTTCATAAATTATTTATATTTTAAGTATCTGATAATTTACATGAACACATTTACACCTGGTGTCCAATGACACCCCATAATCCCATACTCCGCCAGTTGATGCTAATGAAATGGATGTCGCGGTCAATGTTGCATATGATTTTGGTGCTTCACCATTACTTGTAAGAACATTACTTTTTTATTTATCATCATGATTTACATATTTTATAGTAGGGATTGGCACATTTAATACATCTTAATATTGAAACAATATATTTTATGGAGGGTGGGCATGATGAGTATGTTGCATCTGAGACAGGTCCATCACAAATAGAAAAATATTCGCAAGTACATGTATGCTTTTAATTATACTTTTAATGATTCAACATGCAGTTCTTTAATTATTTGGAATTGCCTAATTGTATCTTTATCTTTTTTTTTTACGTAGGAACATATGTTCGAAAGAGTTTCCCATTGAGGATCCTTGCTCATTCATGCATATGCACATCCTTTTAGGTTGATGTCAATTTTTTCACCCATTGGTGACCCACCTATTCATATCCCCAAGCTATATGTATATCTCACTTATCTTGTATCTATGTTTCCCCAATTGTCCCTCCATGCAGTATAGTTTTCTTTGTACATGTAAGTATCTTTTTGGTGCACTCACTGATTTACTAACATTGACATATATATTATTTTATGCAGCTTTCTATTGAGCTAGTGGTTCTTGAATAGCATCCAATTGAGGCTTTTAGTCACCCACCTCTCTCCCCTAGGTACATGTATGTCTTGAATTCTTTGAAAATGTCATTGTCCCTCCATGTAGTATAGTTTTCTTTGTACACGGAAGTATCTTTTTGGTGCACCCATTTATTTATTGACATTGAAATATATTATTTTATGCATCCTTCTAGTGAGATAGTGGTGCTTGAATATCATCCAATCGGGGTGGTTGGTCACCCACCTCTCCCCCCCTTGGTACATTTATGTCTCTCTTGATTTGAAAAAGTCATTGTCATGCCATGTAGTGTAGTTTTATTTGTACATGCAAGTATATTATTGGTGCACCCATTGATTTTATGACATTGACATATATTATTTTATGCATCCTTCTAGTGAGTGAGTGGTGCTTGAATATAACTCAACCAGGGCCACTGCTCACCCACCTTTCCCCCCCAGGTACATGTATGCTTCGCTTTCTTTGAAAAAGTCAATGTAGGATGTAGATAAGTTTTCCAATATTTATATAATTTCTCATCTTATACATGGTTGTACATGTATCTAATTGAATATACCATTTATTTTTTGCAGGATGTTAGTGAGGCACCGACGGTACATGCAGTTACGCCCCAACCGACCATCACTTACACACAGACAGTAAATAAAAATGTTATAATGACTTAGAGTTTGAACAAATGTACATATAATTTTTATAGGTTGGTAAACTAACTTACAAATTTCGGTATGTATGTAGTCTCAGGAAATTATTTCAGATCCTCTTGTTCATTGCTGGGGAACAACATTGAGCAGCCGAAAAACAAATATAGAATTCTCAAAATCCACAGACAGTGGAAGTGAAAGGGGGGGATAAATAGAATTCATGTATAGGGGGATACATACATGTACTATTTTGTGTGTATACACATAGATGTATAGTATGATCCACTATTTTGTATTATGGCTATGGCATGCCATTTTTGAAAACATTATATGTATATGTAATATAAAGCAAGGTTCAAATTTATATATATGGGTGACTTGATATGGGAACATGTTATTTATTATAATCCTTAAGATATTATTAACTATGTCCTTCATTAAGTATGTGTTTAATTAAAATGATACTTAATGTGTGGTTCACTTATGTGATATTAGTTTATTATAAACCTTATCATGACATATCCTACTAACTATTTGAAGATCATGACTCATCCAACTAACATCAATTAAGAATTAAGTAATCCACCTATAATATATAAACATGTCACATACCATCCAAGGGCTAATCATACACCATGCACCCCAAGTCTCATCAAGCACCCCTAAACATAGTGTAAACTCTTCTATAGTAACTTTGAAAGATAATACTCCCTATTATAAGGAAAGTATTTTCACCGATACAAGTTACATCCCATTGCAAATCCACTAGACCTACCATCTAGTTATATCACAACAACTCAAACCTCCAAGAATGTTGACCACCTGTGAATATGAAGGAACATAACTCTACATCATCAATAAATTTCCAAAATGTTGATGTATTTGTAACTTTGGAATGTATTCACTTATATATATTATATTGTATTTCATTGTACCCCAATGTTTTTTCGATTGGGAGAGTTATTAATATAATAAATTCATGTAAAGTCATTGAGGTTAACCCTCCATTATAAGTCAGGGAAATAGTCCCCACAATTGAGTTGAGGTTAACCCTCAGTTGTAAGTTGGGGAAATAGTCCCCATAGTTAAGGGGTATTAGACTCTCCTAGTGAGGTCAGCCATGTAATGTAATTGTCAAGTGGAAAACTAGTATAAATAGAGAAATGAGACTCTTTATTTGTCACACACACTCACTCAACTGTAGCGCATGAGTGAGAGAAGAGGAGCTCGCACAAGTGAGAGAGAGAGAACAACTATCAGAGATAATCTTTGTGTTTTTGGGTTTTACTTTTTCTATTGGTGCTCATTCTATCTCTGAGGAAGTTGTGAGGTTTTATCCTTTATGGTTTCCCCAAGGAAAATTCTTTGTTTCTCTTGTCTCTTATGATTATTGTTGTGCATGTTATTCTCTCAGATAAGATCCTAGATCATATTGATTAAATGATAAAAATCTAACATGGTATTATAGATAACATGAGAACAAGACATTGAGTAGCTGCAGAATCTAGGGATTCTTACTTTTTGGGTCTCTCGTTGTTAACACATATATTTAGCACAGGGATGAAAAAACCATGATGAAGGAGAGATAATAGTGGCTTGTCAAAATTTGGTTAAATGGTATAGTATAAGAGTATGATGAGGAGCGAGAACGATGAAGTTGTCAAAAGATCTAATGGTGCGAAGTGAAGAGTTGAAGATCAATGGCCTATACTATCTCTGCTCTCTAAGAGGTGTGAGGAAGATAAAGCATGCCCATGCATTTAATAGGATACATAGATCAACGGTTGTTGATTCGGATCGAAGAGATCCACGATCCGCGTAAACTCCGCCGTATGAAGTTGCATGTTTGTTAAAATAGTAGAGCCCAACGAAATCAAGTACATGCCACTCGATCTGACGGCGGCAAGATAAAGGCATATCACATCAATGATCATAGATAACTTCGGAGCCTAGACTTGCACGGTATTTAAGACCCAAGTGCTTGGCAGAATCGAGTACATGTCTTTTGATCCAACGACAGAGAAATAAAGTCGATCACATCGACGGTTGGGGATAACTCCGGAGCGAAGACTTGCATGGTGGTTACGACTTGGATGCCCAATGGAATGAGGTACGTGGCACTTGATCCAAAGGTGGAAGTTAAAGGTGAATTAGATCAACGGTTTCAAATGAGTCCGGAGTGTGGAAGCACATGACAGATAAAGGAAGAGAGGGGTCGCAGAATATAAACCGCTGTCCATGTGGCGAATTATGGCATACTCCGGAGGCTAAAGTCGTTTCGTGCAAACTGGTGAAGGAACACTCTGGAGTGGGGCCTTATAAAAGGAGGCTGACTTGTCATGTGGGTGTTTTGTTGGCTCCGGATGGGTGAAAAGGACATGCAGGTTCGTCAACCTGTGACTATCATTTCCAAACACGCCGCCACGGTTAATAGGTAAGGCCTAAGCTCCCGTAATCCATCCATCTATTTGCTATTTATCAACTGAATTATGGATAAGGGGGAGGAATTATAGAGTGTTCGTGTTATAGATGACAAAGAGGATTATTTGGTTGATAGAGACAGGGGTGTATGTGACCCTTTCCTATCTATTGGAAGCGTGTCCGTTAGTAAGGAAAGATTGTGGTATTACAACTCGCAGGGGAATGATGTATTAAATGTATGTAAATCTTTTATGTATTACTTCGCCCTCGAACAAACCCTCCATTTCCTAGAATTTGTAGAATGGTGTGCTGTTAACTACTCCCCTTCTCAGAGAATCATCATGAGTCAATCCACATCCCGAATACTTTGTAAAGTCAATGCTACAGTCATCTGTGAAAACCTCAATTTACCTTAAAATTACCCTGATAATCGTGAGTCAGTAAATGAGTCAATCCTTGCTGAATTTTACAAGAAGTGTGAAACTGAAACCCGTTGCCAATTCCTGTCTAGTGTTTTAAAAGAAGGTCAATCTTTAGATGGTTTTTTCTTACCTTACCCTATGCATATTTTTAAAAGTGAAGTCCAATTAGTTGTATCTTTGGTTTGTCAAATCTTGGGTCTTGATGATGATTGCCGAGTGGGTGAGGCCATCCTTGGTTTTTTATTGAGAATAAGTTCCTTAGGCTCTGAGTCTCAGTCAATTCCGGTGTTTAGTCTAGATGAGTACCTAGCTGAAGCAATCCATCTTCAGCTAAGTGAGTTTCCAAAGGTTCGGTTATTTAGATTTTAGACCTACTTGTTCAACATGCTGTTATGCTCCAATGTCACTAAACTCCAGTTTTTGAATACTATCTGTTCTTCCGATTTGCCCATGCAAATCAACATGTTCGATTTTGCTAATTGGATCATGTCGAAAATGTATAAAATGTTGTTTGATGAAGAATTGCCCCGTGTTTTTGATGAGATGAAATTTTTGATGCAGTCCTCACCCGAGGACCGAATTGAAGATTGGTTCCTTCATAAAGACTCCACTGCGTTAAGGATATATGGATTTACAGGGCATCCTTATAAGTTACCTTCTTTCTTAACCCCGAGGATTTCTGCTTTAGAATTCATGAGACAAAGGCTGCAGTCTGAAGAAGAGCATTTTGGAGATTTTAAAAAGTCTTCAAATATTAAATTCCCCCTCAAGGTTGGCTCTTTCATCTTCAAAAGTAAAGGTGCTTTAGTATTCATAGAGAAATTGCTGGAAAGTATGGATTTCCAAAAGGAGCCAAAGATAAACTATGATCCCCACCATGTAATCTCCTTAAGGAAGTAGGCCAACAAGAACAAACCATTTGATCATCAGTCTATTAAGGGGTTGGCTAAAACAACAAATTTGTTGCAGTTTACTGAGATATCAAAGTCTGATGAAGATGCACATACTGTACCTGTCACAACATCCCAAATAACAAAGGGTACTAGTATTGTGATTAAGAGAAGTCTATCTGAAATCGAAAGTATGGAAATTGACGAAGATGGATCACATAAAAAGGCAAATTTGTTTCAAGGTGGTGAAATTTTAAATGAATAAATTTCTGATGGTTTCAAAAAGGTTGCTCTAGTTCCAATGAAGGATGTGCAAGTAAATCAGTTTTCTTTTAAAAATGTAGATGGTTCAGAATCAAGCCCGATATTTAAGTCAAAGGAGGAACTCAAGGCTAGTTACATGGAGAAAAGAAAACAGTCTCTGGAAGAGACAAGAAATTTACTTCTGCGAGTGAGAAGTTTACACAGTCCAAAAACTTCTCTGGTTTTTGCTAGAGATGCCGAAAGAAATACATTCAAGTTAGCCATGGTAAACGAAAAAAAGATGTCAGAGATGGAGATCCGGTTGGATAAGATCAATATACCGGATAAGATACAACTTCATAAACAAACCAGTGATATCATTTATTCAGATTTGTTACAAGCTATGGTAAAGATAAATAAATTACAAGTTTTGACAGATAAGTTAGAGATTCAACTGAAACATGAAAGAGTCGAAAATAAGGCAAATGCCATCCAGATCAAGAAGCTTCAAACAGATATTGTCATCTCAGATAACACCCAGGCAGTCAGAAGAATGCTAGAAGAAAAATAAAATGCTCTCCAAGTGTTGAAGAAAAAATTGAAAATCCCATGTTCTAAACATGTTCAGTCCTCTGAGTTATTGGCTCTGCAAGAAGAAAAAGACAAGATCCATCAAGAGATGATGGAGTATAAAGGGAGAGCTGTTGAGTTATAGGAAGAAAAGGACAAGTGGGAGGCCGAACGAAATGAACTATTATCTCAAATTTCCTTGATGAAAAAGGATCAAATTGATGAGAAGGAGATTATGGAGGAGTTAATGAGTCAGACTCCCACAGTTGAAGACTTGTCCATTATGAATATCGAGAAGCCGTTGGATGATTTTTCTGCAGATGATCTGTTGGTACCTATGTCCCAGGTTAGTCTAAAATATGAAGAAATCAAAGAGCTAAAGACAAAGAATGCAAAGATCAAGTCTGAACTGGCCAAAATGAATGAAAGTAAAAACAAAATACTACAAGATAGAAACCAGTTGCAAAAGAAGTTCAATGAATTGAAGGAGAAAAGCATAGGTAAAGGTCCCCTGCAAGGAGCAAAACACATTATTTGGGACACGTTATCTATAGAAATTACCAAATTCAGGCATTATCTGAATTTCATTGATGATCATAATATTTTGATCAATTTTTCCCACCAAAGATTAAAGCTAGTGAACGAACACATGGGAAAAAGACCTCTCGCCACAGCTCAAAATGCGCTGAACTTTTTAAACTCATTGACATATCAGAAATTACATGATATGGGGATAAAAGACAGGATATCCATAGTGCTGTTGGTACAGACTGTAATATCAATGACATAGGGCCTAACAGGAAAAACTATTGTGGACAAATTGATAGAGGATTTCAAAATTTTACAGAAGTTCGCAATTATCAGAAGCAGATTTCCCAAGGTGTCATATGAATCTCACATGGAGCTTGAAGTGTCAATCCAAGAAATGATGGAATGTGATACCTCGAGCACAGAACAGTGGAAAGCTATGGAGAGATTCGGAAATACCAAATACATCTTGCATGCATAGAGACAGGTGTTATACAACAAGGAGCTGACTGGATGAAGGCGTTTTACCAAGCTGATTTTTACTTTATGATCTGTTAGGATTGGATTAGTAATTTATTCCTAGAAGTTAGGGATTTAGTTACAAGACTCTAAATTAAGCCGATCATTCAGTTGTGAATCTTCTTGGAAGATCTATTATTTTTTGTATATATTGGCATCTTTTTATGAGATGGGGGTTGGAACCCATCGTGTTGTGGAATGATTTTGGAGAACATATCTATTTTTGAATAACAAAGTGAATGCATGAAGGTTTATCAGAGATTCCTGTGTCATTTATATTACAGTCTGTGCTTCTTTCTTTATGTGATCGTATTTTCTCAATGTAACATTTCATTTTGTTTCTTCTTCATATCTGAAATACAACGTTGGATGATTAGAATTCATATGTTTATGCTCTAGTCATCATTTCAGATATTTTATACACTTTTTTTGCTAAAGTTGATATAGAATTCATCTTTGATGCTCTGTATTAATGGGTTGTTTCCTCGTCTCTTCTGTTTCACCTGGATTAAATTGAATGACTGTGATGATGTGATTATCTTTCCTTTGATGAATCTCATTTATATGTCTTTGTGATATCTTTATATGTATGTGACTCCATGCCCAATGGTTATGTGATTGTTTCAGCCATATATACAAATTTTTAAGTGTTGTTTTATATCTGGTCCTGTTAAATCTTTATTGAGAGATCCCTCTCTGGAAGAAAATACCAGTTTATTTCTAAAGTGGTTTTTGCTGTTACCTTGGAGTTTACCTCTTACAACCTGGGTACATTCTGAGTGCTAACAAACTGGCACCGTTTCCAGGGAGCGAATGAGCATATATGCCTTGGGAGAACGACAAAGTTGAAGAAAGATTTCTGTGGGAAAACATGAATTTTTAACATAAAAGAAGGTTGTATTTTTCCCTGGAGACTCCATTGTGAAACCTTTCAGAACATTCAAGAGTCATTCTGGCTTCAAGAAGACACATGCGAGGTAACTCTGATACCGAAGTCTTGAAAAGTTTTGAAAACCCAGAAAAGTTATTTAAGAAGAAAAATAAAGAAAAGTTAGGTTTTCCTTTGTTTGATGCATCATCATCCCAAGATTCCCACATTGATCCAGGATGGGAAGTTAACGTTGGAAAGAATCTATTGAGAACGAAGTCTGAATCTGACTTTAAAAATACTAAGTTCAATCCTCGTAGGTTAGAATCTTATTTGTTAGATTCCCTCTGGAGAGATTTACATTGAACCACCAAAGCTGACACATTTACCTCTCAAAGTACTCAAACCTCACAAAGTACTCAAAATTCTTCACTTCCTGTGAACTCACCTAGACCAATGGCCACCAAATTTGCCCCCTTGCGTCTTCCTGCTGTATTACATGATCTCCCCCAAAATTATTCTCAGATAATTTCTTTATTTGATGGAGAGGGTGATATAACCGCGAAACAACATGTTTCCAAGTTTGAAGATTTTATTGACTTGGAAGAAGTTGATTATCCTGATGTTAAAATGCGGTTATTTGCCGAAAGTTTGTCATGAGAGGCAAAGAAGTGGTTTAAAGACTTGCAAAATGGGTCTATAGAAAATTTTCAGGCCTTCCAAAATTCTTTCCTAGATAGGTGGATGATAAACAGAATCCTTTGCATCTTTTATCTCAGTACAACAGTCTCAAAAAAGGGGGTTTTGAATATGTTCATGAATTTTCCAGCAGGTTCTTGAGGGCTTACAACTCTATTCTGGAAGATATAAAACCTTATCTTGCAGCTGCCAAACTACATTATGCTGGAGCCTTTGACAACGATTTTGCATTCTCATTGCGGGAGAGGAAATCAACAACTCTTGCTGCCATGTTTACTGATGCTCTAGAAGTGGAAGCTAACATGATGGCAAGTGGAAAAATGAAGCATAGGGATTTGGATAGGAGGAGAAAAGAAGAGAATTTGCCTTCTACTTCATCCTCTTCTGCTGATGCTAAATTTTAAATGATGTTGAAAACCATGGAAAAGTTGATGGATATATTAACTATAGATATTAGGCCTTTCAACAGAGAGCAAGGGGATCCCCAAATCAATAATCCAAATTTCAGAACACCAAATCCCCTTGTTCCTCCCCAAAATAGACAGAGAGACCAGAGAAATCCAAGAAACCAAGAAGAACAACCCATCCGTCCACCTTTCCCTGAAAATTACGTTGCCGATGAAGAAGATCCCCCTGAAAATGAGATTCATTTGTTTGGAGAGCAGGATTCAGAGATATATCTTACTAAAGAGGAGCATAACATGTTTGAACAGGAGGGTGGAAATGAGGAAATTGAAAAGGAGAATGAGTTGTATCAAAGAGGATATTTACAGGCTATGGATGATGTGCAGAGGAAAATCAGATTGAGGAACAGGGATGTCCTCATAAATAAAGGGAAGCCAAACCCAAATCAGCCTTCCTCTAGTTCTTTGAATGTAGAAAAAGGAAAAGAACTACAAAAAGAGCCTTTTGTAAATAAATAGGTTGAAAATGATGTGCAAAGGGATAAAATAATAAAGAAGGCGACTCTGGTTGATGTGGAAAAGATTGGTGCTGGTTTTAATTTACAAAATGAGCTTTCAAAGCTAAAAATATTTGTTCCGTTCAATGAATTGTTGAGAAACACTGAATACAGGGATACTATCACAAAAATGGTTAGGAATCAAGGCGAATGGCAGTCTGACATTTTGGAACTGAATGATGATAACCCCGCTATTTCATTTGGATCAAAAGTTGAAAATTTAGAAGGCAAAGAAGTTCCTCCTTTCTATTTAAGTCTAAATGTGCATGATAAAGTGGTCCATAATGCTATGATGGACCAGGGGCATCACATAATCTAATGCCTAAAGGGGTGGTAGAAAGTATGGGGTTGGAGGTAACAAGACCTTATAAAGATCTGTACTCTTTTGATTCTAAAAGAGTAAAATGCCTTGGATTAATTAAAGACATGGTGGTAACCCTAAACAAATTGCCTTCAAAAACTATAGTTATGGATGTGGTAGTGGCGGATATCCCACCAAAGTTCCGGGTACTGTTGTCAAGATCGTGGACCTCCAAATTGAAAGGCATTTTATAGATGGATATGTCATATGCCACGATTCCTATTCAAGATGGGAACAAAAGATTATATAGTGAAAAGAGAACTCCATATGTAGTAAGCAGCCAGGATAAACCTGAAATTCATCACATTTATGCTGTTGATACTGATTTGGGGTCCTCCATTTTCTTTAATGATGTTGTTCCATATGATTTAGAAGAGGTTTTGTAGAAGAAGTCTGAGGAGAATAAAGAAAGGGAAGTGATAGAAAAAGATGCTTTAGAAGCGAAACAAAAAAGAGAAGGCCAGTGGATTATGTATTTTGATGGGTCTGCTGCGAAAACAGGTGCTGGAGTAGGTGTATACATAATATCTCCTATTCAAGTGGATTTCAAATCCATATCATACAAGTTGACATTTGAGTGTACAAATAATGTGGCAGCATATGAAGCTCTATTATTGGGACTCCATGCTTTGAAAGATTTAGGAGCTCAAAAGATAAGGATCTTAGGAGATTTTGAGTTGGTAATAAACCAAATAAATGAAAGCTGTCAAACCAGGCATCCTCGAATGAGGGCTTATAGAAATGAAGTGTGGGATATGCTTGGTAACTTCTTTACGATGCATATAATTCAGGTGATTCCTAGACATGAAAATTTGGTAGCTGATTCTTTAGCTGTGGCCGCTGGAAAATTTGAAACACCTGTTGGTGATCAGAGGGAATACCAGGTGGAAATTGTGAATAGACCATCTATTCCTGACAACTCTAAATATTGGAAAGTGTTTGAAGACGATATGCAGATCCGAAGATTCCTAGAACTCTCAGAAGAATTTGTGAATACTCCTATTGACACTGAGAATGACAATGACGAGAGCACTCAAGAGGATGAAGAGCTTGAAGAGGAAGGGAATAGCACTGAGAAATTGAAAGAGACCTTAGGAGGTAAGGATATCATCCAATTGAAAAATAATTTCATACCAAGAGGACTAATCCCTTTAGAAAAGCTTTTTGATCAGAATGATGTGGCTAAAAATCCAAAAGTGAAGCCTATTGATGATGCTATCGAAGACCAGAATATTGGTACTAAAGAAAATCCTAAGATTGTAAAGTTGTCCAAGAAATTACCTGAAAAAGAAAAAGAAGAATATGTGAAATTAATGAAAAATTATACAGATGTTTTCGCTTGGAGTTATGAGGATGTCAAGGAGTATGATACTTCAATCATACAACATACCATTCCTATAAAGCCTGGCGAAAGGCCTTTTAAACAGAAGCTCAAAAGAATAAATCCTAAGCTGCTTCCTATTATTGAGAAATAAATCAAGAATCTATTTGATGCTAAGATCATTATAACGCTGAGGTTTTCAAAATGGGTTGAAAACTTGGTTCCTGTCAGAAAAAAGAACGGAGAGATAAGATTGTGCATAGATTTCTGCAACTTGAATAAATTTTCCATGAAGGATAACTATCCTCTACCCAAGATGGATCACATACTGCAGCAAGTGGTGGGAGCTGAAAGAATTTCAATGCTGGATGGTTTTTCTGGGTATAATCAGATCAAGGTGTTACCAAAAGATCAAGACAAGACTGCTTTTACTACACCTTGGGGCACTTTTATGTATGCAAAGATGCCTTTCGGTTTGATGAATGCAGGGGCCACTTTCCAGCGAGCTATGGACATCGCTTTTGCAGGGGAGATCGGAAAATTTGTAGTGATCTACATGGATGATATCACAGTCTACTCCATGTCTGACAGATAGCATCTGCGTCATCTAGAGAAAGTGTTCATGAAATGCAGAAAGTTTGGTATATCATTGAATCCAAAGAAATCCAATTTGCATTAGAAGAGGAAAAATTGTTGGGCCATATAATATCAAAAGCTGGTATAAAGATTGATCCAGAAAGGGTGAGTGCCATTTTGAAAGTAGGCGAACCCAAGAGCAAAAAGGAGATACAGTATTTCTTGGGGCAAGTGAATTTTCTAAGAAGGTTTGTGCCTAGTTTTGGTGAGATTCTAATGAACATCACCAATATGTTGAAAAATGGGAATGAAATAAAATGGAATGCTGAAGCTAGGAAATCGTTTTGGGAGATCAAGAAGGCAATTTCAGAGGCTCCTGTATTAGTGAGCCCAGATTTTACTAAGGATTTTTTAGTTTTTTCATATGCTTCAGAATATACTATAGCAGCTGTTTTACTGCAGAAAAATGACGAGAATATGGAACAACCCATAGCGTTCTTTAGCAAGATGTTGAGGGATGGTGAATTGAAATATGACATTATGGAGAAACAAGCCTATGCTTTAATTAAAGCATTGAAATATTTCAGAATATATATTTTACATTCACATATAATTTCCCATGTTCCATCTGCTGCAGTAAAAGGAATCCTGACTCAACCAGATCCAGAAGGCAGAAGAGCAAAGTGGACTGCTACGCTATTGGAATATGATATTGAAATAAATCCTACCAAATTGATTAAAGGACAAGGATTAGCTAAGATGATGGCTAATTCCAATTGTGAAGCCTTGCAAATTTATTTCATTTCTCATCAAACTAATCAGTTGGGTACAGAGGTAGAAGTAATGGTTGATTTTGTGGGATCTCCATGGTATTCTGATATTGTATATGTCCTCCATAATTTGCAAGCACTAGAAGGATTAAGTAAATCAAGAGTGAGATCTGTAAAGTTAAAGTCTGCTAAATTCTGTATCATAAATCAGTATCTTTATTGGAAAGACCTTGGAGGAGTGTTGCTGAATTGTCTTTTGGAAGATGAAGCCTAGCAGATTGCCAAAGAATTTCATCAAGGCGAATGTGGCAGACATCATTCTTGGAAAGTGACTGCGAACACAATCCTAAGGGCCGGTTATTATTGGCCTACGTTATTTTCAGATGTGTATAAAGAAATCAGTAAATGTCATCAATGCCAAATTTTTGACAGTAAGAGAAAAGTATTGCCTCTCCCTTTGAATCCAGTAACAGTTGAAGCTCCTTTCCAGCAGTGGGGTTTGGATTTTGTTGGTGAAATAAACCCCAATTCATCAGGTCAGCACAAATGGATTTTGACAGCCACAGACTATTTTACTAAATGGATAGAAGCAATTCCTACCAGGAGAGCCACTGAAAATGTGATCATGGATTTTCTTGAAGAAAACATATTGGCTCGATTCAGGTGTCCAAAAAGGATAGTAACAGATAATGTAGCTGCTTTCAAATCTAGGAAAATGATTAATTTTTGTCATAAGTATCACATAAGTCTCAATCATTCAACTGCCTATTATCCTCAAGGAAATGGGTTAGCTGAATCTTCAAATAAGAGCCTAGTGAGGATCATCAAGAAGTTGTTGGAGGATAATAAGAGGTCCTGGCACACCAAGCTAAAATATTCTCTATGGGCCGACAGGATTAGCACTAAAAGGGCAATCGGCATGTCTCCCTTCCAGCTAGTGTATGGGGCTGAAGTGGTTTTTCCAACGTCATTAGGGGTTCTAGTTATGAGATATTTCCAAGATCAGCAAGAAGAACCAAATCACATATAAAGAAGGATAAATCAGATCATCGAACTGGAAGAACGGAGAAATAAAGCTTATGACAAAGTACAGTCTCATCAGGAGAAAATGAAAAATACTTTTGACAGAAGAATCAAGGAAGAAAAGTTTCAAATTGATGACCTGGTATTGAAGTGGGATGCTGCTAATGAAGAAAAGCATGGAAAATTTGATCCTATGTGCGTAGGACCTTACGTTGTTGCAGGATACAGAGGGCAAAACTCATTTTTTCTGGAATATACAAATGGGGTTCTTCTGGAGAGAAACCCTGTAAATCGACGATATCTGAAGCATTACTTTTCCTGAGGAGGAAGGTAAAATTTGTATCATAGACTGTACATACTTGTTTTTCTTTACAAGTCAATATGAGTCGTAAGCCGAGTGTATTTTGAAGCTCGTAGTGAAAGCCCTAAGATTCAGGAAGCATACCATTCCTTTTCTAAAAATATATAAAAATGATATATTTACAAAAAGCAAAAGATGAGTTTTCTAGAAGTTATGATGAAAAATCAAAATAAGGCACCTAGTCAGCGAGTTCTTTGATACCTCACATGGAGGATATCATCCCCTGTTGGAGCCAGCTGTTAACACATATATTTAGGACAGGGATGAAAAAACCATGATGAAGGAGAGATAATAGTGGCTTGTCAAACTTTGGTTAAATGGTATAGTATAAGAGTATGATGAGGAGCGAGAATGATGAAGTTGTCAAAAGATCTAATGGTGCGAAGTGAAGATTTGAAGATCAATTTCCTATACTATCTCCGCTCTCTAAGAGGTGTGAGGAAGATAAAGTATGTCTGGGCATTTAATAGGATACACAGATCAACGGCTGTTGATTCGGCTCGAAGAGATCCACGATCCGTGTAAACTCCGCCGTATGAAGTTGCATGTTTGTTAAAATAGTAGAGCCCAGCAAAATCAAGTACATGCCACTTGATCTGATGGTGGCAAGATAAAGGCATATCACATCAACGATCGTAGATAACTCTGGAGCCCAGACTTGCACGGTAGTTAAGACCCAAGCGCTTGGCGGAATCGAGTATGTCTTTTGATCCAATGGTGGAGAAATAAAGTCGATCACATCGACGGTTGGGGATAACTCCAGAGTGAAGACTTGCATGGTGGTTACAACTTGGATGCCCGGCAGAATGAGGTACGTGGCGCTTGATCCAAAGGTGGAAGTTAAAGGTGAATTAGATCAATGGTTTCAAATGAGTCCACAGTGTGGAAGCACATGGAAGATAAAGGCGGAGAGTGGTCCCGGAATATAAACCGTTGTCCACGTGGCGAATTGTGGCATACTCTGGAGGGTAAAGTGGTTTCGTACAAACTGCTGAAGGAACGCTCCGGAGTGGGGCCTTATAAAAGGAGGTTGACTTGTCCCGTGGGTGTCTTGTTGGCTCCGAATGGGTGAACAGGACATGCAGGTTTGTCAACCTGCGACTATCATTTTCAAACACACCTCCACAGTTAACAAGTAAGGCCTAAGCTCCCATAATCCATCCGTCTATTTGCTATTTATCAACTGAATTATGGATAAGGGGGAGGAACTACAAACTGGTCATGTTATAGATGACAAAGAGGATTATTTGGTTGATAGAGACAGGGGCATATGTGACCCTTTCCTATCTATTGGAAGCGTGTCCATTAGTAAGGAAATATTGTGGTATTACAACTCGCAGGGGAATGATGTATTGAATGTATGTAAATCCTTTCTGTATTACTTCGCCCTCGAACAAACCCTCCATTTCCTAGAATTTGCAGAATGGTGTGCTATTAACTACTCCCCTTCTCAAAGAATCACCATGAGTCAATCCACATCCCGAATACTTTGTAAAGTCAATGCTACAGTCATTCGTGAAAACCTCAATTTACCTGAAAATTACCCTGATAATCGTGAGTCAGTAAATGAGTCAATCCTTGCTGAATTTTACAAGAAGTGTGAAACTGAAACCCGTTGCCGATTCCTGTCTAGTGTTTTAAAAGAAGGTCAATCTTTAGATGGTTTTTTCTTACCTTACCCTGTGCATATTTTTAAAAGTGAAGTCCAATTAGTTGTATCTTTGGTTTGTCAAATATTGGGTCTTGATGATGATTGTCGAGTGGGTGAGGTCATCCTTGGTTTTTTATTGAGAATAAGTTCCTTAGGCTCTGAGTCTCAGTCAATTCTGGTGTTTAGTCTATATGAGTACCTAGATGAAGCAATCCATCTTCAGCTAAGTGAGTTTCCAAAGGTTCGGTTCTTTAGATTTCAGACCTACTTGTTCAACATGTTGTTATGCTCCAATGTCACTGAACTCCAGTTTTTGAATACTATGTGTTCTTCCGATTTGCCCAAGCAAATCAACATGTTCGAGTTTGCTAATTTGATCATGTCGAAAATGTATAAAATGTTGTTTGATGAATAACTGCCCCGTGTTTTGGATGAGATGAAATGGTTGATGCAGTCCTCACCTGAGGACCGAATTGGAGACTGGTTCCTTCATAAAGACTCCACTGTGTTAAGGATATATGGATTTACAAGGCATCCTTATAAGTTACCTGCTTTCTTAACCTTGAGGATTTTTTCTTTAGAATTCATGAGACAAAGGCTGCAGTCTGAAGAAGAGCATTTTGGAGCTTTTAAAAAGTCTTCAAATATTAAATTCCCCCTCAAGGTTGGCTCTTTCATCTTCAAAAGTAAATGTGCTTTAGTATTCATAGAGAAATTGCTGGAAAGTATGGATTTCCAAAAGGAGCCAAAGATAAACTACGATCCCCACCATGTAATCTCCTTGAGGAAGCAAGCCAACAAGAACAAACCATTTGATCATCAGTCTATTGATGGGTTGGCTGAAACAACAAATTTGTTGCAGTTTACTGAGATATCAAAGTCTGATGAAGATGCTCATACTGTACCTATCACAACATCCCAAATAATGGAGGGTACTAGTATTGTGATTAAAAGAAATCTGTCTGAAATCAAAAGTATGGAAATTGACGAAGATGGATCACATAAAAAGGCAAAGTTGTTTCAAGGTGGTGAAATTTTAAATGAAGAAATTTCTGATGGTTTCAAAAAGGTTGCTCTAGTTCCAATGAAGGCTGTGCAAGTAAATCAGTTTTCTTTTAAAAATGTAGATGATTCAAAATCAAGCCCGATCTTTAAGTCGAAGGAGGAACTCAAGGCTAGTTACATGGAGAAAAGAAAACAATCTCTGGAAGAGACAATAAATTTGCTACCGCGAGTGAGAAGTTTACACAGTCCAAAAACTTCTCTGGTTTCTGCTAGATATGCCGAAAGAAATACATTCAAGTTAGCCATGGTAAATGACAAGAAGATGTTAGAGATGGAGATCCAGTTGGATAAGATTAGTATACAGGATAAGATAAAACTTCATAAATAGACCAATGATATCATTTATTTATATTTGTTACAAGCTATGGTAAAGATACATAAATTACAAGTTTTGAAAAATAAGTTAGAGATTCAACTGAAACATGAAAGAGTCGAAAATAAGGCAAATGCCATCCAGATCAAGAAGCTTCAAACAGATATTTTCAGTTCAGATAATACCCAGGCAGTCAGGAGAATGCTAGAAGAAAAAGACAATGCTCTCCAAGTGTTGAAGAAAAAATTGAAAATCCCAGGTTCTGAGCAAGTTCAGTCCTCTGAGTTATTGGCTCTGCAAGAAGAAAAAGACAAGATCCATCAAGAGATGATTGAGTATAAAGGGAGAGCTGTTGAGTTACAGGAAGAAAAGGACAAGTGGGAGGCTGAACGAAATGAACTGTTATCTCAAATTTCCTTGATGAAAAAGGATCAAATTGATGAGAAGGAGATTATGGAGGATTTAATGAGTCAGACTCTCACAGGTGAAGACCTGTCCATTGTGAATATCGAGAAGCCATTGGATGATTTTTCTGCAGATGATCTGTTGGTGCCTATGTCCTAGGCTAGTCTAAAAGATGAAGAATCAAAGAGCTAAAGATAGAGAATGCAAAGATCAAGTCTGAACTGGCAAAAATGAATGAAAGTAAAAACAAAATACTACAAGATAGAAACCAGTTGCTAAAGAAGTTCAATGAATTGAAGGAGAAAAGCATAGGTAAAGGTCCCCTGCAAGGAGCAAAACACATTATTTGGGAAACGTTATCTATAGAAATTACCAAATTCAGGCATTATCTGAATTTCATTGATGATCATAATATTTTGATCAATTTGGCCCACCAAATATTAAAGCTAGTGAATGAACACATGGGAAAAAGACCTCTCACCACAGCTCAAAATGCGCTGAACTTTTTAAACTCATTGACATATCAAAAATTACATGATATGGGGATAAAAGACAGGATATCCATAGTGTTGTGGGCTAAGAAATTTATCCACAAACATCATTTAATGAAGACGGTCCAGGACAGAATGGATGAAATGGTTGCACAGGTCGATAACTTAAAGAGGATTTCAAGGAGCTATTTGAGGATGGCCTACCTTCTTTTTGGGACAAGGAGGGATGGATGTTCTCTCAGGAGCATTATCACAGCTTGCTAGTTCAGAATCGCATGGACCACTCTAAATTTGATGACTTGGAAAAGGGCCTAACAAGAAAACCTATTGTGGACAAATTGACAGAGGATTTCGAAATTTTACAGAAGTTCGCAATTATTAGAAGCAGATTGCCCAAGGTGTCATATGAAGCTTACATGGAGCTTGAAGTGTCAATCTAGGAAATGATGGAATGTGATACCCCGAGCGCAGAATAGTGGAAAGCTGTGGAGAGATTTGGAAAGAGCAAATACATCTTGATGAAGACATGGAGCTGAATGGACAAAGGCGTTTTACCAAGCTGATTTTTACTTTATGATCTGTTAGGATTGGATTAGTAATTTATTCCTAGAATTCAGGGATTTAGTTACAAGACTCTAAATTAAGCCGATCATTCAGTTGTGAATCTTCTTGGAAGATCTATTATTTTTTGTATATATTGGCATCTTTTTATGAGATGGGGGTTGGAACCCATCGTGTTGTGGAATGATTTTGGAGAACATATCTATTTTTGAATAACAAAGTGAATGCATGAAGGTTTATCAGATATTCCTATGTCATTGATATTACAGTCTATGCTTCTTTCTTTATGTGATCGTATTTTCCCATTGTAACATTTCATTTTGTTTCTTGTTCATATCTGAAATACAACATTGGATGATTAGAATTCATATGTTTATGCTCTCATTTCAGATATTTTATACACTTTTTCTTCTAAAGTTGATATAGAATTCATCTTTGATGCTCTGTATTAATGGGTTGTTTCCTCGTCTCTTCTGTTTCACCTGGATTAAATTGAATGACTGTGATGATGTGATTATCTTTCCTTTGATGAATCTCGTGTATATGTCTTTGTGATATCTTTATATGTATGTGACTCCATGCCCAATGGTTATGTGATTGTTTCAGCCATATATACAAATTTTTAAGTGTTGTTTTATATCTGGTCCTGTTAAATCTTTATTGAGAGATCCCTCTCTGGAAGAAAATACCAGTTTCTTTCTAAAGTGGTTTTTGCTGTTACCTTGGAGTTTACCTCTTACAACCTGGGTACATTCTGAGTACTAACACTCCTCACAGATCATTATAAAAAGGAGGGTAGGATAACTCTCCATTGAAGGGCGCACCTTTCTATCAAAGCAGAATTTAATTCCGGGCATTTTCAGTCTTTAACCTCTCACTACTGTGGGAAATTAGGGCTTTTCATAGAAGATGAATTTTTGAGTGAGCCCAACATAGGATTTCTCTACTCCTCAAAATCAAAATTTAGAGACCAATATCAAAAATTTTGGTTGGGTAAAAATCCAGAAAAGTAAAACCCTAATTTGATCCCGCACTAGAAAACCCTAAAATACTAAAACTAGTCATTTTGGTGCATTCACTATATATAGATATTGGAGAAGGATTAGGAGATCAAACATTAACAGGAAGGAGATAAATTCCTGATGTACCCTATGTAAAAGTTTCAGCCTCAGATTCGCTACATTCTGGGAGATATGATTCCTCCAAATTAGGGTTCCATCCTCTCCCTGGATTCTTCCCTAAACAATAGACCTAGGGAAAATTTCTATATCTCGGGCTACAAAGGTATGAATGAAATTTATTAAGATGTTCTAGATAAGGAACATAATTTAATTTATGTGGTAAAATTTTCAGACCCCTAAGGTGAAATAGTGACACGTGGAAGTATGTACAAGTTCGTTATGTTGAATAGTCCATAAATAAGACACATTGGGAAAATTCTCATAAGTCTCAATTGGTGAAAAATTTTTTGCTCAAACGTGTGGAATTGCAAAGAGTATAGATGAGGATACCTTAGGGAGAAGTTTTAGACATATAGGAGCATTAATTTCAGATATATTGCAGAAACAATATCAGGAAATTCTGTCGAAGAAATTGAAGAAAACTAAGGCATTAGATATTTTGAAGTTCTTATCAGAGTTTTGGGAAAATGAGTATGTTTCCAAGCTCACCTTGAGGAGGTGCATATTTCTATCCAAAATATTCTAAGATCTGAAATATTCTAAGTTTTGAAAATTAGGGATTCTCTAACAAACCCTAGATCAATCCGATATGGAACCAGGATGGACACCTCAAATTGGTAAGATCTAATATTTTGTTATTTACATTTGAGGTTCTCATTTCAAAATGAACTATCACACCAGCTTAATGACAAGCTTGGTGAGATAACGAATTCCAAGTATCAAAGTATACGACCTCTATGATCCTTGAAGAAATTGACTTGGATCAGTATTTCAGTAAGAAAGGTCTAGGAGGAAGAGGGAGATGAGGCCAAGGATAAAGCCAAGAGAATCATTGGAAATTCTATTAAATATCATCTCATACATCATGTGTCATCCTTTAAGACACCCAAAGGAAGTTTTCAATTCTATAAGGAAGCAATCAAAGAAGAATAAGATTTGTTATAACCACCTTAAACAGCCTCCCAGGATCATGGGATTAATTTATTCAAGGAATGTGTGCCAGAAGGAAGTGATTACCTTCAGCAAACTCTGGGAAGAGTGCACACAAGAATAATCTCAACTCACAATAAGGGAAAAGAAGATGAGGGCAACTGAAGATCTAGCTCTCGTGATTGAAAGAAGATCCCTCAAGCGATGAGAAATATAAAGGGCTCAACTCTTGAAGAAACTCTTATCCATCTTAGCATTTGGATAAGAAATGATGTTGTTATGAATGAAGAAGATGATGAAGCTGAAGGCTCAAGAAGGATTCTACCCACGAAACGAATAAAGATAAGGATTCAATTCTCATTTCATGATATTATTTTGTTATGCATGATAGAATGTTTGCATTAATGATAGTATACTACTAATATGCATGTGATGGGTAAGTAGACCATGGTTCTATACAACTCTCCATTTCTACTTATCTAGAATGAAATCTCTTTGCTGACATATTGGATTAGTGCACAATCTCAATGATGTCATGGTAGAGATGGAAGGAATCTAGAACGTTTCTGTGATATATGGATGAATGTTTTACTGGCTAAAATAGTTGCATGATTATATCTTTATGCATAAGAATTTTCCATTATGAAATGTTTATAAACATACAACTGGTGCATTTGACTTGTAGGAAATATCGAGTACATTTTCCTACAAGAAAAGAAGGATGACACTTGTTTCAAAGAACAAGTGATGATAGTTCAAGATTCACTCTAATAATCCAAAATGAATAATGATGATTAGAATGTGATGTCGAAGAGCTGAAGGGAATTCTGTAGTATCTTCCATATGGATCTACAAGATCTAGCATCCAGTAGATGATAACATCATGGGATACAAGGAAAGATTCATAGCATGAGGCTTCTCGCAGAAAGAAGGCATAGACTACAAAGAGACATTTGCAGCCACTGGGAGTTGAGACACATGACAGTCAGACTCATCTGTGCAAATTAAAGAAGGCCTTGTAGGAGATTAGAAGGAACCCATGCGATAACACATACATGAGGAGCTTGAAGATCACCTAGAGTGATGAAGATATTAATATTTGCTACAAGGTTGAAGATGAAATCCTATAGTGGATGACAAGCTCACAGATGAGTGCGAGAAGAAATTTTGAAAAGGTTCAAGATATAGGATCTTGGCATCCAGTGACCCTAGATGGATACATAGAATATTAGTAACATAGGAAGTGAGTTGTCACTCTAGTACATAATACATAGAGTATGGAAGGAAGAGGGAGAATGATGCTCTGCTTCAGAAGGAATGACTGCAAAATATCCTAAGGTTCGACATGATATGACGGGATGGAAAAATTACTGATGGATCTACGAATTACTGAGAGTAAAGTGGATCCCAACATTTACTTCAAGTTTGAAGGTGGAAGACTAGTGATGATCCTATTATATTTTGATGAGTTGTTCCTAACAGAAAAATTGGAACTCATTAAAGTTACAAGCAAGAGACTTTTACCGAGTTCGAGATGAAAGACTTTGTTATGATATGATACTTTCTAGGAATGAAAGAGTGGGAGAATGTAGATGGAATCTCCTTGGGACATCCTGAATAGGTTAGAGATGATGGAAATTAAGACCATGACCACACCTATGGCATTGAACCTGGAGCTATTGAGTGATGCTTCATCAGTGTTAGTTGATGCTATGATGTAGCATCAGATGATTGGTCCATTGATGTACTTGACAAACACGAGACCATATATTTTCTTTGTTGTGAACACATTGAGCCAATTCCTGATGGATATGAGACATGATCACTTGATTGAGGAAAATCATATTTTGAGGTACCCGAAGGGTACATTTGACTATGGGCTCAAATATGAAGTGAATCAAAAGATTAACCTATAAGGTTATGTGGATTCAGATTGGGCCGGAAGTTCCATTGATACGAAGAGCACTTTGGGGTGCTGCTTCAATATGGGATCAAGTGTGATCTCTTGGTTTAGCAGGAAGAAGTCCTTCCTAGAACTGAATATAGACAAAGAAGAAGAGGAGAAGTGAAGCTCTAGTGTGTGATCTACATCAAGATCTCTCAAAAGAGGGAGTTCTAGCATAGCCAATGAGACAAGTTGTCTGAGCATAAAATCCTGGTGAAGCTCATAGGTTTCTCAGACATAAATGGTCCTGTAGGTTGTCCTTGGATGTAATAAGTCCTTGCAAAACTCAAAGGATATCCTTGGATGTAGTCATCCCTGATGTGATTCTATGCTAGAAATGGCCAGAGTGAAGTTTGAGTACTTCAGGGAGAATCTTGGTGTTCTCCAAATCGAAGTTCCTTCCAAGGAGAAGTGATGAGTACAATGGCCTTTCTGACATGGTGGCGAGATTGGTTCCTCCCATTATCATATGTAAGTGTTGTTCCTTTTTGACATGCTGGTAGGATTGGTTCCTCCCATGGTAAGATGTAAGTGTTGTCACTTTCTGACATGGTGGCAGGATTGGTTCCTCCAATGGTTAGGTGTAAGTTCTGTGCCTTTCTGACATGGTGGTATTATTTGTTCCTCCCATGGTCATATGTAAGTGTTGATCATTTTTGACATGGTGGAAGTATTGGTTCCTCCCATGGTGAGATGTAAGTGTTGTTCCTTTTTGACATGGTGCTAGGATTGGTTCCTCCCATGGTCAGATTTAAGTGTTGTGACTTTCTGACATGGTGGTAGGATTGGTTCCTCCCATGGTCAGATGTAAGTGTCATGCCTTTGTGACATGGTAGCAGGATTGGTTCCTCCCATGGTCAGATGTAAGTTCTATTTGTTTCTGACATGGTGGTAGGGTTGGTTTCTCCCATGGTTAGTTGTAAGTGTTGATCCTTTCCACAGATGGTAGTAGGTGTGTCCTACCATTCTGACACATGTAAGTGCAGAGCCTTTCCCTAGATGGTAGTAGGTGTTTCCTACCATGCCGATGGATGTAAGTACAGAGCCTTTCCCCGGATGGTAGTAGGTGTGCCTTACAATGCGAGAAGATTTAAGTGCTGAGGCCTTTCCCTTGATGGTAGTAGGTGTGTCCTACCATTCCAGTGGATGTAATTGTTGGGGCCTTTTCCTACATGGTAGTAGGTGTTTCCTACCATCCCAATGGATGTAAGTGCTGGAGCCTTTATCGGATGGTATTAGGTGTGTCCTACCATGTCGATGATATAAGAGATAAAGAAGAAGACCTACATGGATACTATGACTAAAACAAGCATGAAAAAGGGTTTTTTCTATATAAATTCCTATGACAAG
The DNA here is from genome assembly GCA_001517045.1 of Pseudotsuga menziesii. Taxonomy (NCBI): domain Eukaryota; kingdom Viridiplantae; phylum Streptophyta; class Pinopsida; order Pinales; family Pinaceae; genus Pseudotsuga; species Pseudotsuga menziesii. The sequence continues at coordinate 737,298 of LPNX010894154.1, forward strand.
TAGAATTGAGAGATATCACCAATTTCTCAAGATAGCGGGAACAATGATGATGATTCAGTAATGATGATGATCCAGGTTTGATGATGATCCAACATTGATGATGATCCTATGATAAAGACTTGTGCCAATGAACTGTGTCAAGAGAATTCCTTCCTAGTTAAGAGGGAGTGTTGATGTATTTGTAACTTTAGAATGTATTCACTTATATATCTTATATTTTATTTCATTGTACCTTGATGTTCCTTCGATCAGGAGAGCCATTAATACAATAAAGTCATGTAAAGTCATTGAGGTTAACCCTCCATTGTAATTTGGGGAAATAGTCCCCACAACTGAGTTGAGTTTAACCCTCAGTTGTAAGTTGGGGAAATAGTCCCCATAGTTGAGCGGTATTAGGGATATTATAATCTCTTAGTGAGGTCAGCCCTGTAATGTAATTGTCAGGAAGAAAACTAATATACATAGTGTTAGCTTTTTATCAATTTAGACAGTATTGTCTTAGGATCTTATCTGACAGAATAAAATCCACACCAATCAATCGCAAGAGATAATAGACACAAATATTTTCCTCAGGGAAACCATAAAGGAGAAAACCATGCAACTTCCTCAGAGATAGAATAAGTACCAATAGCAGTAGTAAAACGCAAAGACTTTAAGATGATCTCCGATAGTTTTTCTCTCGCTTATCCAAGATCCTTCTCTCTCACTCATGCTCTACAACTAAGTGTGAGTGTCTGCATGTTAAAGAGAGAGGCTCACTCTCTATTTATACTAGTTTCCAACTTGACAATAACTTACCAGGGTCAACTTCTCTAGGAGAGTCTAATAACCGTAGTGCCCCGAAGTTGCAGGGACTTTAACCCTTGAACAATATGCAGGGGTACCCTCTATGACTTTACATGACTTTTTTACATTATTTATTCTCCTGATAGGAACATCGAGGTATGAAAAGACTCAATTACATTATAGATACTTTCCCTTAGGAACATCGGGGTACAATACATAAAATATACAAGTAAATATATTCTGAAGTTACAAATACATCAACACTCCCTCTTCACTAGGAAGGTATTCTCTTGACACAATTGGTCGACACAAGTCTTCTTCTCTGGATCAAATCTGGATCACCATCAACGTTGGATCATCACTAGATCATCATCAAAGCTGGATCATCACTCAATCATCATTGAAACTGGATCATCACTGGATCATCATAAAATATGGATCATCACTAGATCATCATCAAAGTTGTATCATCACTCGATCATCATCATCACTGCTTCCACTATCTTGATCAACTCATTCTATCTCTCAATTCTACTCTTCAAAGGATGTTCTATAGAGCCAACCCTTTTTCATGCTAGTTGTAGGCCTAGACTCTAGTTAGGTCTTGTTCAGTGCTTATATTTGACCCTAGTCAGAAAGGCCCACCCAGCACTTACATATGACCATGGGAGGAACAAATCCACCACCATGTCAGAAAGGCATGCCCAACACTCACATCTCACACAGTCAGAAAGGCTGAGCACTCACATCTGACCATGGGACGCCCACTTTGCCACCATATCAGAACGACTCATCACTTATATCCAACCATGGGAGGCCCAACCTGGCACCATGTCGAAAAGGCTCAGCACTTATATCCAACCAATGGAGGCCCAACCTACCACCATGTCAGAAAGTCTCAACACTTATATCTGTCTTAGTTAGAAAGGCTCTTCACTTACATCTGACCTAGTAAAAAATGCTCTGCAATTAAATCTAACCATGGGAGGCCCAGCCTGCCACCATGTCAGAATGGCTCTGCACTTACATCTGACCATGGGAGGTCCATCTTGCCACCATGTCAGAATCACTCCTACACTTATATTTGAACATAGAAAGAACTAATCCTACCATGTCAAAAAGGCTCTCAGAATCATCACCTCCTCTTGGAGGGAACCTTAATATGGAGAGCACCAAGCTTCTCCCTTAAGTAATCATACTTCACTTTGGCCAATGTCTTTGTCAACACATTAGCTATTTGTTCATCCATCCCAACATATTGGAGATTCACTGCTCCTCTCTAGATCATATCCCTAATATAGTGATATTTGATCTCAATATGCTTTGACTTGTCATGGAACACCAGGTTCTTCGACAACTTCTTGCAACTCTGATTGTCGCAATATATACAAGTAGCATCCAACTAGATATCAAATAAGTTAGATAGTAGCTTCCTCAGCTACACTACCTCACAACTAGTTGAACATGCTACGGCATACTCTGCTTTGGATGTACTTAGTGCCACGCAAGAATGCTTCTTGATAAACCAAGAGATCACACCCAATCCCATACTGAAGCAGCACCCTAAAGCAGGGATGATTTTAAGGACCCATACTTATTTAAAAGTGTATATATGCTCGCGAATATTACCAATTCTTAAAACACCAGCTATCAAATGATGGGCGATATTTTTCAAAAAACATTTTAATTTCCAAGGATTTTATATTGTTTATATAATAATTTGGTGATTTTGGGGGTGAAAAATTTTTACCCCATCAAAATTAGGCGAAATAGGGCTTCAAAAAATGCAAAATGGTGAATCTTTTTTGGGAGAAAAACATGGAAAAATAGCTCACTGGGCTAAAATTGGCCCCTAAAATTATCCTTTCCCTGAAGTGCTCTTCTTATTGATGGCACTTCCTACCCAATTTGAATCAACATAAACTTCTAAGTTATCTTCTGATGTATGTCATACTTGAGCCCATAATCAATGGTACCCTTTAGGTACCTTAGAATATGCTTTGTAGGAATCAGGTGAGCATGTATCAGATCCATCGAGAACTGGCTCAATGTGTTCACAACAAAGAAAATATCTAGTCTTGTATTCTTCAAGTACATCAAGGACCCAATCATCTGATGATACATCATATCATCAACCATCTCTAATGAAGTATCACTCAATAGATTTAGGTTTGATGCCATAGGTGTGGTGATGGTCTTGCAATACATCATCCTGAACCTCTTCAGGATCTCTACTGCATACTTCCCTTGTCCTAGGGAGATTCCATTTGTACTCTACCACACATCCATGCCTAGAAAGTACTGCATCATACCCAAGTCCTTCATCTCAAACTCAATAGCAAGCTTCATTTTTGTATCAGTAATCAACCCATCCACACCTGTTACAAACATATCATATACATATAGTAGGAGTATCACTGGGTTCCCTTCTTCAACCTTATAGTAAAGTTTGGAATCTACTTTGCTCTCAATAAATCCCAAACCAGATAGGAATTTGTCAATTCTGTCGTACCATGTCCTGGGTGCTTCTTTCAAACCGTATAGGGATTTTTCAATTTACACACATGAGTCTCACTGTCATGTGTCTCAAAACTGAGTGGATGCTCCACATACACTTCCTCTTCCACTACACCATTCAAGAAAGCAATCTTGACATCCATCTGGTGTATCTTCTATTTCATTACTGTAGCTAAAGCAAGTACTGATCCGATGGAAGTGTATCTAGATACAAGTGCAAAAGTTTCTTCATAATCTATTTCTTCTTTCTAGGAGAATCCATGGATATTGATTTATGTTTCTCTATGCTACCATCTATAGCATGATTGATCTTGTATATCCATTTGGAAGTCACAACAAACTTCCCCTCTGGTCTAGGGACAACATCCCAGACATCATTCTTCATGATCAACTGGTACTCTTCGATCATAGAATCTTCCATTCTTTATTCTTTGTCGCTTCTTCATAGTTGTAAGGTTATTTATTAATGATGTCACATAATATTGTGACATAACCAGAGCAGGACCTGGTTCTTTTCCTCTCCCTGTGCATTTCTCCTAGAGCCCCATATCTTTCTGCACCTTGGATAGCCTCTCGTACCTTTCAGGTTTCCTCTTGTGAGGATTCTTCTCTTGAGGTGGATCTACTGGTTCCCGTTTTTCTTATATTTCTCCATCTTCATCTTGATTTGCATCGTTCATAGATATATCTTGAATTCTGGCTACTTCTATTTCTTCAGAGTCTTCAACTGGTCTCTTTCTAGATTTGTTGTAAGTTGAATCTTCATCAAATGTTACGTATCTTCTTATGTTGATCTTCTTGAATCCTGGGAAGTATATTCTGTAAGCTTTCAAGCTTTCACTATATCTCACAAATATACCCTTCTTTCCAGAAGGATCTAACTTTGTCCTCTTTTCTTTTGGAATGTGTATGTACACAAGACAGCTGAATATTCTGAGATGGTTGACCTCTGGTTTATTGCTGGAAATACTTCTTCAAGGGTATTTTTCTTGAGAACTTTGTGTGGAGTACGGTTCTGTACATACACTGTTGTTCTAGAAGCTTATTCCCATAGATGCATGGGAATATCTTGATCATGAATCATTTCTCTTACAGCTTCCATGGTCATTCTATTCTTCCTTTTTGCAACCCCATTCTGTTGTGGATTATATGGAGTAGTTAACTCCCTCTTAATCCCTGAATATCTGCATAACTCTTTGAACTCATTATGTGAATTCTCCACCATTGTCTGATTGAAAGGTTTTGATCTTCTTTTCTATGTGGTTCTTGATCAAGGCTTTGAATTCCTTGAAATTGTTGAATACTTCATCTTCATTCTTCAAGAAGTATATCCATGTATTCCTAGAAAAATCATCAATGAAAGAAACATAGTATAGATACCCACTCAATGAATTGGATGACATCCTACCGTATACATCGGAGTGTATGATTTCCAAGATTCCTTTTTCCTTGTTCTCACTACCTGGTGTTAGAATAATCAACCCATAGTTAGCTACCTTAGACATTAATTTAATTAGTTTTGTCTTATTTGACTAGTTCATGTGTCCCACCTTGTGCAAGATGTCATTTACCTATCCATAGTGGTCAAACTTGCCTTATTTGACTCATGTAGTGCATGGGAAAGCTCAAGGAATCAATTCTACTTTATTCCTGGTCTCCTAGGTGCCCTTCTGCTTTTTATGCTTTATTGCCTTCTTTTTCAGTGTTTTAAGGAAAAAGGAAAAGCTTGACTAGGTGAGGTTGACTAGTTTTTTGTCCTACACATCCTCCTCTCTTTTCTCCTTGGAAAAGCATGTATGATTTTTCATTCCATTACTCTTTAGCTTTCCTAATCCTTTTTTCCAATTCGTTAGCTCCATGACAGATTTGGGATCAGCTTTTTACACCTATGGGGGATTTGCTTAATTTTAGTAAGCCTGATTTATGCTAGATTCAAATTGCTCCTCATGCATTCGAATCCCTAATGTAATTAGTTACTTATTGAATAAAGTTTAGTGTTCAGCTCATTATTCAGTCTCTTTTGTGAGTGATTTTGCATGATCAATTGATAATTGTTGTGAGTAAAATTAATCTATCACTGGGTTCAATTTCCACACCTAGAAATGTCTTCTTTGTGTTCTTTCCTTTCATACATCCTTTGAAAACACCTTCATTCTTTGTCTGTATTTCTAGAAGACCTTTAACAGCTTTTCTTGCAAGTGGTAGTGCTCTATAGTTCACATGTCCAAGACTTGTATGCCAAATTTCATTTGGCTCTACTGAGTGATGGACGAAATATTGTTCTAGTTGGCCCTTTATTTTCTATAATCCTCCCTCTTGCTCTCCAATCGCAATTGCATCATCTATATTATTTCCCTTTGGCCACATAAGAAATTGGCCATCTACAAATGCAACCCTTATGCCTTTTACATCCAATGTAGATATGGAGAGGAGATTCTTCTTTAGTCCCCGTACAAACAAGATATCCTTCATCTTTATAGAATTTCTAGAGTCTAACTTATAGGAGGATTCACCACTACCTTTTATTGGATACTGGTAGTCATCCCCAATTTTAACCTTGTGAGGTGACTCATGTTGAGACAGTTGCAAAAAAGATTCTTTGAATCCTCTCATATGTTTGGAAGCCCCACTGTCTATAATCCAATCATTGTTTCCATGTGTGATAGTTCCCGTGAGAGAAGAAATCAAAACATATTCTTCATCACTTAAAGAATGATCACTTTCTTGTCTTGCTCTCTTTATGGAAGGTTCATCATCCTCTGCAGCATGAGCATGATGTCTTCTATTGTTTCCTTTATTCTTATGAGAGCTATTCTTATTCTTGGGAAAATCTCTTGCAAAGTGTCCTCTTTCATCACATGAAAAGCATATGCATTTAGATATATCCTTGTTAGATTTTCTATAGTTAAAATGCTTAGCTTTGGAATGATGATAGGCCCTTCTACTTTTCTTGGAGTGTACTATGATAGATTGATCTTCACTTCCCCTCTTTTCTTCTCGGGGTACTATCCAAGATTCTTCTTGTGAGCATTATTCCCACAGTCTATTGAAGGAGACTAGATTTCTTCTAGTACAAATGCCTTGAATGAAGGAGTCCCATGATCTAGGGAGACCATTCAAGGTGCTCATCACAATCTCTCCATTATCCACTTCTTCATCCACTGCTTCAAATTTTTCTTTGATTTGGGAGACCCTTGTGAAGTATGACTGTATAGTCTCTGCATTCTGTATCTTCACATTATTCAACTGGTTCCTCAAAGTCATCTTTCGATTTATGTTCTTTCCTTCAAATAGTTTGGTCAGAGCATCAAACATTGCTTTAGGTGTCTTTATGGAGGACACCTTTGGTATGGGGTGATCCTTTATTGAATCAGCAATAATCCTCTTAGCCATGACCAATTTGTTTTTGTGTAAGGCCTTGGTCTCATATCCCTCTGGAACTGGAACCTCTTCATTGATGTAAGAGCCCAACTCATTTTCTTTCATAACCAGGGACATCCTATACTTTCAATCTTGGAAGTTATCATATCCCTAAATATTTTCATCAAGCTTGGTGTGATGATATATATTATCTGAGAACTTCAAATGGAAATACAAAATATTGAGATCTTACCATTTTGAGAAGCTAAAAACTAGATCTAGAGTCGATCTTCTATAGTGTTGGTTTTCTGGTTCTAGGGAAGATTAGGGTTTGAATTTCCTGGATTTATACCCAACCAAAAACTTTGATTCTTGTCTCTAAACTTATATTTTGAGGAAGAGAGGAATCCTAGCTTGGGCTCACTAAAAAATTGCTCTTCAGTGAAAAGTCATAATTCCCCGATGCACTGGTAGGTAAAAAACTGAAAATTATTAGAATTAGATTCCGCTTCGATAGAAAGATGCTCCCTTCAATGGAGGTTCATCCTAGCCTCCTTTTTCTAATGGATTGTGGAGAGAGACCCAAAAAGTAAGAATCCCTAGCTTCCCCAGCTGCATTGTGTCTTTTTCTCACGTTAGCTCTGATACCATATTATATTTTTATCAATTTAGATAGTATTATCTTAGGAGCTTATCTGAGAGAATAACATGCACAATAATCAATCACAAGAGACAATAGACACAAATATTTTCCTCTAGGAAACCATAAAGGAGAAAATCCAAAAACTTTCGTAGAGATAGAATAAGCACCAATATCAGCAGTAAAACCCAAAGACAGTAAGATGATCTCCGACAGTTGTTCTCTCCCTTATCCCAGCTCCTTCTCTCTCACTCATGTGCTACAACTGAGTGTGAGTGATTGTGTGTTAAATACAGAGGCTCACTCTCTATTTATACTAGTTTCTGACTTGATAATAACTTACTAGGGCCAACTTCCTTAGGAGAGTCTAACAAGCCTATTTCCCCGAAACTGTGGGGAATTTAACCCTTGAACAATAAGGAGGGTTACCCTCTATGAATTTATATGACTTGTTTACATTATTGATTATCCCGATAGGAAAATTGGGGTATGACATGACTCAATTACATTACAGATACTTCCTGATAGGAACATTGTGGTACAATACATAAAATATACAAGTGAATGCATTCCGAAGTTACAAATACATCAACAAATAGAGAGTGAGACTCTCTATTTGTCACACACACTCACTCAACTGTAGCCCATGAGTGAGAGAAGAGGATCTCGGACAAGTGAGAGAGAGAAAAATTGTCGGAGATCATCTATGTGCTTTTAGGTTTACTTTTTCTATTGGTGCTCATTCTATCTCTGAGGAAGTTCTAGGGTTTTCTACTTTATGGTTTCCCCGAGGAAAATTCTTTGTGTATCTTGTATCTTGTATCTTGTGATTATTGTTGGGAATGTTATTATTTCAGATAAGATCCTAGATCATATTGACTAAATGATAAAAATATAACACAAAATCCATCATCCCTAAGTCAACACCATGGGATAAAAACACTAGACACCACATCCTAAGTTGTTCATGACATCTTACAAAGATAATCACATCTCCATACAAGACTAAGACAAATGAATTGTATCTATGAAAATCAAAAACATAGAAAACTTAAAAAATACATCCTTAATGAAATACCAATACCATGGTATAATAACCAACCCATGTAGGGATATCATCAACGTTTTAACATCATAAACTCTCTCACACACCTTAAAACCTTTGAAAATCGACACACTAACCTGATCTAGGTCAAGTCTCTCTTTCTAAGAGAATTTTCAAGAAAGAGTATCATCAAGGTCAATTCCCTCTACCTAAGAAATTCCAACAACCCTATCACTATAGTCGAAAACACTCTCATGATTTGCAAGGCTAGAATCAATCTATAGGTTCTAAACTATCTCGATCAACAAGAAACCTTTAAATACCATCCTCTCTCAACAAACTATAATCATTGATGGTGCACTATTTTCCTTCAAATGTAACTTTATACTATACATATATCATATAAGGAACTCTCTCAAAACACTCTTATTCAAACAAGGAACAAATAGAACATCACTCAAATGAAGAACAACACCTAAGGAATTTGGAAGGAAATGGAACCAACTCATCACACATGATAACTAGCATCCGAAACCAAGATCCACACTCATACCTCCCTTTTGCTTTTGAAACATGTTTAATAATGACCTATCATATGTCACCCAACAATATCAATAAATTCAAGCACCTAACCTAAGTACACATCAATTAGAATACCAAATCCCTCTTTCACCTATAGATTGATCCCAACCAAACAAAACTATGATGCCATGTGGAAACATTTTGAACTAGGGAAAATTAATGAGACTTCAGAAATTAGCATATGTGTGTCACCAATGCAAGATTTGACCCACCAATGCAATATTTGACCCACCAATGCAATAGTTGCATTCAAGGAAACTAAGAAAACCCCTAGTTTATGAAATCAATGCACAATGTAGTCACTCATCCATGAAAATAGGCTAAAGAGGTCCCCCTATATGTAGTCACATTCGAAAATACCATTGGAGTTGGAGGTTCATAGATCCGACCTCATGTTGTTGATTTATGTCCACTTGAAAGTCACCTCAAAATGTGGTTCAATGACACTTGGTGACTTTTGGTCCTAGAGCGAAAAAACAAACTGAGAAGCATAATTGCATGACGTTTTCTCTTACAGGTGTGTATGGGTAAGGATGATATGGGAACACTACCAATAGTTGTGTAGTAGCATTTTTGGCATAGTTGAGCCACCAATGCAAGAGTTTCATTCAAGGAAACTAATCAAAAAAATAGTTTATGAAATGAATGTACAATGTAGTCATCAGGCCATGAAAAAATGGTTAAGAGGGACCCCTAGATGTAGTTTCATGCCAGGAGACCAACAGAGGCGATGGTTAATCGATTTATACCCTAGTTGGAAGTCACCTCAAAATGTGGTTCACAAACACTTCGTGACTTTTGGTACTGGACAGAAAAACCAAATGGAGCAGCATAATTACACATCATTGGCTCCTGCAGGTGTGTATGTTCAAGGCCGATATGGGAACACTACAAATGGTTGCACAGTGGACTTTTCTGTGGATTTGACCCACCAATGCAAGAGTTGCATTCAAGGAAACTGAGAAAAACCATAGATTATGAAATAAATTCACAATGTAGTCACTGGGCCATGAAAAAATGGTGGGGAGACTGTTGTAAAGGAAAGTGTCCTATGGCTAGGGTTTAAGAGGCCATCAACGTACTGGGGTTGAAAGAGAGATGTACAATGTTCAGCAAGCATATATAAACAAGATGAGAGATTAGAAAGGTCCATACCTGATAAACTGAAGGCTGGTCCAAGCTTTCTCTTCAATCCTCTTCTCGCTCCTCTCGCTCCAAGAGACCTGCAAAACAAGTTATACCTTCCTCAAACCATTATGACCACATATAAGACAATGATAATCAAACAAATATAAACAAATGATTTGAATAACATCATCACATGATCATAAACAAATATTCAATCACACATTGAACAATGATTTGGGAAGAAGAAGGACATCACATCTTTATTAATCTTGAAAACAAGTACAAATATACCTTCTCTTCAAGTTGGCACCTCACGAAACCTTGATCTAGATCTGTTGCTTCTCTTCCCCAAAGAACTCAGCCTCCAAGCTCTGCAACACAAGGGGAAGACCACTAGGGAAAAGGTGTAGGCAAAGAGAGTCCCAATTCCTCCAGCATAACAATGCATAAAATCCAAGTCCCCTCTCATGGCCTTTCCTACCTATATTTATATGGGTGAAATAAGGTAGTTCGAAGGTTAGAGAAGTTACAGCAGTTAAGGAAATCTAGTTATATGACATAACTAATCTCTACTTAATGCGTGTTTTAAAGTTTAAATGTTAATATACACATTCGCGGGTCCGCAGTAGAGCAACCCGCGAATGATGCGCGACTATATAGAAGAGCAACCCGCGAATACAAGGATTCACGACTTGCTACAAGGGAGACTCGCGAGTGATGCACAAGTTGTCAATAGAGAGAGTCGCGCATACATCCCAACATGGATAAATGGCAAAGTAACTGGCTGGATGAAGGCAGAAATGTATTCCATAATAAGCCAAGCTATAGTATTCTAGGCAAACCTCAATCCATAAGTGTCCTTTTGCGTGCCGACATAATGAAAGTCGGCACTCGGACGGAGAGGTGCCATTCTGGTGTATAACAGATGCCCCCTAATGTGTGAGGTTAGAGGGGAAGACGATAGCTGAAATACATTATAAAGGAAAAATATGAGTATGGAGAGATCAGAGAATCCAAGATCGAAAGGCTCGAGTGAAGGTACCTGAAAGAGAGATAAATGTCAGAAAAACTGATCTCTGGTACATACAAGTCCAAATACAAAACGTCGCCATAAAGATACAGGCGGATCCAACATATGGATAACTGATGAAACTATCATGGTCGCGCATTATACAAAAAGGCGCCATGTCAAATCTAAAGGAGTCATGGCCACAAATGAACAAGGTGGATCCATGCTCAACAATCGATCATAGCCACAAAAATACAAGGTGGATCTATGTCTCAGCAAAATGTCATATAAAGTATAACAAGGTCTTGCGCAACTTGGGCAATAGAAAAAGATGACAATGCTACTATCGGCCCAAGGTCTTCAATCCAAACCGCCCAAAAAAGGTACGAATCCTAACCATGCGAATAAAGGAGCTGAAGTCGAACATGGAGGAAGCCGTTTGATTACCGGTCAATAATGAAAACCGTTAACAAACACGAGGGAAACCACCATTAATGAAAATGGTCCCCAAGGTACCTAGTACATTCTAACAAGTGTGATTACAAGGACTTGAAGTCGAACACTTGAAGAATCCATCGATTAGGAGACAATAAGGGTATCCCCACTACCCAATAGCGAGGGAAATTGCCATTGAGGACAACAATTCCCAAGGTACTGTCATAAAACTCTAAATCTCGTCCCCAGAGTAAGAGGTGTTGCAGTCGATAGGAAGAGATCCGTTGGAAGGAAGGCATTAAGGAATCCTTCATCATCCAACACAAGGTAAGTCAAAGACTAATTGGATCTGGAATTGGTACTGAATTTCACAAAAAGGACCACTGAAGACATGATGTAATGAACGGATACTAGGGAATGGCCGACACAAAAGGTCAAGGCAACTGCAGAATGGCCGACAAAGTTTTAATCCTTGAAGAGTGAGCACGACACAAAAGTGACTTAGGTATCTTTTGACACAAAAGGACCAATGAAACAAATCTACAATGTAGGAGACATTGACAGATTCCCCATAGAATTGGAAAAAGACCAACTGGAGGAGTAAGAAACTCTGAATCAGGATAAGGTCAAAAGACTAGGACCCAACTGTTGATAGACTCAAAACTGGTGCTTTGTTCAAGGAAACAAGACTTGCTATGATGATGTAAAAAGACATGGAAATAAACCTTCCCCTTCCCTTCTTTCTTGTAAAGGTTTAACGAGTCCAAGAAAGCAAACTTGGGACCATCTTCATTTTTTGACAAGCTGGAAGAAAAGAAAGAAGAATGCTTGATAAGGCACTAATTGGTGGATTTTACGAGCCCGAACTAGTTCATGCTCGACAGTGTTTTCATAGTTTAGAGAGTCTGAAAACTTCAAAGAAGACTCCAGGGGGGTCCTTTTTCGTACAATTTAGTCTCCTGAGGCCGAAAAAGTATAAAACAAACCAAAGAAGAACTCTCTTAACTTCCGAAGAAGAAAAGGCGCACCTTTTTCGTACTTAGTCGGGAAGGTCCGAAAAAGGTTAAATTACCACCTACCCAACCCTCCTTCAAAAGCAGCATATACAGCCTGAGTTTTACGAGTGTGAAGGAAGGAAAGATCACTCGGAAAGATCCATTTGATTACGAGAAACAGAGCTTACAACAACAAACTCGATGCTTTGTTCTTTAGAGTTTAACGAGCATGACAAATACATAAAGTACACTCGAAATCTTTTTCATGTTTTGGTCCAGAGCACGAAAAAGAAAAAACTAAGCTCATACCGGGGGTTCCTTTTCCATAAATTTAGTCCCTCAGGTCCGGAAAAGAGATAAACCTCTGCCTGAGAATACTCTTCTCAATTCAGTAGAAAAGAGAGGGATCCTTTCTTGTTTTATTCCACATGGTCCGAGAAAGAGATAACCTACCACCAATGTGGATGCCCATTCACATATTATTAATGAGCCTGAACGGACAAGTTTACTCGGCAGTCAAGTCTATTTTGACGAGTCAGAATTGGGCCTAAAGAAACTCATAATCTTTCCCGTGAAGTTTTAACGAGTCCAGAAAAGTCAACTCGCGGCCTCCTTACTGTTTTTAACGAGCTCGAAGGAGAGCTAAAAGAATTCTCTAAATGTGAGAGTCATAATTGAAAAAGAAGGTCAGACTATATCAAAGACTCCAGGAAGACTTCATCCAAAGAGAGGAAATCATCCGATATAGGACACATATCTGGACTTTCAAAAGGATCAACAGAGTAGAGAGAAGACTCTACAGTCTGTATAGGATGACTCACCCGAGAAGGTAAGCATGGAAACAGAGGCTGCCTCTCAGAAGCAATTGAACACAAGGGACAAGAAGCCACATAGTTCACCTGTGGTGGGGTGGTGTCTACAGAAACACTGGGAATCAACAAAGGAAAGAATTGGTCTCTAGTTGGGTCAGGATACGGATCAAGAAAATCCAACTGATCTATAGTGACAATTCTTCACCATGAGTAAAATACATTACACGAAAGAATGTGGACACTACAACTTGCATGGCATAGACATAATCATGTCCAAGGAGCATATTAAATTCCAAGGGGTCTTCTATTACCATGAAGTCAACTAAGATGGTCTTCCCACCCAAAGTAACAGGTGTTTGAGCAAGAATTCCCAAGGCAACACAAGTTCTTCTATCAAAAGCCAGTAACTGACTAGCAGTCGACACAAGGCTGGGAGATCCCATACCTCGCCAAGCACGAGCAAACAAAATACTAACTGAGGCTCCTTCATCAACAATGCAACGAGCAATTGTATAGGGTTCAACTTTGACCTTTATCTGGAAAGGTGCAGCAGAAGGAAGGCACGGCTCAACTAGGCTATCCCAATCAAAGGAAGAAATCCGAGGGCTTGGTGGGGGTTGATCTGAAGCAAGTTCAGTGCCCCCTTGTTCAGTAAGATCTAAACTGGCAGTAAAGAAAATGTGACTAGTAGACACTTCACTCTCCAAAGGAAGAGTGGGATTGATCGATACTGGAATCGATTCAACCGCTTCATGAAAGTCACTCTCCGAAGGGAGAGTGGGATTGACCAAAGATGACATTGGTACAATCACATTAGGAACACTCTCCGAAAGAAGAGTGGGATCGACCAAATCTAAGATTTGTTCGACCACTTGATCAACCAAAGGCTGAATAGGCTGTTGAGAAACTATAGGGTGTTCAAAAGAATCAAATACATGAGTCTGGGACCACACTCTTCGCACCTCTAGGATAGCAGGGCATAGATGAGTAAGGTGATCTCCCTTGCATAGCACACAAGGGAACTTAAGATGTTGCTTCGAATGACCAGTTTTCTCAACTGAGTCAACATGACTAGTAGTGGCTGACTGTTTTCTCTTAGCATGACTAGCAGAGGCTAAGAGTTTGCCCCCAGCGTGAACTACAGAGGCTGGGTGACTGGGTCCAACCTCATTAAGAGAGGCTGGCTGTTGAGAGACTCCAGAATGTTCAAAAATGGGATGACCATGAATCCAAACTCTTTGCACCTCCGAGATAAAAGGGCATTTATAAGTAAGGTGGTATCCCTCACAAATCTTGCAAGGAAACTTGATCTTGTGTTTTGAATGGGTAGACTTGTCAACAGTGTCAACGTGACTTGCAGTGGTTGATGGGTTGTCTTCAGCTTGAACCACAGAGGCTGAAAGACTGCCCCCAGCATGACTTGCAGAATCCGAGAGACTAGGTACGACATGACTAGCAGAGGTAGGACGGGAACCATCAACGTGAACAACAGAGGCTGAATGGTGAGGATTAACATGCTTTGCAGCAGTTGAGTGTGTGCCCCCAGCGTGAACACCAGAGGCTGGGTGGACGGATCCAACTTGAACACCAGAGGTTGGCTAAGAAGGTTCAACTTGAAAACCAGAGGTTGAATGGGTGCACTTAGCTTGAACACCAGAGGCTGAGTTAGAAGGTTCAACTTGAAAACCAGAGGTTGAACGGGTGCACTCAGCTTGAACACCAGAGGCTAAGTGACTGGATCCAACTTGAACAACAGAGGTTGGAAGGATCCCACCAGCGTGAACACCAGAGGCTGGATAGGAAGGTTCAACTTGAAAACCAGAGGTTGAACGGGTGCACTCAGCTTGAACACCAGAGGCTAAGTGACTGGATCCAACTTGAACACCAGAGGTTGGATGGAGGGTTCAACTTGAAAACCAGAGGTTGAACGGATGCACTCAGCTTGAACACCAGAGGCTAAGTGACTAGGTCCAACATGACCTGCAGAGGTTGGATGGGTGCCCCCAGCCTGAACAAACGAGGCTGGGTGGTGAGGTTCAACTTTACTTGCAGAGGTTGAACGAGCGCACTCAGCGTGAAAACCAGAGGCTGAGTGACAGAATCCAACTTGAACAACAGAGGTCGGATGGGAGGGTTCAACTTGAAAAATAGAGTTTGAACGGATGCACTCAACATGAACACCAGAGGTTGAGTGACTAGATCCAACATGACCAGCAGAGGTTGGATGGGTGCCCCCAGCTTGAACACCAGAGGCTGGGTGGTTGGGTTCAACTTTACCTGCAGAGGTTGAATAGGTGCCCCCTTGCTTATGTGCTTTCTTCCTATTCCTCCTTCTTCTACTCCTTTTAGACTGCCGGCTACTAGTATCAGAACTTTCACTGCATGAGGTAGAAGGAGGAGGAGAACTAACTACAGGTGAAGGGGAGACAGTGTTTTGATGCCCTTGATATAAGGAGCTTACTTGAGAAGCATCAGGAGCATTCAGGATAGTTGGAGTGGAAAACATCAAGGGAACACCAACATTCCCAGTAAGAGGAATAGCACAAGGAGTTCCCGGCAAGGGGATCTCTCGGTTGGTGTTCAAAGGGGTGTTAGCCATAGCTTCAAAATAAGAGACAAAGTTTGAGGTTGATTGACAACCAAAATTACAAAGCAGACACCTAAAGGCCCACTAAGTACAGACAAACCACACAGCACTCACTAAAATTCCTAAAGTCCAAACAGACAAACGGGTATAAGATGCACTTTCCAGAAGAAAGCTGATGAATGATTACTTGGCATCCTTGAGGTGGTTCTCAGGCACAAGCGGAGGAATCAACCACCACCCTCCTGCACTTTCCACAAGGGTTACCTTCCAAGCCCGTCCAAGGTCAACCAGAAATAACCTTCCGGTGTACCTGTGTATGAACCCTAGATGTCAAAGAGACTAAACGATACCTTAACTAAATTGACAGTCTAGGGGGACAGTCGTCAGCCGAACTCGTACGCATGGGAAGGGTAGCTGAGCCCAAAACTCTATCTAGGACAGAATCCCCAGATGCGTAAAAGTCCCGAGTTACGTTTTGACAAGGATTCAGAGGGTTATCTCCTCTGTCCAAGCCTCCATGCGGCCTCGTGCTTAACTCCCGTTTGAGAGGAGCTTCCCAGAAACAATCAATGTAGAAAAGGATTTACCTAGTGATAGGCCAACTACGTCTGAGATTTAAAACTTGTGGGGAGTTTAAACTCCCTAGCCCACAAGTCTAGCCTAAGCTAGTTGGTGTATGACCCTATAAAATAAAACTTACTAGTAAATTTTAAATTATATCGTTTATTTTAAGGGTTGTTACTTACTCAGAGGGTAAATGGCATGAAACTCATGTGTTGTTTTGACTAAAAAATTGAAACAAAAAGACTAAGCAAAGAGAAATGAAATGCAAAAAAGCAAATAGCTATTCTCTTTATATTTTCCAATAGAAAACTTGAAAGCCAAAAAGATCAAATCTTTTTATATTTTTAATTTTTTCCAAAAACAATGCTATGCTAAGCAATCTAGACTAACAACCTAATCTATATGCATATAAAGCAAAGATGTTTTTGTCTTTTTTATTTTATAAAATGCAAAAGAAAAAACAACCTATCAACTAAAGCAAGCAAATACTGAAAGCAAAGGAGATAGACAACTACTTTGCACCCCAAAACAAACCCTAGGTTTCCCTAAAGTTGAATATAGACCTCTCTTACAAGGAAGGCTCACAAAAGGAAACAATCCAACAACTTTGGAATGAAGAAACTGAGCACAAAGAATGACATAAACAAAGGCCAAGAAGTCCCAAGTATCAATCTAAACCTACAAACAAAGGCTGCTCAGCACCTTGTTCAACAAGGTCAAATCAAAGAAAGAGGTAGGGGGAAAGCAACAAAACAAGTTCTTTTTAATTTTATTTTATAAAGGTAAAAGAAAACTACCTACAAAGCAAAAGCATGCAGATAATAAGAACAAAGCAAAAGGATCTCTGCTACACAACCACCCAACAAACTTTAGAATGAACTAAAGTCAGCATAAACTCTACTTGGAAGGAAGGCTTGCATAAGAGGCAAGTCGACAAGTTTGGCAAGGTGAAGTTAACCAACAAAAGGAGAAGGAAACCAACACCAACAAACCTATGAAATCAAACAAAGGCCACTAATAGAGGCGGACCAGAAACATGAGCCAAAAACCATACCAAGTAAAGGAGGTGGAGGGAGAGCAAAGGACAACTCAAAATGGCTTACCACATAGATAGAAAACAACCAAAAGGGATGACACTAACTCCCTTGAGTCATGCACCTGCAGAGGACCCTAAAAGACCTACCCAACAACCCAGAAACAAAAGAAAAATCCCCAAAAGAGGAAAAAACACTATTTATAGGGGAATTCGTGACTGTCTATAAGGGCAACCCACGAATGATGCGTGACTGTCCAGTGCAGCAACCTGCGCATACAAGACTGCATTCGCAACTATCTAGAACAACAACCCGCGCATAGGTAGCAAAATCCCAAAAAGGTCAAAAAACTACCCTAAAAAGGCAGGGGAAGTGTGTAATCAGACTGAAAAGGTGTTCCTAAGTGCCAAGAGGAACCTAAAACAACGCAAAAACTGAAAGAAATCAATAGAAAAACCCCAAGCAGACAAGGCTATCCCCAGTGGAGTCGCCAGTTTTGTTGTAAAGGAAAGTGTCCTATGGCTAGGGTTTAAGATGCCATCAATGTACTGGGGTTGAAAGAGAGATGCACAATGTTCAACAAGCATATATAAATAAGATGAGAGATGAGAAAGGTCCACACCTGATAAACTGAAGGCTGGTCCAAGCTTTCTCTTCAATCCTCTTCTCGCTCCTCTCGCTCCAAGAGACCTGCAAAATAAGTTATACCTTCCTCAAACCATTATGACCACATATAAGACAATGATAATCAAACAAATATAAACAAATGATATGAATAACATCATCACATGATCATAAACAAATATTCAATCACACATTGAACAATGATTTGGGAAGAAGAAGGACATCACATCTTTATTAATCTTGAAAACAAGTACAAATATACCTTCTCTTCAAGTTGGCACCTCACGAAACCTTGATCTAGATCTGCTGCTTCTCTTCCCCAAAGAACTCAGCCTCCAAGCTCTGCAACACAAGGGGAAGACCACTAGGGAAAAGGTGTAGGCAAAGAGAGTCGCAATTCCTCCAGCATAACAATGCATAAAATCCAAGTCCCCTCTCATGGCCTTTCCTACCTATATTTATATGGATGAAATAAGGTAGTTCGAAGGTTAGAGAAGTTATAGCAGTTAAGGAAATCCAGTTATATGACATAACTAATCTCTACTTAACGCGTGTTTTAAAGTTTAAATGTTAAGATACACATTTGAGGGTCCACAGTAGAGCAACCCGCGAATGATGTGCGACTATATAGAAGAGAAACCCACGAATACAAGGATTCACGACTTGCTACAAGGGAGACTCGCGAGTGATGCGCGAGTTGTCAATAGAGAGAGTCGCGCATACATCCCAACATGGCTAAATGGAAAAGTAAATGGCTGGATGAAGGTAGAAATGTATTCCATAATAAGCCAAGCTATAGTATTCTAGGCAAACCTCAATCCATAAGTGTCCTTTTGCGTGCCGACATAAGGAAAGTCGGCACTCAGACGGAGAGGTGCCATTCTAGTGTATAACAAAGACCCTTTAGATGTAGTCACATGCTAGGATACCAATGTAGTTGATAGTTCGTCGATCTGACCTTTGGTTGACTATTTATGTCTAGTTGAAAAATACCTCAAAATGTGGTTCAAAGACACTTGGTGACTTTTGGTCCTGGAGAGAAAAAACAAATGAAGCGACATAATTACATTCCATTGGATCCTCCAGGTGTTTATGGGAAATGTCCATATGGGAACATTACCAATAGTTGCACGGTGTATTTGTTTCCAAGCTTGACCCACCAATGCAAGAGTTTCATTCAAGGAAACTGATAAAAAACCTAGTTTATGAAATCAATCCACATTGTAATCACCAGGCCATGAAAACATGGTGGAGAGCCCCCCCCTGGATGTAGTCACATGCTAGGATACCAACCGATTTGATGTTTCATCGATCCGACCTCCGGTCTACTATTTATGTCGAATTAAAGGTCGCCTCAAAAATGTGGTTCAAGGACAATTTGGTCCTAGAGCGAAAAAAAACAGAGCATCATATCTGCAAACTGTTGGCATCATGGTGATGTTTTTTTCATAGTTGACCCACCAGTGCAAGAGTTGCATTCAAGGAAACTGAGAAAAATCCTAGTTTATGAAATAAATGCAAAATGTAGTCACTGGTCCATGCAAACACATTGGAGATCCACCCCTAGATGTAGTTGCATTATAGGATACCAATGGAATCAATGGTTCATATATCCAACCTCCAATTGATGATTTATGTACAATTGAAATTCGCCTCAAAATGTGGTTCATGGACACTTGGTGACTTTCAGTCCTGGAGCAAAAAAACAAATGAAGTATCATAATTGCATGGCATTGGCTCATGTAGGTGTGTATGGGAAAGGTCGACATGGAAACACTACCAATAGTCACACAATGGAGTTCTTTGCATGAATGAAATGTTATATTTTAACATTTAAGATAGCATTATATTAGGATCTTTAACTGATAGAATAATAAGCACATAAATCAAACACAAGAGACAATGAACACAATGTTTTTCCTTGGGGAAACCATAAATGGAGAAAACCCTGCAACTTCCTCAGAGATAGAATCAACACCAAAAGTAAAACCCCAAAATAGTAATATGATCTCTCGACAGGAGTAGCCTCTTTCTTTCTAGCCCCAGCAACTTCTTCTCCCTTAGCTATGCACTATAGCTGAGTGTGAGTGAGTGTGTGATAAATAGAGAGACTCACTCTCTATTTATACTAATTCCCGACTTGAAAATGACTCACTAGGGTCAACTTCACTAGGTGAGTCTAACAACCCTAGGGCCCCATAACTACGGGGACTTTAACCCTTGAACAATAGGAGGGTTACCCATATTGACTTGACATGACTTGCTTACATTATAGAAACTCCCAATCGGAACATCAGGGCAAGACATGACTCAATTTCATTACAAACACTTCCTGAAATAAACATCGGGGTACAGTACATAAGAAATACAAGTGAATGCATTCCAAAGTTACAATTACATCAACACTCCCTCTTAACTAGGAAGGTATTCTCTCGACACAATCTATCAGCACAAGTATTATTCTATGTATCATCTGGATCATCATCGAGTCCTCATCATATTCAAGTCATCTTCATCTTTAAGTCATCTTCATCTGGATCTGGATCATCACTCGATTTGGATCATCATCACTAGTTCTAGATCATCACTCGATCTGGATCATCTCTGGTTCTGGAACATCTCTGTTCGATCATCATCACAGGTGATATCATTTGATTCTTCTCGTCAAAGGAAGTTCTATAGAGCCAACCCTTTTTCATCTTGGTTGTAGGCCTAGCCTCCATGTAGGTAAATTCCGGTACTTATATCTGACCCTAAGTCAGAATGGCCCACCCAACACTTACATCTAACCATGTAAGAACCAATCCTATAATCATATCAGAAAGGCATGCCCAACACTCACATCTGACCATGTGGGAACACATCCGACAACCCTATCAGAAAGGCCCAGCAATCACATCTGACAACCAATGTCAAAAAGGCCCGACACTTACATTTGACCATGCGAGGAACCAATCGTCCATGCCGAAATGGATCTACACTTAAATATGATCATTATAGGAACAATTCCTACAATCGCCTCATAATGGCTCTGCACTTACATTTGATCATTGTAGGAACCTATCCTACAATCACCTCAGAATGGCTCTGCATGTACATTTGATCATTTTAGGAACCAATCCTGTAATCACCTCAGAATGGCTCTACACTCACATCTAATCATGTAGGAACCAATCCTACAGTCACATCAGAATGGCCCTCAGTCCCAGATAGAGCTTTCCTGATAACTGACCAGGTGCCTCCATTCCAAGAATGGAATTCAACACTTATATCTGATCATGTAGGAATGAATCCTATAGTCACATCAGAATGGCTCAGCACTCACATCTGACATGGAAGGAACCAGTCCTCTCACGATGACAGAATGGCTCAGCCCTTACATCTGACCATGGAAGGAACCAATCCTCTCACCATGTCAGAATGGCTCATGGACTCATCACTTCCCTTTGGAGGGAACCTCAATATAGACAACACCAAGATTCTCCCTGAAGTACTCAAACTTCACTCTTTCTAATGGCTTTGTCAACACATCAACTATCTGTTCGTGTGCCACAACATACTCGAGCTTCACTACTCCCCTCTGCACCATATCCCTAATATAGTGATACTTTATCTTGATATGCTTCAACTTGTCATGGAACATCGGGCTATCCGACAACTTCACATAACTCTGGTTGTCGCAATGTGTGCAAGTAGCATCCAACTGGAGATCAAATAAATCATACAGTAGCTTCCTCATCCATATTGCCTCACAACTAGCTGAACAAGCCGCGACATACTCTGCTTCAGCTGTACTTAGTGCCAAACAAGATTGCTTCCTGCTAGACCAAGAGATCACACCTGATCCCATACTAAAGCAACACCCTTAAGTCCTCTTTCTATCGATGGCACTGCCTGCCCAATCTGAATCAACATAACCCTCAAGGTTAATCTTCTGATTCGCCAATCACTTGAGCCCATAATCAACTATACCCCTTAGGTATCTCAGAATACGCTTTGCAGCAATCAAGTGAACATTTCTTGGATCTATTAGGAACTGGCTGAAGATGTTCATAGCAAAGAAAATATCTAGTCTCATGTTCATCAGGTACATCAAGGACCTAATCATCTGATGATACATCATAGCATCAACTGCTTCTGATGAAGCATCACTCAATAGCTTCAGGTTCAATGCCATAGGTGTGGTCATCTCCTTGCATTCCATCATCCCAAACCTATTCAGAATCTCTACTGCATACTTCCCTTGTCTGAGGGAGATTCCATCCGCATTCTGCCACACCTCCATGCCTAGAAAATAGTGCATCATACCCAAGTCCTTCATTTCGAACTTGGAAGAAAGCTTCCTCCTTGTATCAGCAATCAACCCATCCATACCTATTACAAATAGATCATCTACATACAGTAGTAGTATCGCTCACTTACCATCTTCAACCTTGTAGTAAAGGCTGGAATCTGCTTTACTTTTGGTAAATCCCAAACTAGATAGAAATCCATCAATTATGTCGTACCATGTCTTGGGTGCCTGTTTCAAACCATACAGGACTTTATTCAATCTACACACACATGAGACTCCCTGTCATGTGTCTCAAAACCGAGTGGCTGCTCTAAATACACTTCCTCTTCCACTACACCATTAAGAAAGCAACCTTGACATCCATTTGGTGTATCTTCCATTTCATTACTATAGCCAGAGCAAGCACTAATATGATGGAAGTGTATTTGGCTATAGGTGTAAAGGTTTCTTCATAATCTATTCCTTGTTTCTGTGAGATGCCACGAGCCATGAATATTGCTTTATATTTCTCTATGCTGCCATCTGCATCATGCTTGATCTTGTATATCCATTTGGAATTTACAACATACTCCCCTTATCGTCTTGGGATAACATCCCAAACATCATTCTTCATGATTGATCGATGCTTTTCGATCATAGCATCCTTCCATTATTTCCTTTCTACCGCTTCTTCATAGTTGGAAGGTTCTTTATTGATAAATTCACATAATAAAGCTACATACCTAGAGCAAGACCTAGTCCTCTTTCTTTCTCTGTGATTCTCTTTTGGATCCCCATATCTTTCTGCACCTTGGATAGCTTCTTGTACCCAATCAGGTTTCCTCTTGTGATGATTCTTCTCCTGAGGTGGATCTACAGGTTCTTGAGGTTCCTCAAATTCTCAATATTCTTCTTGAGTTTCTTTGTTCATGGTTGTGTCATGAATTCTGGCTGCTTCTAATTCTTCAGCATCTTCAGCAGGTCTCTTTCTGCATTTGATGTAAGCTGAGTCTTTGTCAAATTTTAGGTCCCTACTGATGTCGATCTTCCTGAATCCTGGGAAGTATATTCTATAAGCCTTCGATCTTTCAGAGTGTCCCACAAGTATACCCTTCTTTTCTGAAGGATCTAATTCTATCCTCTTTTCTTTTGGAATGTGTATGTATACTGGACAATCGAATATTCTAGATGGATGACTTTTGGTTTCTTGCTGAAAAAGAATTCTTCAGGTGTCTTGTTCTCGAGTACTCTTTGTGAAGTGTGGTTCTGTACGTACACCACTGTTCTGGTAGCTTCTGCCCATAGATGCATGGGAAGATATTGATCATGAAGCATCGCTCTTGTAGCTTCCATGATTATTCTATTCTTCCTTTCTGCAACCCCATTCTGTTGTGGATTATGTTATCTCCGAAAATAAAATAAATTTATTTTTGATAGTATGAAGAATTTAAATGATGCAATGAAGGATATGAAGATCACTAACAATTTTGAAGACCTCTATTTTTTATGCAAATTTCACAAAGTTGTGGCTTCAGTGGCTTGGGTGAGGATTAGAACATCTCATTAGCAATCGAAATATGGAAGATAAATAACAGGTGGAAGACCCCTTCGGTAGTTAGGCGCTTTGCTAAACTTTTCACTTCCATTGAAAAATTTTTAAACAGTGATCGGAGCTTGAAAATATAAAGGATTTGTGAATTAGTCCACTACGACACCGAAATGATGGAATACTTACAGACTACACCTTTTGCGAGAAGAGGAAATCGTCAATGATTAGAAGGACTAAATACAAATCTTCAGAGAATTTAGAACCAGCTCCACGGAGATCGAGAGAACTACATACTAACCATCGGTGAATTAGTCCTCTGAGGAGCCGTAACTGTGGAGAAAATAACGATTAAAAGTTCTGATGGTGAGAGGTTTTGACTTTCGGTTTCCAACAAAATCAGCTCGAGAATTGAAAGCTTTAAAACTGGCGGCAAGACAGTTAAATGAGGAGATGAAACTTAGAGAAACCAAATGGCTACAGGTTCTGCCACAACATAAAACATCGGCTATCGAGGGTTCTAAGGGCTACAGAATAGCGAGGAAAAGATAAGCAGATCCACAGTGTCGGCCAAGCAACAAACAATACATCCGATAAATCAACAGAAAATCACCGCCGATCGAAGGGAATGAAAACTACGCGTCAGAGATTGAAAAGACTAACCGTCGACAAAATAGTTCACTAAGGAACCCAAAGACCGTAAGACATACAGACTAACCGTCGGCAAGTTAGTCTACTAAAGAGCTGCAATGACAAAAAAATGATAGACTGAGGCCTCCACGATCAGATGAAAATTTCGGTGATCGGAGGAACTAAAGACTATGTAGTGGTACCGTTCAAGTTAAAGGTTCCGATGCATTATTTACTATAGCTCTCGATCGTTGATGAATTATTTATGGATAATGCCGATGCACTGAGACTAGGGGAGCAAATGGGATAAAGGACAAATCCTCTGACTGCCGATGAAGGAGCTGTCATGAGGTTGGTGATCTAAAGAGCGCTGACGCTGTGGAAAAAAGGAGACCTGGGGCGTCGATGGAATAGAAGAAAATGCTTTCGATCGATGACCGTGACAACAAAGTTAAAAAGGTTTCAGGCAGATTGAACAAGACTGGGCACTTCAGTTAGATGTCGATACACTGGTTGTTGGAAGAAATATCACAGCAAACCAGCAGTGGTGATTATCAATGACCAATTCAACCATTAAAATATTGTTTAAAGAACTATATCTTCACAGTAAATAAACAAATAGTTAGCAAGGGTTTGAAGCCCTAATAAGGAAAAACTATCACTTTCGATTATTTTTTGTGTAAACAGATTTGATTTTCAGGATCTATAAATTTTGTAAAAGGGTATAAAGCCCATGATTATTTTATGAATAAAGGTTCAACTCTAGGGATTTATGAGCCCGTTCCATTATCAAGCATCTCATCTGGTTTACTCTAAGTATAAGCTCTTTTGTTGTGATTTGTTCAGCCATCTCTTTCTTTACTATGTTTATTGCCTGAATGTGCATTTAGGAAATTTTCAGATTTATTAAAGGGCCGATAGCTATCATTTTATTGGTTATTTGGTGATATTTTATTTATAAACACCATCCTCTGTAGGATTTAGCAATTTATATGCATGTGTTATGTGTGTAAGTCTGCCAGCCTGGTGAGTTCTCCATTCCTGCACCTTTTTGTCAAGCTACTAAACAAGTTGTAACTAAAAGCCTTGTGATTGAATGAGCTTCATGCATGTCTTGAGAGTGAGAGGTTATATAGGTTATCTAGATTGATCCAATTTAGAAAAACCCTAAAAATAATTTAAGTTACTAGTAATCCTCAAGCTACAACCAAGAGGAGTTTCCTGAAGTGATAACAAAGTGGTGTTGTTTCTAGGGAGAGGAGATTGAATCTCAGCTTCCCTCGGAGATGACATAGATCCATGCTTTGATGATACATAGGGCTTGGACATTATTACAATTGTGATCATCTATCTGGTGACTCCATTGATAAAAGGTGGCTTCAAGAAGACCAAGTACCAGAGAAAACCCGAAGGGGCCACCAGCAACACCTGTTTCAGATCTAGAAGAAATCTTGAGGAAAGCTAGGGCTTTACTAAGACAGACCAGCAGTGCCACACAAAATGCTACATCAGGTATTTGAAGAAATCTCTCTTCTTTTATTTCTTCTACTGAAACTCTTAATTCCTAGAAATTTTTTATATCAGAATGGGCTTGGGCATCTTCAAGCACTACTACTTGTGAAGATCCAATCCTTAGTGACTCCACTAGGATAAGTATACCACTGCCTTCTCGACAAATATTTTCATCAGTGCTACCTTCCACAACCCTGTCGATACCCATTTCCAATGTGGCTGCCCCTCAAATGACCAATATGGAAAGGATCCTAGTAGCTAGGTATGCACCCCTTGTTTTGCCAAATCCTCCTGCAGCCATGCCTACCAGGGATTACCTCAAGCATATGCCCAAGTTTACAGGGGAAGGGGATTTCACTGCTGAAGATCATCTAGAGGATTTTTATATTTATGTTGAAAATATAAATATAGAACAAGAAGATGTAAGGACCATATTTTTTGTGCAAAGCCTAGATGGCAAGGCTAGAAAGTGGTTTAAGGAACTGCCTGCTGGGTCTGTGGTAAGCATAGAGGCCCTAGATGACATTTTCCTAAAATATTGGGGAGAAAGGAGAGACCCCCTCTACTATATCATAGAATTCAAAAACCTAAGAAGAGAAAATGGTGAGTATGTCTCCAATTCTACCAAACTTTTCAACAATATGTACAGCAAGATCCACAATGAGATTAAGCCCACTGGTGCCTCAGCTATGATAACTTATGCAAATTCCTTTGAGTCAGACTTCTACCTAATTCTCATAGAAAGGAGTTCTGCCTCCTTATCACTCATGCAGGATGCTTCCCTAGAGGTAGAGTCAAACATTCTGGCATCTCAGAAGGTCAAAGGGAAGGTAGACAAGAGAAAGAAGCCAACAGACTATGGTGGGTCTTCTACATCAAAGAACAAGATTAAAAAAATGACCAAACTCTTGGATAACCTGACTACTGAAAAGTCAAAACTGAAGGACCAAGGACATATGTCGGTGAGGGGTAAGGGGCCAAGTGACTTTGCTCCTCAAAACCCAAATTTTGTTCCTTATAGAAGAGGAAACCCCCCTGTTCAGATTCTTAGAAGGGAGATAAATCAAGGGGAAGACCAGAGGATAAGTGCTCCATTTCAGAATGCTGTATTAGAAGAAGAGACAAAATTCATTGAAGACAAAGGAGAAGCTGAAGAGAATATCCACTGCATGGAGGATGAGGTGGACTATTCTTTTCTGACCCAGGGAAAATATGAAGAAGCCATGATTTATGAGCAGATCGCTCAAGAGGCTGTCTATCAGGCTGATAGTCAGGAAGATTACCAACTGAGGTCTAGGTTGGTTTCTCTCCTCAAGAAAAATGTTGTACCTATCAAGCAGTCTATTACACCTGCTAGAAAGGTTTCTTTTTTACCAAGGAAAGTAGCTATCCCATCCAAAGCATTGCATAAACCAGCACCTTCAGCCACACATGATCAAGTCCAACTGAAACCTACAGCTCAGGAGGTAATATTTCTAGATAAGCTGCATTATTCTTTCAACCTTGAGTCTAAAATTTAAAAATTGAAAATCCCTTTCCCTCTAATTGAGTTGATGAAGAACAATGCATTTAAAACCTCCGTTTTGAATTCCCTCCAACCCAAGGTGCAAATTGACACTGGCTTCGTGAACATGCAAGATGACAAGACTAGTGTAACCCTGGGCCCTATGATTGAAGACCTAAAAGACTCCTTCCCACCATTCTATATATCCTTGATCATCCATGATAAAATCCTCCATAACTGTCTGTTGGATTCAGGAGCCTCTCACAACCTAATGCCAAAAGTTGTGATGGATGAGATTGGCCTCAGCATTACCAAGCCCTACCACGATTTATTCTCTTTTGACTCCGGGAATGGAAAATGCTTGGGCCTCATCAAAGATCTTGTTGTAAAATTAACCCATCTCCCTTCAAAAAGTGTAATGATGGACATCGTAGTGGTCAATATTCCCCCAAAATTCAGCCACTTACTATCCTGGTCATGGAGCAAAAGATTAGGCGGCACCCTCCAAATGGATCTCACATATGCTACCATTCCCATGTTTGGAGGGGAAAATAAGCAGCTGTATAGAGAAAATCAGCTAGCATACATCATAAGCAAAGAGAGTCACTCAGTGAATCACACAATTTACGCCATGGACACGGACTTCAGATCCTATATTTTGCAAATTGATGATAATCAGTAGACGTTGGTTCAGCTCACTGAGCCCACCTCTCTATGGCCAAAAGAAATCAAAACAGCAATTTGGACCATGTATTTCGATGGGGAAAGTGCTCGGAAGTCAGTAGGCACAGGTATAGTCCTTATCTTGCCAACTAACAAGAACATTAACTTATCTTATAAACTTGATTTCAAGACCATGAACAACGTAGTAGAATATGAAGCCTTGCTACTGGGAGTTAAAGTGGCTAAGGATATGCGGATCATGTGCATGAATATTTTTGGGGATGTAGACCTCATCATACAACAAGTCAACTACACTTTTCAGACGAAAAATATCAGACTGAAGGCCTACAGGGACGAGGTATGGGAACTCAAAGACTCGTTTATGCTTTTTGAACTGTCATATGTTCCTAGGGATTTGAATCACCTGGTTGATTCCCTGGCTATGTTTGCAAGTTTGTTTGTACCTCCTTTACTCCCTAGGCTCATCTATGATGTCCAGGTCAAGTACAGACCCTCTCTGCCAGACAATGTAAAATTTTGGAGGGTGTTTGAAAATGGTGGGGAGCTTAGTAAATTCCTTCAGTTAGTGGATGAATTCTCTGATATACACATAGACCAGGAAAACCTTAACCTGGAGGAATCTAAGCATCTCAAGCTAAAAGATAAAGTGAATGAGGACGATATTGTCCAATTTCCCAGCAACCACATACCCCGAGGTATATTACCATTGGAAGAACGGTTTGACCACAATGACATCCCTTTCAAGCCTTCCAAAAGGGAGCTAGATCTTGCTGTCCAAGAGCTGAACATAGGCAGCCAAAGCCATCCAAAACTGATAAATCTATCCACTGGGATGACTACTGAATAGAAGTCTAAAAATTGCAGCTTATAAAAGAGTTTGTTGATCTCTTTGCATGGGAGTATAGTGACCTAAAAACGTATGACACCAACATCATCTATCACAGGATTCCTTTGGAGAAGGAAACCATTCCTTTCAAATAGAAGCTGAGACCCATCAGCCCCCTTCTATTACCAGTCATTGAGAAAGAGATCCACAAGCTCCTCAAATCCAAGATCATAATCCCCATCATATATTCCAAGTGGATTTCAAATCTAGTAGTGGTGAGAAAGAAAAATGGAGAAATCAGGTTGTGTGTGGATTTTAGAAACCTGAACAAGTGTTCCAAAAAGGACAATTATCCACTGCCCAAGATGGAACATCTGTTGCAGAGAGTATCGGGGGCCAGGGTCATGTCCTTCCTTGATGGTTTCTTTGGATACAACCAATTTTCTGTGCACCTAGATGACCATGAGAAGACTGCCTTTACTACCCCCAGGGCACTTTCATGTATGCTAAAATGCCATTTGGGCTAATGAATGCCAGGGCTACTTTTCAAAGAGATATGGACCTAGATTTTGTAGGGATAAAAGATAAAATTGTGCTGATATATTTGGATGACTTAACAGTTTACTCTTAGATCCCTCATGACCACTTGCATCATTTAAGGAAGGTATTTCTGAAGTGCAGAAGGTACGGAATATCATTGAACCCCAAGAAGTCCCAGTTTGCATTCAATGAAGGAAAGCTCCTAGGGCCCATAGTCTCAGCTGAAGGTGTAAAGCTGATCTGGTAAGAGTGGAGGCAATTCAACAACTATCAATACCAAGGTCAAAAAGAGACATTCAGTCCTTTTTAGGCAAGATAAACTTTGTCAGGAGATTCATTCCAAATTTCTCGGAGCTGTTAAAGAACATAACAACCATGTTAAAAAAGGATGCAGAAATCAAGTGGACCAACCAGGAAAGAAATTATTTTGAATATATTAAGAAAGCCATCATGGAGACCCCAACCCTGATTAGTCCTGACTACACCAAGGTTTTTTACATTTTCTCTTTTGCATCTTATGACACAGTGGCAGCTATACTATTACAAAAGAATGATGAAGGTCTTGATCATCCAATTGCTTTCTTCAACAAAACCCTGAGAGATGCTAAGCTGAAGTACGACCCAATTAAGAAGTAGGCTTATGCTCTCATAAAATGTTTGAATAACTTCAAAATCTACATTCTCCATACAAAGTTCATTGCATATGTCCCTTCAGCTACAGTGAAGGATGTTTTGACTCAGCCTGAAATTGATGGGAAGAGAGCTAAGTGGACTACAAAACTCATTGAGTTTCATGTAGAGGTGAAACCCACCAAGTTGGTAAAATGATTAGGTCTGGCCAAACTCATGGCCAAAGAAATCTGTGAACTGCTGGGAATGAATTTCACATATGTCAGATTAGCAAAGCTGCAGACTATAGTAGCAACTGATGCAGAAGTAAATCAAGATCAGAATAACAGTCCAGTAGTAGCTAAGAACATATCTTCATGTGATTGGTACTCAGGTATCATTCAATTTTTGCTAAAATTAGAAGTTTCTCCTGATCTTACTCATAACCAAGCATGACCTCTTAAATTGAAATCTGTTAAGTTTTGCATAATTGACAATTTGCTGTATTGGAAGGATCAGTCTGAAATTTTGTTAAGATGTCTATATAAAGAGGAAGCAGAGCAAGTCATACATCATTTTCATTCCAGTACATGTGGATGCCACCACTACTGGAAAACCACATCCCACAAAATATTAAAAGCAGGATACTATTGTCTAGTCCTTTTTCCTGATGTATGCACTTTTGTAAGGGCCTGTAACCAATGTCAAAGATTTGTAGGGAAACAGCATCTCAAATCCTTGCCCCTTAGTCCTATGATAGTTAATGGGCCTTTTCAACAATGGGGTCTGGATTTCATAGGTGAAATAAATCCATCTTCCAGTGGATAGCATAAATGGATCTTAGTAACCACTGACTACTTTACCAAATGGATAGAGGCAATACCCACCAGAAATGCCAATCATCAAGTCATCATGAGATTCTTATATGAGAACATATTTAGTAGGTTTGGTTCCCTGGTAAGGTTAGTAAATGATAATGCACAAGCCTTTAAAGCTGGGTCATTGGTTAAATTGTGTGAATCAATGGGTATTCAACTAGTGCACTCCACATCCTATTACCCACAAGGTAATGGCCTTGCTGAATCATGCAACAAAAGCTTAGTCCGAATCATTAGGAAATTGCTAGAGACAAACCAGAAAAGCTAGGATTCAAAGCTTAAGTTTGCTTTATGGGCTGATAGGGTGACAGATAAAAGATCCATAGGGACCTCTCCATTCAAGTTAGTCTATGGAACTGAGGCCATCTTTCTTATCCAACTCACCCTTCCAGTGGCAAAGTTATTTCAGGAAGAGGAAGATGAACCAAATGATATGATGAGAAGGATGATGGATTTGGTGGAGTTACAGCAGATCAGGTAGCAAGTTGTAGAAAAATTAGAGGCTTATCAGTAGAGGATAAAGGGCATATTTGACAAAATATCAAAGGCAGACAACTTCGAGGTCGGAGATTGGGTCCTCAAGTGGGATGTTGTCAGACAGGACAAGGGGAAACATGGAAAATTTGACTCATTATGGATTGGCCCTTTTGTTATAGCCTAGGTATATGAGAATAACACCTTCAAATTGCATAATCTTGAAGGTGAAGAGGTATTCGATGGCCCGGTAAATGGGAGGTTCGTAAAACTCTATCTTATTTGAGGCTCTGAGGCCTTATGATTGTAAATTAGTAGATAGTAGGTTGTTTTGTTTTCAGAATAAGACTCCATGCCCAATTGAATAATAAAGAATAGTGTTAAGTTACTTAGTTGCTTTTAGGGAAAGGTAATTTGGTTTGGGGTTCTTGGGACCTCACATGGAGTTTCCCAACCCCGAGTAGGAGCCAGATGTTATCTCCCAAATTAAAATAAATTTATTTTTGATAGTATGAAGAATTTAAATGATGCAATGAAGGATATGAAGATCACTAATAGTTTTGAAGACCTCTATTTTTTATGCAAATTTCACAAAGTTGTGGCATCGGTGGCTTGGGCGAGGATCAAAACATCTCATTAGCCACTGAAAGATGGAAGATAAATAACAGGTGCAAGACCCCTTCGGTAGTTAGGCATATTGCTAAACTTTTTACTTCCATTGGAACATTTTGAAACAGTGATCGGAGCTTGAAAATATAAAGGATCGGCGAGCTATTCCACTACGATGCTAAAACGATGGAAGACTTACAAACTATGCCTTCCATGAGAAGAGGAAATTGTCGGTGATAAGAAGGACTAAAGACAAAACATTTGAGAGTTTAGAACCCAGCAGCTTCGTAGTGATCAGGAGAACTATAGACTAACCATCGGCGAATTAGTCCTCTGAGGAGCTGCAACTACGGAGAAAATAACGATTAAAAGTTCTAATGGTGAGAGGTTTTGAGTTTCAGTCGCCAACGAAATTGGTTCAGGACTTGAAAAATTTAAAACCGGTGGCAAGATAGTTAAATGAGGATCCAAAATGGTGAGAAACAAAATGGCTATGGGTTCCACCATAGGATAAAACATCAGTGATCGGGGGTTCTAAGGGCTACAGAATGGTGAGGAAAAGACAAGAATCTCCGCAGTGTTGGTGAGGCAACATACAATGCATCCTATAAATCAACAAAAAATCACCGTTGATCAGAGGGAATGAAAACTACACATCGGAGCTTGAAAATACTAATCGTCGGCAAAATAGTTCACTAAGGAACCGAAAGACTAGAATACATACATATAACTATCGACGAGTTAGTCTACTAAAGACCTGCAACGACAGAAAAAAGATAGACTGAGGCCTTCGCAATTAGATGAAAATTTCAGCGATCGGAGGAACCGAAGACTACGTAGCGGCAGCGTTCAAGATAAAGGTTCTGATGCATTATTTACTACATCTCCCGATCATCAATGAGTTAGTTATGGAGAACACCGATGCGCTAAGACTAGGAAAAAGGAAAAAGCCTTCAAAACACTAATGAAGGAGTCATCATGACACTAGTGATCTAAAGAGCACTGACGCTACAAAAACAAGGAGACTTGGGGCATCGATGGAACAAAATACAAAGCTTCTGATCAACAACCGCAGTGGTAAGGTAGAGAATCTGCGAAAACACTGAGATTTGGAGAGCTGAAATAGTTGTAGCAGTTAGGCTTGGGGAGCCGATGTGATAGAAGAAAAGGCTTCTGATTGGCAACTGCGGAAACAAATTTAAAAAGCTTTCGGGCGAATTGAACAAGGCTAGGAACTTTAGTTAGACATAGATACACTGGCTGTTGGCGGAAATCTCACAGAAAACCATCAATGGTGATTATCAATGACCACTTAAACCATTAAAAGATCATTCATTGAACTAGATCTTCATAGGAAATAAACAAATAGTTAGCAAGGTTTTGAATCTCTAATGAGGAAAAACTATCGCTTTCAATTATTTTTTGTGTAAACAGATCTGATTTTTGAGGATCTGTAAATTTTGTAAAAGGCTATAAAGCCCATGATTATTGTATGATTAAAGGTTCGACTCCAGGGATTTATGAGCCCATTCCATTATCAAGCGTCTCATCTAGTTTACTCTAAGTATAAGATCTTTTGTTGTCATTTGTTCAGCCATCTCTTTCTTTACTATGTTTATTGCCTAAATGTGCATTTGGGTAATTTTCAGATTTATTAAAGGGCCAATAGCAGTCATCCTATTGGTTATTTAGTGACATTTTATTTATAAACACCATCCTCAGCAGGATTTAGCCATTTATATGCATGTGTTATGTGTGTAAGTCTGCCAACATGGTGAGTTATCCATCCCTGCACCTTTTTGTCAAACTATTGAACAAGTTGTAACTAAAAGCTTCGTGATTGAGTGAGCTTCATGCATGTCTTGAGAGTGAGAGGTTATATAGGTTATCTGGCTTGATCCAATTCAGAAAAAAAAAAACATAAAAATAGTTTAAGTTACCACGCATCCTCGAGATACAACCTAGAGGAGTTTCCTGGAGTGATAATAGATTATATGGAGTGGATAACTCCGTCTTACCCTCTTAATCCATGAATCTTTTCATAACTCTTTGAATCCATTTGATATGAATTCTCCACAATTATTTGATCAAAAGGTCTTTATCCTCTTTTCTGTTTGGTTCTCGATCAAGGCTTTAAATTGCTTGAACTTGCTGAAAACTTCATCTCTGTTCTTCATAAAGTATATCCATGTCCTCCTAGAAAAATCATCAATAAAAGAAACATAGTATACATACCTACTTAAAGAACTAGATGACATTGGACCGCATACCTTGGAGTGAATGATTTCCAAAGTTCCTTTTGCTTTGCTTTCGCTACTTGGAAATGTCTTATTTCTGTTCTTTTCCTTTTGCACATCCTTTGTAGACTCCTTCATGTTTTGCTTGAATTTCTGGAAGACCTTCAACAACTTTTGTTGCAAGTGGTAGTTCTTTGTAGTGCACATGTGCAATCCTTCTATGCCAAAGTTCATTTGCCTCTACTATGTCATTGACCAAATCTTGTTCTAGATGAGCCTTCAATTTGTATAATCTTCCTTCTTGTTCTCCAATTACTATTGCATCGTCAAAAGTCTTTCCTCTTCGACAGATGAGGACTTGGCCATCTACAAATGCAACCCTCATTCCTTTTGCATCCAGTGCCAATATGGAGAGAATATTCTTCTTTAGTCCTGTTACAAACAAGACATCCTTCATTTTCATACACTTTCCAGAGTCTGGCTTGTAGGAGGATTCACCACTACCTTTTATGGGATAATGGTAGTCATCCCAAAGTTTCACCTTATGGAGTGAATTATGTTCGGGTATTTTCTCAAAGGATTCCTTGAATCTTATCATGTGTTTGGAAGCCCCACTATCAATAATCCAATATCTGCTTCCATGAGTGACAGTTCCCATGAGAGCGGAGATCAAAACATATTCTTCATCACTTAAAGAGTCTTCACTTTCTTCCTGGGAGGATCATCATCCTCAACAATGTGAGCATGATGTGTTCTTATTCTTCTTGGATCCCCTCTTATTCATGGAATAATTTCTAGCAAATTTTCCTCTTTCATCACATGTATAACATCTGAGTTTGGATGGATCCCTTTTTACAAAATTATCTTTCTGATGAGAATGCTTACCTTGGTGATGATGATTTTCCCTTCTGCCTTTCTTGGAGTATACTGTGAGAGCTTGATCTTCACTTCCCATATTTTCTTCTCAATCTCCTATTCGAGCTTCTTCTTGTGAGCATTCTTCCCACAATCTACTAAACTTGAATAGCTTCTTCCTAGCACAAATTCCTTGGATTAAAGAATCCCATGACCTAGGGAGACCATTCAATGTTGTCATCACAATTTATGCATTCTCCACTTCTTCATCTATTTCTTCAAGTTTTTATTTGATATGGGAGACCCTTGTGAAGTATGAATAGATGGTCTCCTCATTGTGGATCTTTAGATTCTTCAACTGGTTCCTTAGAGTCATCTTCTGGTTTATGTTCTTCCCTTCAAGTAGTTTGGTTAGGGCATCAAACATAGCTTTGGGTGTCTTGAGGGAGGACACCTATGGTATGAGGTGATCCTTGATTAAATCAGCAATAATCATCTTTGAAATAACCAACTTTTTCTTATTTAAGGACTTAGCCTCATCTTCCTCTGGAACTGGAACCTCCTCATTGATGTAGGAGTCCAACTCATTTTCTTCCAAGACCAAGGAGATCCTATACTTCCAAGCTCAGAATTTATCATCTCCCTCAATATTTTCATGAAGCTTGGTATGATGACACATCTTAACTGAGAACCTCAAATGGAAATACAAACGATTTAGATCTTACCAGGTTAAGCTGTCAGATCTAGATTTGGAGTTGAATTTCTACAGTGATGGTTCAGGAGCAGATTAGGGTTTGAATTTCCCAGAGTTTTGTCCAACCAAATGCTTTGATATTGATCTCTAAAATTTGATTTTGAGGAGGATATAAATCTAGGCCTGGGCTCACTCAAAAATTCCACTTCTGTGGAAATCTCTAATTTCCAACAGTATTGTCAGATCCAAAACTAAAAAAGCTCAGAATCAGATTATGTTTTGACAAAAATATGCGCCCTAGCAAGGAGAGTCATCCCAACCTTATTTTGCTGAAAATATGTGGAGAGAGATCCAAAAAGTAGGAATCCCTAGTTCCCGTAGCTGCATAGTGTCTTGTTCTCAGGTTAGCTTTGATACCATTTTAGATTTAACATTTAAGCTAGCATTATATTAGGATCTTTAACTGAGAGAATAACAAGCACATCAATCAAACAAAAGAGACAATGAACATAGTTTTTTTCCTCGGGGAAACTATTAATAGAGAAAACCCAGCAACTTCCTTACAGATAGAATCGACACCAAAAGTAAAACCCCAAAACAATAAGATGATCTCCCGATAATAGTAGCCTATTTCTTTCTAGCCCCAACAACTTCTTCTACCTCAACTATGCACTACACCTGAGTGTGATTGAGTGTGTGATAAGTAGAGAGACTCACTCTCTATTTATACTAATTCCTGACTTGACAATGACTCACTAGGGCCGACTTCACTAGGTGAGTCTAACAACCCTAGGGCCATGTAACTGTGGGGACTTTAACCCTTGAACAATAGGAGGGTTACCCACATTGACTTAGCATGACTTGTTTACATTATAGAAACTACCAATCGGAACATCAGGGCATGACATGACTCAATTACATTACAAACACTTCCCGAAATAAACATTGGGGTACAATAAATAAGAAATACAAGTGAATACATTCTGAAGTTACAATTACATCAACATGAAAGAGTTGCAATATTCGACCCACAAATGTAATTAAATGTGAGTTAATGTAATTAAAGGTGGATTAATATAAAAAAACCATTAAAAGTAAATTGCAACAACTCTAGGGCATGTTATTTTCCAAATTATATTTGGTGGTGTTTAAAGACACTATTAGTTCTTGGCACCTCCAATGTGCCATAGATCATGTTTGTATCCTAGAAACATGAAATGCTAAACATCAATACTCTCATCAAAAAATAAAGAGAACCCAACGAAATTGTGCAAACATTATTTATAGATAACTCACCTGAGGGTGTAGGATCGTGTTCATACTATCCCATATATTGTGAATAGTAGGATGTCTGTGAATGGTATTCATCAAAAATAGGTTAGTATTGAATCTGTATAGGTGAATGGTATTGAAAGTTTGATTTAGCATGCACTTTAAAGTTTAAATAACACACCTAAAAATGTAGCCATACTAGACAATCTAGTAACACTTGACAATGCACTCAATCGAGTAGGACATCTGGATCATCTCTATTGCGATGGTGTCCATCAATATCTCTTGCTTTAAATGAGGTATCAAGTATCGTACAAGTGATCCATTTTTGTTCGGAAGTGTGCACAACTTGATGTTTATACCAACTACCAGGTTGGTGAAGTTGTATACAATAGCTCCTAGTATAAAATCCTGATCTACTTACCCAACCTTCCTTTTTTGTTGTGTTGCTAGTGTCAAGTACTCACCTTTTTTAACCATTGAGCCAGTTGGGAATTCAATATTATCATCATCTATAACAGGTTTGAGAGTGGTTTGTTTCCCCTGTAAGAAACGAGCCATCCAATACTCAAAACCCCATTCATTATTTTTTGGGGCAACCACTGCATATACTTGACTTGTAAAAAGAAATAGGTCCAGTTAAAAATACATTTATTAAAAAATTTCTTGTATGTAACATAAATAAAATTTCTTTAAATGTAAAGGATTGTAGTGATTTAGGTACTACAAGTTTAATTTTTTTGTACCTACTTGTATGAGATCTGATATGTGATCATAGTCTGTAGAAATATATGTATGATCATCTTCCAATGGGTCTATATCATTATCCCCCTTCAAATCAGTGCCAAGTGTCACTCAATCCAATGTATCAACCATATATGTATACTCACAATCATCCCATTCATTGATGCTACAGGAACTACAAAAGAAATCCTTCAATCTTTCCCAAATTTGTAGGGTTGAGTTTTCTGAGCTTCTAAGTGAATAAAATTGTCAAGTTCCATGCACTATGTTCACTCGATGTGTGTTGGATCGGTCCACATATGTCACCTTATATTATACATATATCATATAAGGAATTCTCTCAAAACACTCTTATTCAAACAAGGAACAAATAGAACATCCCTCAAATGAAGAAAAACACCTAAGGAATGTGGAAGGAAATGGAGCAAACTCAGCACACGTGATAACTAGCATCATAACCAAGATCCACACTCATACCTCCCTCTTGCTCTTGAAACATGTTTAATAATGACCTATCATATGTCACCCAACAATATCAATAAATTCAAGCACCTATCCTAACATTAGAGGAAATTTGGGGTTTAAAATGGGCCTTATAAGAAAACGTGCCAAAATAAGTTTTTGTGAGTTGGAATTCAAGAACCAATAGAATTTCAATA
>LPNX010894154.1:776236-876760 GCA_001517045.1 Pseudotsuga menziesii
CACAACAATTAGAATACCAAATCCCTCTTTCACCTATAGAGTGATCCCAGCCAAAAAAAACTATGAATCCATGAAGAAAAGTTTTGAACAAGGGGAAATTAATGACACTTCAGAAATTAACATATGTGTGTCACCAATGCAAGAGTTGACCCACCAATGCAATAGTTAACCTACCAATGCAAGAGTTGCATTGAAGGAAACTGAGAAAACCCCTAGTTTATGAAATCAATGCACAATGTAGTCACTCATCCATGAAAATAGGGTGAAGAGATCCCCCTATATGTAGTCGCATTCAAAAATACCAACAATGTCAACGGTTCATATATTTGACCTCAAGTTGTTGATTTATGTCAACTTGAAAGTCACCTCAAAATGTGGTTCAAGGACACTTGGTGAGTTTTGGTCCTAGAGGGAAAAAAAAACTAAGAAGCATAATTGCATAACCTTTTCTCTTGTAGGTGTTTATGGGTAGGGCTGATATGGGAACACTACCAATAGTTGCGTAGTGGATTTTTTTGCATAGTTGAGCCACCAATGCAAGAGTTGCATTCAAGGAAACTGAGAAAAAAAATAGTTTATGAAATGAATGTATAATGTAGTCATCGGGCCATGAAAAAATAGTTAAGAGGGACCCCTAGATGTAGTTTCATGCCAAGAGACCAACAGAGTTGAGGGTTCAACGATACGACATGTGGTTGATGATTTCTATCTAGTTGAAAGTCACTTCAAAATGTGATTCACAAACACTTCATGACTTTTGGTCCTGGAGAGAAAAACCAAATGGAGCAGAATAATTACAGTTGTTGGCTCCTATAGGTGTGTATGTTCAAGGCCAATATGGGGACACTACCAATGGTTGCATGGTGGATATTTTTATGGAGTTGACCCACCAATGCAAGAGTTGCATTCAAGGAAACTGAGCAAAACCGTAGATTATGGAAGAAATGTACAATGTAGTCACTGGGCCATGAAAACATGGTGGAAAGACCCCATAGATTTATTCACATACCAGGAGACCAATGGAGTCGATATTTCATCGATCCAACCTCTGGTTGACTATTTATGTCCAGTTGAAAGTTACCTCAAAATGGGGTTCAAAGACACTTGGTGAATTTTGGTCTGGGAGAGAAAAACCTAATGAAGCAACATAATTACATGACATTGGCTCCTTGAGGTGTTTATGGGAAATTCCTGTATGGGAACACTACCAATAGTTGAACGGTGTATTTTTTGTAGGCTTGACCCACCAATGCAAGAGTTTCATTCAAGGAAACTGATAAAAACCCTAGTTTATGAAAGTAATGCACAATGTAATCACCAATACATGAAAACATGGTGGAGAGGTCCCCCCTAGATGTAGTCGCATGCCAGGATACCAATAGAGTTGATGTTTCAACGATCCGACCCCTGGTTTACTATTTATGTCCAATTGAAGGTCGCCTCAAATTTGCTTCAAGGACACTTGGTGTCTTTTGGTCCTGGAGTGAAAAAACAAATAGAGCATCATATCTGAATACTATTGGCTCCTGCTGGTGTGTATGGCAAAGGATGATATGGGAACACTACAAGTAGTTGCCCAGTCAATGTTTTTGCAGAGTTGACCCACCAATGCAAGAGTTGCATTCAAGGAAACTATGAAAAACCATAGTTTATGAAATAAATGCACAATGTAGTCACCGAGCCATGCAAACGTGGTGGAAAGGCCCCCCTAGATGTAACAGCATTCTAGGAGACCAATAGAGTCAACTATTCATCTGTCAAACCTTCGATTTATGATTTATATCTAGTTGAAAGTTGTTGCAAAATGTGGTTCAGGGACACATGGTGACTTTTGGTCTTGGAGCGAAAAATCATATGAAGGAGCATAATTGCATGCCATTTGATCCTACAAGTGTGTATGGGAAAGGAAGATACAAGAAAACAACCAATAGTTTCACAGTGTATTTTTTTTCATAGTTAACACACAAATGCAAGAGTTGCATTCAAGCAAACTTAGCACAACCCTATTTTATGAAATAAATACACAATGTAGTCACCGGTCCATTGAAACACGTTGGATAGCCCCCCTAGATGTAGTCGCATTCTAGGAGACCAATGGAATTGATGGTTCATATATCCAACCTCAAGTTGATGATTTATGTAAAGTGGAAAGTTGCCTCAAAATGTGGTTCATGGACACTTGGTGACTTTCGGTCCTGGAGCGAAAAAACAAACGGAGTAGCATAATTGCATGCCGTTGGCTCATGTAGGTGTGTATGGGAAAGGTCGATATGGTAACACTACCAATAGTCACATAGTGGAGTTTTTTGCACAAATGAAGGAGTTGCAAAATTTGACCCACGAATGTAATTAAATGTGCATTAATGTAATTAAAGGTGAATTAATATAAAAAAACCATTAAAAGTAAATTGCAACAACTCTAGAGCATGTTATTTTCTGAATTATATTTGGTGGGGTCTAAATACATTGTTAGTTCTTGGCACGCCCAATGTGCCATAGATCATGTTTGTATCCTAGACACATGAAATTCTAAACATTAGTACTCTCATCAAAAAATAAAGAGAACCCAATGAAATTGTGCAAACATTATTTATAGATAACTCACCTGAGAGTGTAGGACCGTGTTCATACTATCCTGTATACTGTGAATAGTAGGATGTCTATAAATGGTATTCGTTAATCATAGGTTATTATTGAATATGTATAGGTGAATGGTATTGAAATTGTGCTTCAACATGCACTTTAAATTTTAAATAACACACCTGAAAATGTAGCCATACTAGACAATCTAGTAACACTTGACAATGCACTCACTCTAGTAACACCTAACAATCTAGTAACACCTGAAAATATGGGTCATATCTATTACTGATGGTTTCCATCAATCTCTCTTTCTCTAAATTAGGTTAGCAATTATTGTACATGTGACCTATTTTTGTTCATAAGTGTGCGCAGCTTGATGTTTATACCAACTACCAGGTTGGTGAAGTGGTATACAATAGATCCTAGTATAAAATCCTGATCTACATACCCACCCTTCCTTTTATGTTGTGCTACAAGCGTCAAGTACTCCCCTTTTTTAACCATTGATCCAGTTGGGAATTCCATATTTTCATCATCTGTAATAGGTTCGAGAATGGTTTGTTTCCCCTGTAAGAAATGAGCCAACCAATAATCAAAACCCCATTCATTATTTTTTGGGGAAACCATTGCATATACCTGACCTGTAACAAGAAATAGGTCGAGTTAACAATACATTTATTAAAAAATGTCTTGTATGTAACATAAACAAAATTTCTCTAAATGTAAAGGATTGTAGTTATTCAGGTACTACAAGTTTAAAATTTTTGTACCTGCTTGTATGAGATATGATATGTGATCATAGTCTGCAGAAATATATGTATGATCATCTTACACTGGGTCTATATCATTACCCCCCTTCAAATTGGTGACAAGTGCCACTCAATCAAATGTATCAACCATATTTTTATACTCACAATCATCCCATTCATCGATGCTATAGGAACCACAAAAGCAAGGCTTCAATCTTGCCCAAATTTGTAGGGCCGAGTTTTCTGAGCTTCTAATTGAATGAAATTGTCGAGTTCCATGCACTATGTTCACTCGATGTGTGTTGGATTGGTACAAATTTGTCACCTACCATAACAATATCTACATTAGGTTTTTCCTTGTTGCTTGTTCTCTCGTCATAGATGCACACCATTTCACTATAGATGCAGTGTCTAGAAGGAGATGACCTGTAAAATTCATCTCTTCCCTTCTAATAATTGGAGAGATATCAATTGAGTTGTTCTTGTGCTCAGTGATAGTTTAGCTTAGAAGGTTGGAATTGGTTCTCAATTTAAGATCATATTAGATGATGTTATGGGTTATAGCAATAGAAAACTGGTGGTGAATGAATTATTTTTTTTCTTACATAGTTAGTGTTAGGATTATTAATCCTCCCTTGACCATACTGTCTATTAGATTATTTATCCTAAATTAGGAATCTTAATTAATTAATTGGGTCCATTAGTATCATTGGGTCCACTTGGCCAAATGGGGCCGCATGTACCAGTTACTAGAGTGTGATGAACAATGCCAGAGGTTAACTACCACTTACTGCATGTGCATCCATCATTTTGGGAGCCTCCTAGACCAATCTGTACATTTTAGGAGCCACTAGGAGTCTCGACACCAACCTCCATCATTTGGGTGGAGTTGGGACTAGTTAGTCTTAGTTAGCCTCCATTTACTTTCAGTTAGATCACAATCAATTAGATAGTGCTAGTTATGCATAGCTAATGCATGGATGCATGTGGAGTAGGTGTCCTTTCCTACCTACCACCTCAGTTGCACTAAGTTAGCTAGCTATTACTGATTGATTGAGTTGGTTGGACATGTGGGAGTTGAACTATTGGACTTCGATATTGATTGAGACACCATGAGTTAGCTATTCGGTTAGGTACAATAAGATCCAGTTGGTAGATTATAATTTCTCCCTAATGCATTCGAATTCTTTTCCTATGCAAACTATTGTAACATGGGATTGAATTAATGACAATGATACTATAATTACCTAAGCTATACTCATATGTTTCCAATGTGGTTTGTTTTGTTCAGTGTGTATATTCATTCTACTTTTACTGCAATCATAATTCAGAACTAATTGCTTGAAGATATAAATGGAACAATAATTCTAATATGGTATCAGAGCATTCTCAGGCAGGTTTGATGTTTGCTTCTCTCCATTGAACACCATAAGTAGTCGGGTTTCCACAGAGGTCCCTTATCTTGATTTGCTAGCTTTGAAGTTATTCAGAGTAGCGGAGAAGGAGTGATAGACCCTGAAAATATGTTCATGTTGAGGGGAAAAGCATGATTCTAACTTATTTCATATTTTTTAGTGTTTTTCAATGAAAATTGACAGGTGCTACGTATCTTGTGTGATGTTTTGTGATCTCTTAGCCGAAAGAATTATGGGTTCTCAATATCCTACTCCTTGGATCCTCACAACTTCCAAGTATCTTGACTGGAGGATTGATATGTTGTTGGCCTTGTGAAAGCATGGTTTCCATAGGATAGTACTTACAAGGGTAGTCAAGCCGCATCATCATGTTGAAAGAAGCAAGTTCCTAAACCGCTTAGATGAAGCATTCGGTTATCTATGCACTTATATATCCATAGATCTTCTCTTCCACCTAGAAGGTTCGAAAACACCCAAA
The DNA here is from genome assembly GCA_001517045.1 of Pseudotsuga menziesii. Classification (NCBI taxonomy): domain Eukaryota; kingdom Viridiplantae; phylum Streptophyta; class Pinopsida; order Pinales; family Pinaceae; genus Pseudotsuga; species Pseudotsuga menziesii. The sequence goes on from LPNX010894154.1 coordinate 781,462, forward strand.
GAATCCTGGGAGAAGCTTGAAGACTTGTTTGGAAAAGACAATGAGATTTGGGGACACATCCTAGAGAATGCAATGGCAGCCTTACATCCTAGCAGTTTCGAGACTACTGAGCAATTCTTTACTAAATTCAAGTCTCTTTCACTTCAATGAAAACAGTTCAAAATAGAATGGAAGGATGAGAAAAGTTTCCTTTCCATACTCGCCAAACTTGGTTCTAAACATTATGTATTTGTTTCTATATCTCATTCCAAGTGTGAGGGCTTCCTTGATTTGAAAATTCCTTCATTAGATTATTTTTTCGAGTCCTTAATCAAGGATCAAGAGAAATTGATTCGAATGGGAGTCATCAAGACTTGCAAAGATAAAACTCTCCTAGTTATTGACTCTTACAAAGCACAATCAAAGGGAAAATCAAAGAAGAAGGAGCCAAAAGTAGTTGATTTGAATCCTAAACAAAATCGACAAACTTCCAAAGGAGCCTTCGACTCTAAGAAAAAGAAGAAGTTCGAAAATAATTTATGTCCTTATTGTGAAAAGGGTTACCGTATTGAAGATTATTGTATGAGGAAGCAACTTGATGAAATGTCAGCTCTTCTTAAGAAGCATAACATTGCTCCCCCTCAAAGAGAAAACAAGCATAATGAACAACCACATACAGAAGATGATGAAAGGTGCCATGCTTTGAAATCTAGACTTACACTGTCTACAACATACATAATTGATTCTAGAGCTTCCAACCACATGGTTTCCTCCAAATAATCCTTCTTGGCCCTCACACTATCAAAGGGGCCTAATATTCACATGGGAGATGATTCCCAGAGTCCAGCATAAGGAAGAGCCTCAATCCGACCGAAGCATGGTGAGTTCAAGAATGTCCCTTAGGTTCCCTCCCTTGCTGCTAACCTTTTGTCTATTTATCAGATGACTAATACATGCTCTTCCAAGAGAGTTACATTTGATTTAGAAATAATTGAGATTACAGAAAAATCCACTGGACAGCTTGTAGCAAAAGGTATTGCAAATAACTCTACCAAAGCTTATGAGTTCTCACATTTCTTACCTGTCGCTCCTCCTACAAATTTATTGTATGGTGATAACAACACCAGCAAGATTTGGAATGAGATATTTGTCCATCTCAATTTCAAATATCTGCAACAAATCCACAATGATAAAATGGTTGAAGGTTTTCCCTCCATCCAAACTTCCAATGGAGTATGTGCTATTTTCTTGGTAGGTAAGCATCCAGAAAGGAAGTATGATGTTGGGAAGGAACAAAGAGATTATTCTATACTTGATTTGATACATAGTGATGTAGCTGAACCTATTCCCACAAACTCCATTAATGGTTGCAGGTACTTACTCTCCTTTCTTGATGATTTTTCTAGGTACTGTTGGATCCATTTCATGAAACAAAAATCAGAAGTTTTTGAGACTTTTAAATTTTTTAAGGTTATGGTTGAGAGAAGTTTCAATAATAATATCAAGTCAACAAGATCTGATAAAGGAGGAGAGTGCATCAATGGATATTTCTAGATTTTGTGAATTGGAGGGGATTCGAATGGAACACTCAGTTCCATACACACCACAACAAAATGGTGTGGCTGAGAGGAAGAACATATCATTGAAATAGATGGAAACATGCCTTCTCCATGGAAAAAATCTACCTCCTTCTCTTTGGACTGAAGTAGTCAACTATACTTCTTATTGTTAGAATAGGGTTCCCACAAGTCAGTGGTTGGGGTCACTCCATTCAAAGTAGTGCATGGGCATAAGCCCAATGTCTCTCATCTCAGAGTCCTTGGTTCCAAATATTGGGATAGAATACCACTTGAAAAGAGGAAGGAATTCCAAGCCCAAAGTAGCGAATGCATTATGCTGGGATATATAGAAGATGCAAAATCTTACAAACTAATGGAGGTTGCAACCAGAAGATGCTTCATTGAAAGGAGTGTCCAGTTTGAATAAGATCAGTTGTATGACACCTCAAGCAACATAGGAAGGTATAACTATTTCTCCACCTATTTTTGATGATGATGATGTGCTAAATGTTTCAGATTCAGATGCAGAAGATCACATTCAGCATGATCATGTTATTGAGACTTAATCTCAAGAGATTCTAGATCTAGATCTAGTATCCATTCCTAATCACAATCCTAAGGCTAGATGAGCTCGAAAGATCCTTGATGCAGTTATAAGTGGTGTTGCAAATCCATAAGACAGAAGAAGAACAAGGTCCTAGTATCATAATGAACATGCTTCACTATATCTCATAGATTCGCTCTCTACAGAATGGTGCAACAAAACTCGAGGTTGGTACTACTTGATGATGGTGAATGATTAGCTACATGGCCCACATAAGCAGAAACTTGATCATTCCCTACCTTCTCCATCCAAAAGAGACAAACAAAGTCATCGGTTCTAAAGTATATTGAGAGGTCCATAGATGGACCATGTTGTTGCATAGAGATGCAAATTTGCAGTAGTGTGTTTCCTCAAGTTATTTTTCTAAGGAGGAAGCTTCTTTCTTATAAAGATAGCTTGCAATTTTCTATTTCTACTTTTTTTGGGGGTTGAGGGGTTCCCATGATTTTTTCCCCTATTTCCTTGGTTGTATTAAGAAACAAATTTATTTTATTTTCTTTTATATTATATTTGGGTGACCTATGGTCTTGTTATAATGGCCCACAATTGTCAAAGTTAGGATTCAGGGGGGGTGTTAGGATTATTAATCCTTCCTTGACCATCTTGTCGATTAGATTATTTAGACTAACTTAGGAACCTTAATTAATTAATTGGGTCCACTAGCACCATTGGGTACACTTGGCCTAATGGGGTCACATGTACCAGTTACTAGAGTGTGGGGAACAGTTCTAGAGGTTAACTTCCACTTACTACATGTGCATGCATCAGTTTGGGCGCCTCCTAGACCAATCCCTACATTTTAGGAGCCACTAGGAGTCCTGACACCAACCTCCATTAGTTAAGTGGAGTTGGAACTAGTTAGTCTTAGTTATCCTCCATTTACTTTTAGTTAGATCACAATTAGTTATCTAGAGCTAGTTATGCATGGCTGCATGTGGAGTAGCTGCCTTCTCCCACCTACCATCTTAGTTGCACTGAGTTAACTAGTTATTAATGATTGATTGAGTTGGTTGGACATCCGGGAGTTGATTTGTTGGACTCTGATATTGATTGAGACACCATGAGTTAGCTAGAGAGTTAGGTACAATCAGATCTAGTTGGTAGATTCAAATTTCTCCCTAATGCATTCAAATTATTTTCCTATGTAAAATATTGTAACAATGGATTTAATTCATTACAATGATATTGCAATTAACTGAGCTATACTCATGTGTTTCCTGTGTGGTTTGTTTTGTTCAGTGTGTATCTTAATTCTCCTTTTACTACATTCATAATTCAGAACTAATTGCTTGAAGATCTAATTGGAACAACAATTCTAATAGTTAGAATATTTTCATTCTAACTCAGATTGATGATGAAGATGCCTCTTTAACCTGGAAATGGGGATGGAAGACCAACTTCACTTGATAGGTCAATTGAAAGATCAATTTATTTTTTTCTTTTAGAACTAAAATTCAGACAAGTTTAGTTAAACAAAGATTTAGATGTTTTTAGCAGGACTCTAAATAAGAATGGAGGAGGTTATACATTGTATCCAGACTATCAAAATCTTATCAATGTGGATTATTTGGAAGATAGATGGTGGTGGTAAATGATTTGGAGAATTAAAGATACAAGAATTATAAAGTTCTCATGTGGCTTTATCTCACCTAAAAAGTATTGACAGAAGATCTCTATCAAAAGAAAAATAATCAAGGTCATGTAATATGTTATATATCTTGGCAAGGTGGAGAAGACATATCCCACATCTTCATGAAATGTCCCTTTTCTCTTCGATTTTGTAATAAGATAGAATGTTGGTTCTGAAAGAAAGATATTTGGTAGTATCGGTCTATGGAGATAGGCCTAAAAGTATGGTTTTCATGAGAATATATAAACAATTATAGAGAAATTAATTTCCTAAATGTTACCACTTAAGTTGTACTAAGTGGTTTTTTATCAAGTGAGCCTTGTGAACCAGACAAAGATGATTTTTTCAGACTTCATAAGACCTTCAGAAGTGCTTCTAGGAAGTTCTTTTTGTACTATATCACATGTTCATACCCGATGGGGGAATTGGAATAAATGTTCTAGCATGATAGTGTCTGTAGAAGACTCAGTCTCTTAATAGGATTTATTTGTCAATCCGATCAGGCCAGGGTGTTTTTTCCCTTGGTTATTATTGGTTGTTGAATAAATGACTAATAAGTTCTAAGTTATTCAATCAATACCTCAAGAGTTGGGGTGGTTAGCTTGGCATTTAGGCCTATTCATCTTATTAGAGTCTATGTGTCAATGTATAAACATGCGAGGCATTATGGTCGAGTCATATGAACATGTCTAAGTCCCCCTAGGTTTTTTAATTTTTTTAGTGCTTTTTATTAAAATTTAATTTTTCCAAAACTTAGGCTATTTTTTAATAATTTAATTGGAAAAATTGGTTTTGTAATAAAAGTGGGCTCGGAAGTCAGATTTAGTCATGTAGGTGCTCATTTTCAAGGTTAGAGCACCTAGTAAACCTATAGACCCACTATTTCCTAGTTTTGAGTGATTTTCCATCACTCGGGTCAGAAATCCCAAAAAAATCATCAATTGATTATTTTAATTAATAAATTGATGAATAATTGAGCAAATCCAAAATCCTATATCATTGGATTCTCAACCAATTTGATTGAAATCAGTCTCATCAGCACCAGATTGAATGGATCTGACAAATAATTGATTGAATGAGGTGATCAGGTCAGATCCAGAGTTGAACTTCAGCCTCCTTTATGGGGAATTGCACCCTCTCTCTCTCCTCCACACATGTGGGCTCTTTTGGGAACTTTGTGGTTGATGATTCACTCAGCAAGTCAATGTGTCAGCGCATTCAGCACCCTGATTGACATTCAGACTCAGTAGAAGATCAGTTCAGCTTCAGATCAGGCATTCATGGACTCTCCTTCAGCTACAGTGGTCTATCTCCTTAGGATTTGTGCCCCATCTAGGTTGGGGTTTCAATTTTGTGTATAAATAAAGCTCAAGCTGCCTCTTCCAAGCTAGTTAGAGTTGGATTGACGAGCCATTGTTGTTGTAATACTGTGTAATATATTTTGCTATTGGAATAAAGTGAAGCTTTGGAGGAAAGATGGTTTCATGTCATTGTATGTGTGGATGAGCATTGCCATGTTTCACTAAGGTAACCTGTATCTATGTTCATAATTTGCTGATTGTTTGTGGATTCATTGCTAAGATTGATAATATGTTTATTATAATATTGATAGGAAAGGAGTTTGTTAATAAGTTTACTGGCCATTTCTTTCCTTTTTGATGCATGTTTAGAGATCTAGATTCAGCATGTTTTATAAGTTTATATGCATGTTATTCTGATATCTCTATGTATGTATTAACCAGATCTCACAAGTATTTTGGCAAGTCTTTGGATTCATTTGCAGGTTCCTAGATTGGATAGGATGCTGATATATATTGCTTCATCACTCTCTCCAAAACCATTCAAAGGAATATTCCCTTGACATTCCACTGGAAATCTCCACGGTTGATCTTCAAGGCTTCTAGCAACAAATGCTCTTCTTTTCCTCTTCCTCCTTCAAATTTTTGTAAAATCAATCTGGTTACTTCTTTGCAGCCTTAAAATTGTTTGGATATATCAATTTCAGAGTTTATTTTCCATATATATTGAAGCCTTAAATCTCATAAACTAGATATCATTCCTAAAAGAAAATTTACAAGCATTCTAGATCTAGTTTTAGGAAAAATTGTCATTTTTCAAGGCTGTGACAGTAGATCTAAAGATTGTTGAATGCATGGTTTTTTCCTTAGAGTCTAAAAGTTTATATTCAAAAATTTAAATGCTTCATATTGGATTCCCCCAAATCAGGCCAAGATCCCAAGGAAATATTGCTTTCCTTGATTCCTTTTATATTTCTTTAAAAACTAGTTTTAACTTAGAATTTTTGGGTAAAAAGTTTGTTCATCCAAAAGTACTTTCAAAGTAATTTTGGGAATATTTAACTGTGATAAAATTTCTGTTTTTTAGCAGGTTTAATAGAAAAGAGGAGGAGGTGCTTTCCGTAAAGCATTTTTGGACCATTCGAAACCCCCCTAGGGGGTCTCCGTTTTCTCAAATTTTCAAATTTTTGCAATTTGTAAACCTTTGGTCTCATTACATATAAGGACCAGGTGGATTACTTTCAGTTTTCTTATATTGTAATTTCTACTATTAAAAATAAAAATCTTTTCGAATAGGCTCTTTCGAGCCTATTCACCATCCCCCCTTGGGGGATCCGCGTCTGTTTTACTTTATTGCATTTTTCCTTTTTTTCTATTCTAGTTTAGTATTGACATGCAGGATTGTATAATTTGATAATATTTTGAATTATTTCATATTTTCAATTCAGAAGTAATCATACTACTTACCCCACGACTGTCGAATTGACCTGCAAGGGGAAAGAGATGCGTGGTAGGACTAACTAGAAAATCAGTCTTGTGTATCTCTCATTCCATTTTCATTAATTGTCTTGATAATCATAATAAAATCAACCACTCCTTGATTCCTTTATTGAGTTCCACTTGGACCGAAAGAGGTTCCTAGAGGGTTTTCTTTTTAATAATAACACCTCTTTTAAAATTTACTAAAAATAACAAAGACTCCAATGTGTATGCTATGTACTTGGTTGTGGTTCATTCGATCGGTCAAGGTGCATCAAAAGCACTTGAGTGAATAGATTAATTAGTCTTCGCCTATCAAAGTGACAAACCATCACACGAAAATCCAACACCTTGAATGAACTGTAAATGGTGGCAAAATACCCAAAGGAGTGGGATCAACTGGAAAGTGACCTCGAGACTCCGATCTCTGTCACACCCTGACGGGTGTGTTATGAACAATAGTCTTCGAGACTTCGTTCTATCCCACAAACCACCTTGCGGGTAGCCGTGAAAGTTCACTTTTGGACATACTCCAAGTACCCCTTGGGTATATCTGGAGTCCCCTTTTCACCTAATTTAATTCATTCACATTCCACATTAACTTAAAATCTACCAAAAGACATTTGCAAAAAATTCTTTCAAGTGCATAAAAGCACATCATTTTCTTTGTTGACTCCATTTAAGGCACTGATGATTTACTTTGATCAACTCTTTTGATTATTTATATATTGAGTGTCATTATTGTTCTTATATGCTTTAAATATTGCATCTTGTGATATTTTATCTCCACTGGTTAATTTCAAAAATCCTAAATAGCTTAATCAATATAACACCATCAAACTAAGTAATTAGCCTTAGTAATTTAATAGAGTCTACCCCCCTTGGCTTCATTAAGAGTTGGCCTGAATAGAGGAGTCAAGAACAAAGTGACAGCCTTAACTTGAGACTTGCCCCCCAAGGACACACCAAGTGCCTTGAAGATTTCTTCAACGTAACCCATGTGTGTAAAAGGTAGAAACACTAACTAGCTGGAATCTTTGGAGTTCTAGGAATGTTGTTCCTTTTGAGAATTGTCCCTCCCATTCTACACAGGTTTATACTACTATGTGCCCTTTGGATAAACATTTAAGGAAGGGTTGAAGATGAAGATCAATAGATATAAAACATATATGCGTTTTTTATCACATTTGTGTTTTGTAAAATTTAAAATTTTAGTGAGAATAAGGCTTGGCATCATGTTTGGAAATAGATTTGAACTACCAAACCTATTATCTAGGAAAAATAAACCAGTGCTATTTCGTGTATTGCATAACTCTGTGAATATGCTCAATTTTGATGGAATTTTTTTCTATGACAAACACAATATTTTATTATGAAAATACAGAACATTGTAGAATACGATCTTACGATTCTGAATATGTAATTTTTTCCTACATATGTATGTTTTATTTATTTATTATTATTTTTCTAAATGACACACGCCAGTTTTTCAAAATAGATACATCCATTCTTTTTTATATAACTTTTGATTTCCTTCACCATTTTGGAAGAAAACTATATGGTGCACTATATGACAATGATATCTATAATCTTATATATAGAAATCAAGAATTTCATTAAGTTTAGCCCCTAAAGTGTTGCACCTACTAGGGATAATTTTGGGGGCGAATTTTAGCCCAGTGGGTTATTTTTTGATGTTTTTCTCCCAAAAAAGATTTGTCATTTTGCATTTTTTGAAGCCCTGTTTCGCCCAATTTTGATGTGGTAAAAAATTTTCACCCTAAAAATCGCCAAATTATTATATAAATGATATAAAAACCTTGGAAATTAAAATATTTTTTGAAAAATATAGCCAATCATTTTATAGTTGGCGTTTTAAGAATTGATAATATTCGCCAACATTTATACACTTTTAAATTAGTGTGGTTCCTTAAAATTATCCCTGGCACCTACACATAATGTTTTCGTTTCAAGGTTTTCAGACTTTAATAATTAATAATAATAAAAGAATTCATGAAAATTTAAAAAAAATTAGTGTTGCACTAGTACCATATATCATGTATATGTATGCAAGAGTTTATAAAAAAATGGCATCATTTACCTCATATAGTGATGCACCCGTACAAGCTTATATGTTATGATGTGCTAGAAATTAGAAAACCCATGTTAAGGGAAACTAATTTTATAATTATTTATATAAATTTTATATAGATAAAAGTTATATATTATGAAAGATTATTCAATTACCTAACTTTTGTCGTTTTACTTCATCTTTAAATCGGTTAGGGAAGTACCTCTAATTGTCACCTAAACTCAGAGGTTCCATGTTTTTTTAGTGTTATGTGGCATCTAAAGTGCCTTTAAAGGAGTCTAGGATTGTGCATCAACACCAATATCATTAATCATTATTCATGTTGTTGATGTATTTGTAACTTCGGAAGATATTCTAATGTATATTATCATTATATGTTGTTGTAATACCATTAGGGATGTGTTTTACCCCCTTACAGGATGTCTAAAATGTGTCTAGAACTTGAGGTACAAGGCTTTGTTGTAAGTCATGGAAATAGTCCCTAGTGTAACATCATGTAGTATGTAATTGTGGTCTCTCTAGGAGAAGTTGGCCCCATGTGAGATGACATGTAGGCTTGAGTCTTATATTTTGTCAGTGACTTGAAAGGGTATAAATAGGGAGGCTCTCTCCCTCATTTATCCACACCACACACACTCTCTAAGGTGTTTGAGAGAGAGAGACAGTCAGAGGAGGAGAGAAAGATAGCTTCTAAACATTTCTTATTTCTTCTTTTGATCACCTTACCATTCTGAAGGAGTTTGCGGGTTTTTCTCCTTTATGGTTTCCTTGATGAAAATTGGTGTGTATTATGTATCTTGTATATCTTAAGCATTTTGTTGTAATTTTTATTCTTTTAGATAAAGATCCTAGATAATCTAATCATATCTTAATAAAATCTAGCATGGTATTAGAGACTCTTTGAAAGAAGGTGTTGTGAACATGCGAGAACTAGGACTTCCTAGTCGAAGGTATTCTCTCCACAGATAGATCATCAAGCAAGGAGGGATAGGATAAATTGCCTCACTAGGGCGCATATGTTGGTTGTAGCAGTTTCTGAATCAGATAATTTCACTATGCAGCCGAAATACAACTACAATTGAACCTAATAGATATTAGGGTTTCATGCCTGAAAACCCTAAAAGACTAAATTTGTCCATTCTAGAACTTTCGCTATAACACGATAATGGAGATGGATAAAAATACAAAATGTTTACAGGATTAAGAGAAATTCTTGTTGTACCTTGTGTAATATTTTCAGCTTCATATTCTCTACACTTCAGTAGATATAGTTCCTCCAAATTAGGGTTCCAACCTCCTCCAAAATACAGTCATAAACATGTGACATAAGGAGATTTGCTATATCTCGGGCTAGGAAGGTACAAACAAAATTTCACAAGATTTTGAAGGTAGGGAATTGTGGGGACTTTAACTCTTAGACAATCAGAGAGTTTCCTACTATGAATTGACATGACTTGTTTACATTATTGATCCTCCCGATCGGAACATCGGGGCATGGCAACATGACTCAAATACATAATAGATACATCCTGGAATAAACATCGGGTTACAATACATAAGATACATAGATGAATACATTCCGAAGTTACAAATACATCAACACTCCCTCTTAACTAGGAAGGTATTCTTTCGACACAATTTTCAGCACTGGTCTTCTTCTCTATATCAACTCGATCATCTCGTCATCTGCATCTCGAGTCTTCTGAGTCTTCAAGTCATCTTCATCTTCAAGTCATTGTCATCCATCGAATCTGGACCATCTCTCAATATAGATCATCATGGGACATCATCACTGGATCTGGATCATCTCTCGATCTGGATCAACATGGAACATTATCACTAGATCTAGATCATCTCTTGATCTGGATCAACATCACTGGACTGGATCTGGATCATCACTTGATCTAGATCATCACTAGGTATCACCAATGGATCTTGATCATTAATCGATCTAGATCATCATGGGGCATCATCATCGGGGGTGCTATCTAATAATTCTTCTCGTCATAGGAAGTTCTACAAAGCCAACCCTTTTTCATGCTGGTTGTAGGCATAGCCTCCATGTAGGTATTTTTCCCAACACTTACATATGACCTACTCATCAGAAAGGCATGCCAAACACTCACATATGATCATGTAGGAACCAATCCTATAATCATATCAGAAAGGCCCAACACTTATATCCACCCAGTGAGGGAACACATCCCATTACTAATGGAAGGGCTCTGCACTTACATCCACCCAATGAGGGAACACATCCAATTACTGATGGAAGGGATATGCACTTACATCCACCCAGTGAGGGAACACATCCCGTTACTGATGGAAGGGCTCTGCACTTACATCCACCCAGTGAGGGATCACATCCCGTTACTGATGGAAGGGCTCTGCACTTACATCCACCCAGCGAGGGAACACATCCCATTACTGATGGAAGGGATATGCACTCATATATGGATGTAAGTACAGCTCCCTTCCCCCAGTCAGGGAACACATCCCATTACTGATGGAAAGGCTATGCACTCATATCTGATCATGAGGGAAGACATTCTAGCAATCATATCAGAATGGCCCCTAGTCCTCAACTGAGATACCTGGTAACTGACGAGGTGCCTCCATTCTCCTATAGAATGGCAATTGCTCTTACAACCGACCTGCTCGTTGAAATGGCCAACACTAACATCTAACAGGGGGGGAAATTAATCCTTTAGCCATGACAGAATGGTTCAGCCCTTACATCTGATCAAGTGGGAATGCATCCCTCTATCTCATCAGAATGGCTTCTCAGTCCTAGAATGATTTGTCCTGGTAACTGACCAGGTTCCTCGATTCCTAGAATGGCAATTTCCCTTAAATCTATCCTACTCAATAGAATGGCCAGCACTCATATCTGACATGGAAGGGAGCAACCCTATCACCATGACAGAATGGCTCAGCCCTTACGTCTGACCATGGAAGGAACCAATCCTCTATCCATGTCAGAATGGTTATGGGTCTCATCACTTTCTCTTGGAGGAAACCTCGATCTAGAGAACACCAAGCTTCTCCCTGAAGTACTCAAACTTCAGCCTAGCCAATGGCTTTGTCAATACATCAGCTATCTGTTCCTCCATCGCAACATACTGGAGCTTTACTGCTCCCCTCTGCACCATATCCATGATATAGTGATACTTGATCTCGATATGCTTCGACTTGTCATGGAACACTAGAATCTTTGACAACTTCACGCAACTCTGGTTTTCAAAATGTATACAACTAGCATACAACTAGAGATGAAATATATCATACAGTAGCTTCCGTAGCCATACTACCTCACAACTAGGTGAACAAGCTACAACATACTCTGCTTCAGCTGTACTCAGTGCCACACATGATTGCTTCCTGCTAAACCAAGAGATCACTCCTGATGCCATACTGAAGCAACACCCTGAAGTGCTCTTCCTATCGATGGCACTGCCTGCCCAATTTGAATCAACATAACCCTCCAGGTTAATCTTTTGATTCACATCTTACTTGAGCCCATAATCAACTGTACCTTTCAAGTACCTCAGAATATGCTTTGCAGCAGTCAAGTGAACATTTCTCAGATCTATCAAGAACTGGCTCAAGGTGTTCACGGAAAAGCAAATATCTCGTCTCATGTTCGTTAGGTACATCAATGACCCAATCATCTGATGATACATCGTAGCATTAACCAACTCTGATGAAGCATCACTCAATATCTTCAGGTTCAATGCCATAGGTGTGGTCATAGCCTTGCAATCCATAATCCCAAACCTCTTCATGATCTCTACTGCATACTTCCCTTGTCCAAGGAAGATTCCATCTGTACTCTGCCACACCTCCATACCTAGAAAGTAATGCATCATCCCCAAGTCCTTCATCTTGAAATCAGTAGCAAGCTTTCTCTTTGTATCAACAATCAACCCATATATACCTATCACAAATAGATCATCTACATATAGTAGAAGCATCACTGGGTTGCCATCTTCAACCTTGTAGTAAAGGTTGGAATCTGCTTTACTCTTGGTAAAGCCCAAATTGGATGGAAATCTATGAATTCTACCATACCAGGTCCTGGGTGCCTGTTTCAAACCATACAGGGCTTTCTTCAATCTACATACATGAGACTCTCTGTCATGTGTCTCAAAACTGAGTGGTTGTTCTACATATACTTCCTCTTCCACTACACCATTCAAGAAAGCAGTCTTGACATCCATTTGGTGTATCTTCCATTTCATCACTGTAGCCAAAGCAAGTACTGATCTGATGGAAGTGTATCTGGCTACAGGTGCAAAGGTATATTCATAGTATATTCCCTCTTTCTAAGAGAAACCTCGAGCTACAAATATTTCCTTATACTTTTCAATGCTACCATCTGCAGCATGCTTGATCTTGTAGATCCATTTGGAAGTTACAATCGACTTCCCATATGGTCTTGGGACAACATCCCAAACATCATTCTTCATGATCGATTGGTACTCTTTGATCATAGCATCCTTCCATTCTTTTGTTCTACCGCTTCTTCATAACTGGAAGGTTCTTTATCAATAAAATCACATAGTAAAGCTACATACCCGGAGCAGGATCTGGTCCTCTTTCTTTCTCTGTGATTCTCTTCTGGAGCCCCATATCTTTTTGCACCTTGGAAAAGTTCTCATACTCAATCAGGTTTCCTCTTATGAGGATTCTTCTCCAGATGTGGATCTACAGGTCTTTGTTGTTCTTCAAATTCTCGATCTTCTTCTTGAGCTTCTTCATTCATGGTTGTATCATGAATTCTGGGTGCTTCTGCTTCTACTTCTTGAGGTTCTTCAGCAGGAATCTTTCTGGATTTGTTGTAAGCTGTGTCTTCATCAAATGTCACATCCCTGCTGATGTCAATCTTCTTGTATCCTCGGAAGTAGATTTTGTAAGCCTTCGAGCTTTCAGAGTATCCCACGAATATACCCTTCTTTCCTGAAGGATCTAATTTTGTTCTCTTCTCTTTTGGAATGTGTATGTACATAGGACAACCAAATATTATGAGATGGCTGAATTCTGGTTTCTTGCTGGAGAAGAATCATTTAGGATTCTTGTTCTCAAGTACTCTATGTGGAGTACGGTTCTATACATACACTGCTGCTCTGGAAGCTTTTGCCCAAATATGCATAGGTAGATCTTGATCATGAAGCATAGCTCTTGCAGCTTCCATGATAGTTCTATTCTTCCGTTCCACAATCCCATTCTATTGTGGATTATAAGTAGTGTACAACTCCCTCTTAATCCTTGATTCTTTGCATAGCTCTTTGAATTCATTCGAAGTGAATTCTCCGCCGTTATCTGATCGAAAAGTCTTGATCCTTTTTTCAGTGTGGTTCTCGATCAAGGCTTTGAATTCCTTGAACTTACTGAATACTTCATCTTTGTTATTCATGAAATAAACCCATGTCTTTATAGAAAAATCATCAATAAAAGAAACATAGTATGCATACCCGCTTAGTGAGTTTGATGACATAGGACCGCATACATCGGAGTGGATGATTTCTAGTATGCCTTTGGCTTTGATTTCGCTGCTAGGAAATGTCTTCTTTGTATTCTTCCCTTTCGCACATCCTTTGCAAACCCCATCATGTTTTGCTTGGAATTCTGGAAGACCTTCAACAACTTTGCTTGCAATGGGTAGTGCTCTGTAATGCACATGTGCAGGCCTTCTATGCCAAAGCTCATTTGGCTCTACTGTGTCATGGACCAAGGCTTTTTCTGGATGGTCCTTCAATTTGTACATACCTCCTTCTTGTTCTGCAATCACTACCGCATCATCAATAGTCTTTCCTCTAGTCCACATAATGACTTGACCATCTATGAATGCAACCCTCATTCCTTTTGAATCCAATGCCGATATGGAGAGAAGGTTCTTCTTGAGTCCTGGCACAAATAATACTTCTTTCATGGTTAGAGACTTACCAAAGTATAGCTTATATGAGGATTCCCCACTACCTTTTATGGGATATTGGTAGTCATCTCCTAGCTTCACCTTGTGAGGTGATTCATGTTCTGACAGTCTCACAAAGGATTCCTTGAATCCAGTCATATGTTTGGAAGCCCCACTGTCTATAAGCCAATCATCACTTCCATGAGAAATGTTACCTATGAGAGAGGAGATAAAAACATATTCATCCCCGCTTGAATAATCTTCACTTTCATATCTGGATTTCTTCTTGGATGGTTCATCATCCTCTGCAGCATGAGCATGATGTCTTCTTTTATTCTCCTTCTTCTTATGAGAGTGGCCCTTGTTCTTAGGATAGTCTTTTGAAAAGTGTCCTCTTTCATCACATGTATAACATCTCATTTTGGATAGGTCTCTTTTAGTGTTATCTCTATGATGAGGATCCTTGGATTTAGAGTAATGAGGTCTCCTTCTACCTTTCTTGGAGTGAACTGTGAGAGCTTGATCTTCAATAACCATTTTCTCTTCTTGAGCTGCTATCTGTGCTTCTTCTTGAGAACAATCTTCCCATAGTCTACTGAATTTGACTAACTTCTTTCTAGCATAGATTCCTTGAATGAAAGCATCCCATGACCTGGGAAGGCCATTCAAAGTAGTCATCACAATCTCTGCATTCTCCACTTCTTCATCTAAAGCTTCCAACTATTCCTTGATCTGAGAAATCCTTGTGAAGTAAGACTGGATGGTCTCTACATTTTGAATCTTCACATTCTTCAGTTGATTTCTCAGAGTCATCTTTCGGTTTATGTTCTTCCCTTCAAAAAATTTGGTTAGGGAATCAAACATAGCTTTAGGTGTCTTGAGAGAGGACACCTGTGGGATAAGGTGATCCTTGATAGAATCAGCAATGATCCTCTTTGTTATAATCGTATTCTTCTTATGTGAGGCCTTTTACTTATCTCCCTCTGGAATTGGAACCTCCTCATGAATGTAGAAGTCGAATTCATTCTCTTCTAGGATCAGGGAGATCCTATACTTCCAGGCTCGGAAGTTATTAGATCCCTTAAGCTTATCATCAAGCTTGGTATGATGAGAAATCTTTAAAATGAGAATCTCAAATGGAAATACAAAATATTTTAGATCTTATCAAGTTCAAGATGTCGGATCTGAAACTTGAGCTGAAATCCTGCAAAGCTGGTTCAGGAGCATTTAGGGTTTTGCTTTTCTGGAGTTCTGTCCACCCAAATGCCTTGAAATTTGTCCCTAACTTTGATTTTGGGGAGGAGATCAATCTAGGCCTGGGATCACTAAAAAAATACTCTTCGATGAAAAGCCCTAATTTTCGACAGTAGTGATAGGTCCAAAACTGAAAAACCTCATAATTGGATTCTGCTTCAACAGAAACATGCACCCTAAGGAGGAGAGTTATTCCACCTTACTTTTTCTGAAAATCTATGGAGGAAGATCCAAAAACTAGGAAGCCCTAGTTCCCACAGCTGCACAGTGTCTTCTTCTCAGGTTAGCTCTGATACCATGTTAGTTTTTCAACATTAAGCTATCATTATTAGGATCTTTAACTGAGAGAATAACAAGCACAACAATCAAAACATAAGAGACAATGAACACAGTGTTTTCCTTGGGGAAACCATAAAGGAGAAAACCCCACAACTTTCTCAGAGATAGAATCAGCACCAAAACAGTAAAATCCCCAAAACAGTAAAAGCCCCAAAACAATAAGATGCACTCCCGACAGCAGTAGTCTTCTTCTTGTATAGCCCTAGTGTCTTTCGTTCCTCAACTATGTACTACACTTGAGTGTGTGAGTGATGTGTGTGATAAATAGAGAGGCTCACTCTCTATTTATATTCTTTCGTTCACTTGAAGTGCAATCCAACATGTCGGCCTCACTTAACAATTACTTACTAGAGCCGACATCTCTAGGATTGTCTAATAACCCTAGTGCCCTGGAACTGTGTGGGATTTAACTCTTACACAACCGGAGAGTTTCCCACTATGATTTGACATGAATTGTTTACATTATTGATCCTCCTGATTGGAACATCAGGGCATGACAAGACTCAAATACATCATAGGCATTGAAGTCGGCCATGTTCACCAATATGTTTGGACACTTGCTCAACATGCATGACTGGTGATTCCCTTTCCTTATATCTTGGTAGTTGTGTAGTATTCAGGTTGGTCGGTTGTAAGGTAGGGTGTTCCCTCATTTTCTTTTCAAATATTTTTGGGACAATGGACACTATTAAGCACTGTTGGGTTGGATTTTTCTGCACTTTCTGTATAGTCCAACACCCTCTTGCTTGTGTTTCATAGTTCTTGATCTCCCAATCATATAATTCGACATCTGAGTTATAACCAACTGAGTCTTGGTTACCTAAGTGAAGTTCTCCTTGGATGTTTGGTTCTGTGTAGTTTGCATTGTTATGGATTTGGTAGATTTGTCGGACATCAACTTCTTCATCAATAAGTTCATTCCAGGATTCCCCTTGAGATGGATGAATGGGTACAATGACCTTTTATCCATTTCCTTTTAATTTGATTCGTTCCTTGTCTAGGGATATGGATTTTTTCATCTTTCTACCCCAAGGTTGACTGACTAACGCTGGGAAGGAACTGGATCCTTCCTTTGGGTCAATGATTTCAAAATCAACCTTGGTCGATATTCCTTTTATAGTTATGTCGACATTTTACCAGACTCCAATGGGTTCAGTTAGGCCTTGGTCGGCTAGTTTCAGGTATATGCCTGACTCATAAAGTCAGGGTCTTCCCATTTGTTCCCAAGTGTCACGAGTCATGATGTTTACTTGTGAGCTGAAGTCGAGCACTACTTGTCGGACGTGGTAACCTTCGATTTCCTGGTCGACAAGTGGGTCGGCATCACCTTTGTCTTTTTTATTTAAGCTGCAAATGTTCCTTGTTTGTTTTTCAGAGTTGGTATCTTTTATTTCATACAGCAAATTGATGAACTGGGATACTGATTTGTCTGTTTGAAAGAGCTAGATGAATTCATTTATTGTGTTATGTCGACTGTAATGAACATTTTCTTGTCGTGAAATTTCTTCGAATACATTAGTTACCTCTTTATACATTTGCTTTTCCTTTCGTGGGTCAGGATAGACATTTTTCTCTTTTATTTTATTGATTCTAGGGTTATCAGCTCCTGTTTCTGTTCCTTGTCAAGTTACAATATGTAAATTTTTGGTGGTTATTACATCATTTTTTTGCACACAAGACAAGACATTAACATTTTTCTTGGTATTAATTTTTTCTAACATGGTAGGGAAATCCTCTAGTGAGTGATCCCCTACCCCACAGTGAGTACAAAATTTGAGATCAGTTCTATCCTTATATGGATAGTCTGCGTACCGATGTGCCCATTTATAGCATTTGAAGCACAGAATGGGTCAACATGATTGGCTGTCACGATTCCAAAGGAATCGACCTCGTCCTCCATAGCCTGCGTATCAATTTTCGTACCGATGCTTGTATCATAGACCATTGTATCTCTGATCGTTTGGATCATTTGATATATTTTTTTGCTCGTTATGATGTGCCACTACATTCATTTGGTAGACTGCCTGATAGTTCTATCGGTTCTTGAGGTTCAGCTGACAGTCAGCCATGTTATGACTTTTGGTCTCATAGAGGGAACACCAGGAAGCCTTGCCATTCTTCATGTTGAACAAGAAATCTTTCATCGAGTGATCCCTGTGCTACTATGAAATGTCACAAAATGACTTGGTCTGTACGAATCGAGCATCCTCTTGGCTATATTCCTATCGACAGTTATCCTTGGAATGGTCGGCCATCGATCATTTGGTGCACCAGATCTCCTGAGTCTTGAGGCTTAGCTCCTTAAGAGACTTTTGTATGTTCTCAAGCTGTTATTCCAATCTGTGGTCTGTGGGGTAAGTGGGTATGTACTCATCCATCTCCACCTAAATATATTTTGTTAGCACATCTTCGTAAGTTTTGAACGTTTCCAGACTGATGTGTCGGCGTACTTTCTAAGATAGCCTTGCAAGAAACCACTGGATTAGTAACTGTTCATCTATAACATAATTCGGTTGGCTTAGTAGGTCTTTCCAGCACTTATCATATTCATGGACAGATTCCCCTAACTTTTGTGATGTGGTTTTTAGTTTTTTCGTGGCCAGGTGCTCAGCATCTAAGGTTTTGGAAAATGACAAAAATTGTGCCTTAATCTCAGCTTTTGTTGCTCTAGGTTGTCTTTCTGAAAAGGTCATGTACCACGTCAGTGCCCTTTTCCTTAAGGCACCTGTGAACTATGCCATTTGTCTATCTTCATATGTAACTTGGTTGGCCTCCCAAGTCGACTCGCAGACAAACCAGTGTCGTATGGGGTCCTCATCCCCCTCATATAGAGGAATGTGAGCCGATCCATGACCCATGTCTGAATCATTGTCATTGCTCTCAGGAGGTGGCGGTTGTGATGAGGGTGGTGGGGTTATTGGTGTATTCGTCTCTGCGGAACTCTTGTCGAAGGAACATTTGTTCCCTTCAGTTGTCAATTCTTCATCGACTTGCAGTCAGCTGATGTCAAATTTTTTTGTCGATGGTCCACTACAACTATTTGCTCATAGTTCTGAATGGTATGTGTCTTATAAAGCTGTGTTTGGTGGGGGGGGTGCTCCTTCATGTGTTGGTAAGAGCAAGTGGATACTTTGGTGGGAGGATGCCACTTGAAAGGTCACCCAATTCCCTTCTTCTGGTCAATGTATAATGAGGTGTCATCTAGTGTACGTGTCGTCACCTAGTAGACTCCATATACTAAATTCACCAGATCATAGTCGAAGGTATTCTTCAACAATAGTCTGTATTTGAGTACGCGGATTCAATGGAGAGACGATTCTTCCTTCATTGGGAGCTCTTAATTGGAGAGCTTCTGGCTGCTCTATCCATAATTCTTCCTCCATATGGGATGCTTATTATTCCATTCCTTCTTCATGTCGGTCATGACTCAAGTCAAGCAGATTCTGTTCTCTGTCGATCGCCCTAGGAATCCTTCCTCTGTGTAGCTCTAAGGCTCTTTCTCGTCTTGCTTCCCTTCTCTGGTGTCTCTCTTCCCTCTCTATTTTTTGAGTATCTGACATATGTTCATATGATACTACTCTCTTAGGTTCCCTTTTAGTCGACTTCTCATTACTAGTGACTGGTATCTGGTTCTAGTCGACTAGAATCCACTATACTCTATCTCGACATATGACCAAATACACCCCCATAGCCTACCTGACACTTTCTAGAAATCCCAGATAGTTCGGTCTATTTGCTTAGGAATTATTCCCACTCCCTTTCTGCAATGAATTTTTCCCACTTCCTTTGCTTCTCCACCCAGTTAGATTTTGATGGAAGTTCATGAAGTGATGGATGAGGTTCGACGATATGTCCTACGACCTTCTCTATCAGGAACTTGAACAACAAGGTCGGTAGGGAACATAGAAATTGTTCTGTGAGATATGTGTAAAATTTCTCCTTGATTGTTTCCACCGAAGTTCTATGTTCGACTGCTTGTTCCTCACAGAAGTCGTAGACAATTTTCTCAAACCACTCCGACAAGTTTTTTCTACCTCCGTGGATCAGTTTTTCCAGCAACTGTTGTTCTTTAATCCCATTCAGATTTCTCATCCAGGAATTTATTCAAAAGTTGGGGCACTGATTCGACAAACTTTTCATGCGTCTCTGTGAAATTTTTTTCTTTTGCTTATGCGATTGTCAATATGTTTGTTCACACGTAATTCTGCAAATAGTTTACAACTTTACGTTCCCACTAGTGCTTAATCTCCTGCTCTGGTATCATCTGTTTGCATGCATTTCAGTCATGTACTACCGGTAATGAAACCAATGTTGTAATATCATAGATCACATAAGGTTACCAATAATACACACTAAAACATATATATATAAAACAGAAACAAGAGATAAGAACAAATAGGTGAATAAACAGATTATATTATACAAAATGAGTCCATACAACACAGAGAACTGAATTGAGTTCTCATCTGGCTCAACATCCTAATATATGTGATTACAGAATGGTTACAAAATAACTACCTGTCCGTTCGGTGAACCGACACGACCTTTAGGTGGTCGAACTAATCTCTAACTTTAGTCAGTCGACTGACTTAGTCAGTTAATTGACTAAGTCGGCCCATCGAATTAGTCATCCGATCGACTAAGTTGGCTATCCTTCAAGTCAACTTTATCGACTTGCTCCTTCTACAGGTTGTAACTGAATAGGAGTGGACACAGTTCCATCAGAAATTCATTGATCAGTGGAAGACCGAAGAGAAGAATGAAGAGGAGAAAACAGAAGAAGGAATGAGTAACAGAAACAAATCTGACGAGGAAGAGGCAATGGGAGAAAATCATCACCATGAAGGTCATTCCCTTCCTGAAGGGATGGTGGCTACACTTCAGTTTCCAATTCAACAACAGGAAGGGACAGCCCCTATGAAAAATATATCACCATCAGTGTTGCCTCTCTTTCATGGAAAAGTGGCAGAGGATCCAGATGAATTTCTTTTCAAATTTGATATCCTCTGTCGCAGCTATGACTACACCATCGATGCACAGAAGCTAAAGCTCTTCCCTACCACTCTGAAGGACAATGCATTACGGTGGTTCATGAGCCTAGGAGGCAGAACTGTTACTAATTGGGACAGGATGAAATAGGTGTTCCTGGAGAAATATAAGGAATATTGCAACACCAAGGACAAGAGAGAATGATTGTTTAAAATGGTACATAAGGAGTACGAAAGTCTAGAAGATTTTGTTTAGAGGCTGTTATATAATGTGCAAAGAGCTGGACAGACTAATATGGGGTTAGATGTGCTCAAGATAATCCTGATTCACGGGATTAGGGATGATTTCCTAGATATGTTAAACCTATTAGGAAAGGGGGATATCTCCAAGGAGACTTTTAAGAAAATTGTGGAACTGTGTAATAGGTACTCCAGGGGATCTTCCAGGAATTACAAGTGAGACAAGTGGGACAAATTAGAATGTGATGTATTCAACAGAACTCAGAAATCATCTAATGGAGGAGCCACATGTTCATACATAGGAAATATCCTTGAAAATTTTAAAACAGAAATGATGAGCTCTATCTCCTCAGAAATAGATGTCCTAAGGGAAAAGCAGAAAAAAGTAGTGGAGGATATCACACTATGAGTGTTCTATCCTTGATGTAGAAAGAACCAGCCTCTGAAGAAGTTCCCACTAGAGAAGATAGAAGTGTGTCAGTTGTGCGAGCTGAACCATGACACAAAAGCATGCCCATCACTTCCCCAAGTGAAAGCCGTTCTGTAGGCATCAACTCCAGAGGTGAAACCAACTTATTTTATTGCACAAAAGAAGCCCTAGCAGCCTCGAAATCAAGGTATGACTCCAGACTCATTTCCATTTTTGAATAACATGAATAATTGGAATAATATGCAGAACATGAATACACAATTCCCTTCATCTTATTCTAACCCTAAATGGTACCCCTCTCAACCTTCAATGAAAAATTATAACTCCTGGAATCCATGGGTTCAACCACCATATCCACCACACCAACCAAATTCTTGGTCTCCTGGATGGAGGAATTTCCATCCAAGGAACCAATTTCGTCAACAAACTCCACATCAATAGCAACCATACCCTCCTCAATATCCTCAACCTTATCAGTAGTCGCAGCTGCAATTGTAGAACAATGCTGCCCCTAACATGCTAATACGACCTCAGCTTCCTACTCAACCTAATCCTAACCAAAATAATAAAACAATCCATCAATTTGAGACTGTAAACATTCCTCCTTGCTCCCTTACTCCTGTGCCTTGCAACGATATTCGCTTACGATTAGGAAAGGTATTAGAGCCTGTAATTATTGAAGATGTTCCATCCCCTGTACATGAATAAGGAGTGAATCCATAACATCTATCTAATATGACCCCCATCATTGAAGATGTTGAAAATCCCACTAATGTGTCGGTTGAAACACAAAATAATATATCTAGCGACACACAACCTACCAAGTTGATTAGGCAACCACCATACCCCAAGAGATCAATTCTACCAAAGGTAGTGGGAAAACCTCAGTTTAAGCTCTCAGGAGAGTTAAAGAATATTTATGTTAAAATTCCCCTCCTTCAAGCTCTTTAAAATATACCTATCTATGCTAGAAATGTTCAGGATCTGTGCACAAGGAAACTAGGAAGGAAACCCAGAGATTCTCCCACTGTTCATGTCATAGGGAAATTATCTACATTAATAATGGGAAAAACCCTTATGGCCAAATATGATGGTGCTGGGAATCCCACTGTCACTGCGCAGATTGGGCATACAAAGATACCCAATGTACTGGTAGATTTAGGAGAAGCGATTAATGTCATGACAATTGAAACTGTAAGGAAACTTGGGCTCACTAATCTTAGGCCAACCCCCACCATTTTAGAATTGGCCGATAGATCCACCATTAAACTTGAAGGAATTTTGGATGATCTCGCAATCTCAGCCAACTATTTGGAGTACCTTGCTGACTTCTTGGTTTTACAACCTAAGTCACAGCTAGGAGGACACCCACTGATCCTGGGAAGACCTTGGTTAGCCATAGTTGATGCTTCCATCAGTTTTCGATCTGGGTCTATGAGCATATCAGATGGCACCGAGACAAAGACCCCCAGTCTCTATCCTCCAGCTTGATTGAGCCTAGAAGCTGAAACTCCTTTATGGATGGAGCCAGAGGAATAAGAGGGCATTCAGCCATTATTAACGATAGGGAAGGCTTTAAAATTTAAGGATGAAACTGTAGATGATGCCATTAATAATTTCATCAGTGAACCCACTTTGGTGAATAAATAAATTTATCAAATCCTTAATATTGCTCTAGGTGAGGAAGAGAAATAAAATCTCACGAAAGAAGCATTATTCAGTGACACGCATATAGTCCCAGTGTTGAACAATTTGAAAAGAATTCCTGTCGAAATAGAGTTTGGAAAAAACATGAATATTAACCCCAGTCTCTCCCTAGATGAACAGAAGTGCCTGATCAGTCTCTTAAAATAACACAAGGGGGCATTTAGCTAGGACTACACAAACATGAGGGGTATTCCCTCTAACCTGTGCACCCATCATATTTATATTAAAAGTGACTCATGGCCTGTGTGCCAACTCAATGATGAATAAACCCCAATCTTAGGAAAATAGTGAAGGAAGAAATCCATAAACTCTTGGAAGCAGGATTAATATGTCCCATTTCAGACAACGAGTGGGTGTTCCCACTCGTAATTGTACCGAAGAAAAATGGTAAATGGAGAGTCTATGTGGACTATAGGGATCTGAACAAGGAAACACAAAAAGACCATTTTCTCTTTCCTTTTATCGATCAAGTACTCAACACCTTATCGGGGAAGAAGTTATTCTCCTTCCTGGATGGGTTTAGTGGGTAAAATCAAATTCAAATTGCTCCTAAAGACCAAGATAAAACTATCTTCACCTGTCCCTGGGGAACGTTTGCATACAGACTGCTTCCCTTTGGCTTGTGCAATGCGCCATCAACATTTCAAAGAGCTGTGATTGGCATATTTTCAGAATTAGTTAATGATAGTATGGAAATTTTTATGGATGATTTTGCTCCTTATGGCAAAGATTTTGAATAAGCATTGGAAAATTTGAAAAAGGTTTTAACTCGCTGTGAACAGACCTAGCTCTCTTTAAGCACTGAAAAGTTCCATATGATGATGAGTGAAGGAGTATTATTGGGGCATTTCATCTCTGCTTATGGCATCTAGGTGGATACCTCGGAAATTAAGGTAATTAAAAATATACCTATTCATGTAACTCAAAAAGAAGTGAAAAGTTTCATAGTGCATGCTGGATATTACCGAAGATTTATAGAAAAAAATTCCAAACTTGCCTCTCCTTTGTTTTCATTGTTTATGAAGGATGTGCAATTTGTTTGGAATGAGGCATGCCAGACAACATTTGTTAAACTTAAATAGAGACTGTCCACAACCCCCATTTTAAGAGGACCCAAATGGACCCTGCCCTTCCACATTTCTTCAGATGCTTTTGATACTGTTATTGGAGCAGTTTTAGGTCAGCGGGATGGTCAAGTACCTTATGCAATTTATTATATTAGTAAAAAATTAGCCCCTGTTGAACTTAATTAAACTGTTACCAAGAAGGATTTCTTATCCAGTGTTTAATCCATTAACAAATTTCGACATTATATTACTGGATATCCTACATTTGTGCACACTGACCACTCTGCCATTAAATATCTAATGAATAAACCTGTTACTAATACTAGGGTGACTAGATGGATTTTATTATTACAAGATTTTGATATTACCATTATAGACAAACCTAGAAGAGAAAATGTTGTCATTGGTTTCTTATCTCATTTCACTAACAGTGATGATAATTTGCCTGTTGAGAACTCTTTTCGAGATGAACATTTATTTGCAGTTTCAGCTCAGTCCCCTTGGTATGCAAATGTCGCTAATTACTTAGCTGCAGGAAAGCTTTAATGAACATATGTCGAAAAGAGAAAAGAGGAAAATTATTCAGCAAAGTGCCAGGTATTGTTGGGTAAATGGTCATCTCTTTTACACAGGCCCTGATCTTGAGATTAGAATATGTGTAATAGAAGATGAAATATTCCATATACTGAAGGCCTGCTGTGATGAGATTTGTGGGGAGGATTTTGCAGACAGAAGGACAGGACACAAAGTGCTGAGAATGGGCTACTATTGGTTGACCCTTTTTAGGGATGCCAAAAGATTTTTCCAGTCTTGTGATAAATGCAAAAGGATGGGTCAGCCCAATAGATTAGATCAAATTCCTCTGCAACCACAGTTGGTGGTTGAACCTTTGATAGGTGGGATTTATATTTTTTTGCTCCTATCAGGCCTCATTCCAAGTAGAAAGCCTACATCTTGGTCTATACTGACTACATGACAAAATGGGTAGAATTTGTGGCTTTGGTGAAGGCCAATGACCAGGCTGTGACTTATTTCATGTATAGTGAAATCTTTACCCATTTTGGGGTACCCAAGGAAGTGGTTACCAATGGAGGACCACAGTTTGTGTTGCATCAATTTGGAACTTTGCTATGGAAGTACCACATTCAGCATAGGATAGCTTCACCTTACCATCCTCGAGCCAATGGCCAGGTGGAAAGCACTAACAAAGTCATTTAATCTATCCTTACAATGGTGATCAAGAGCCATCATAGAGATTGGGCTGATAGACTTCCGGAAGCATTGTGGGCATATCATACAACTTGGGGCAACACTATAGGTTTATCTCCTTACGTCTTTGTGTATGGGAAAAGTGTCGTCTTACCAATCGAATTCAAGATTAATACTTTGAAGACAGCCATAGAGGTAAAAATCGATGTAACTGAAGCCCAAAAGAGAATATTGAACCAATTGAATGAACTGGATGAGAACCAGTTAGCTGCCATGGACCAGACAGTGTTAATTCAGCAACAGAGATCCAATTGGCATGGCTGATTCATCAAAAACAAGGTCTTCTATGAGGGGGACTAGGCACTACTATATGATTCCAGATTCAAAAGAGATTTCAAGGGTAAACTACACACATTATGGCTGGGCCCATACCATAAATTTGAGCACATAGATATGTAGAAAAATACACAACTCACAAAGTGGATCTCACAATTTACTTAGTAATTGAAGAATGAAACAGTGCAAAAAAGGCTTGCAGCAGTGAATGCTTTGATTAATCAAAAAGTAATCCGATGATAATTACAATGAAGTAAAATGGATTTAATAGCCACAAGTAATTCAAATCCACATAAGGAAGTTCGAATTGATTAGACTCTACTTGACTGTAGCTAACCAAGACCTTGTCTAAATCACTATTGGAGGACTCTGTAGTTAACTCACCTTGTCTAAACCATAACAGGAGTTCATCAAATCTCTAAAACACAACTCAAGTGTTACATTTAGTGTTGACTAAGGTTAACTAACTGTGGTAGGTGAGAAATTTGCCCCACATGTGTTCAGTCAAGTAAACCTAGCGCTAACCAAATGTAGAGGACTAGAACTAAATGTAACTGACTCCTAACTTAGCTTGACTAGTCATTAACTGAAGTGAACTAACCTTGGTTGGCTTCGGCACTTACAGTGGCTTCCTAAATTGTAGGGATTGTTCTAGGAGGCTCCTAAACTAATGCAATCAAGTGCAATCAGTGGTAGTGAGCCTCAATTAGTGTTCCCCACACTTTAGTAACTGAAACATGTGCCCCAATTAGGTCAAGTGGACTCAATGGTTTTAATGACTATAAATAGACTCAATGGACTCCTGATTTAGACATGACTCCCAATTTAGACATATGACGAAATTTGGACAAGGGAGTATTAATAATCCTAACACCCCACCTGAATGCTAACTTGGACAGACTATGGGCCCTGGTAACTAAGACCATAGGTCACCCATTACATCAAGTAAAATAAAGTAACTGCTTAATACAAGGAGGTAGGAAGAAAACCACATGGGAAAAAATCCCTCCCTCTAGCTAAGCAGGTAGAATCAGGTCTCAAGTTTGAAAAACTTGAAAATATGTTGCTGCAATCTTCATCTCTGTGAGGTAGTGAAGAAACATGCATGGCGTGATGTGCACAGGTATTCTGGAGCCTAGCATGTAGAATTCTCCTTCTTCTCCAAAAAATATGATGAGAGGAAGGAGGAATGAAACCTTTGTCTCTTGCTGAATGAAGAGGTGTATGATCATATCCATTCTTCTGAATGTAGTAAGACTGAGCCCTTGCCATATTGCATCTTACAGGAAGTATATTGCATCTCCATGAAGGAGGTAAAATAGCATGACATAGCGCAAGATTATTTCCTTTCTGAGTGTCAGGTGAGTTTCCAATCATCTTCCTAGCTTCCAGTTTTGAAGTAGGGACTGAATCTAGATATGAGTCACCCTGAATCTCAAGGTCATAAATTGATATAGATGGATCTGCAACACTAGTAGAAGCTGTCAAATAAGTAGATGAAATGATTTTACCTTCCCTTGCATGTGACTACTGAGAGTTCACTGGTTCTAAAGGAGGTATGAAATGTGAGAACTAATATGCTTTTGAAGCATGATTTGCAGTACCCTTTGCTATGATGCTCCTAGTAGAGATATCTTTGATCTCCACTGAGTCGGGACCAAATATCACTCACTTTGGAGATCCCATATGGGTCATCTCATAGACAAATAACAGGTTTGAAGCTAGGGAGGGAAAAAATAACACATCTTTGAAGCTTCCATGTTCAAGTCGGATAGAGCCCTTCCCTTTTGTTTTGAATTTACTGTTATTTCCCATCTAAATACTAGGACCATCAAAGGACTAAAAAGAAGAGAATGATTCTCTGGATGCAGCCATATGGTTGGAAGATCTAGAATCAATGATGAAGACAGGTGCTGATGTGTAGTAGGCCTTCAGTGCATGTCCTTTCCTTTGGTATTCTTCTTCTTCTTCTTCAGAGTCTTCCTTCCTTGTGCTAGTAAGTACAGAAATGTTGTGCTTTTTCAAGAGAAGAGCCATTTCATCAAGTTGTCTTCTCATACAGGATCTTTTTGAATGGAAGCCTCTTCCACAGTAAGAGGAGAGGACCTTTCCTTTTCCATTCTTCTTGCTTCTCTGTGAACCTGAAGGTTCTTTTGACTACTCTTTCTTCACAGGGGACTCATCTCTTCACTTCCCTTTGTCATTCGCTACCTTATCTCCTCTTGCAACTAGAGCTAGATCTTTGGGAGATTGAATGATCCCCATTTGGATCAATTTATCATTCTCAGAAATAAGAGAATGGATGAAAGCATTAAGAGTGGGCATCTTCCAATTTTGAGTAGTGAGCCTTACTATTTGGAAGGTGGATACAAAGACCGAGTATTATGAATTTATCTTTGTGAGAATAGCAAGGATGAGCTGATCTTCATTCTTCTCCACTTTGCATTGATTCAACAGATATATCAGGTTCTTGAAATTTGTGAAGAATGCATTCAGAGATTCAAAATCGGATGGATTGAGAGTAATCAGATCATTTTCTAGTTAATGGATCCTCATCTCATCATGCTTATCAAATAGGTAGGCAAGCTTGTCCCAAACCAGCTTGGGAGTCTTCAATTCTAGAATGTGAAACCAAAGATCTTGAGAGACTGAGGAGAGAAAGTGTCCAAGGTCTTCATTAAGCATGTTCATGTACTTAGCTCTGTCTTTATCTGAATCTGGCTCTTCCTCTACTTATTCTATGGGTCTGAAGAGCCCTTTGGTGCGAAGAATTACCACCATTTCTTCCTTCCACTTGTGACAGTTGAAGGGAGTGAGAGGCTCTATTTTATGAGCCATTTTGAATGTAGTAGGAAGAAATCAGCTGTTGTAGAGAATGCACTGAGAAGAAAGGGCTACTTGTAGCGAATGCTGTAAGAGAAGCTGATAACCTGTCACACAATCAAACATACAAGGTAAGGTCAACAGTATGCACTTTTGGAATTTTCTTCAGACCCAGAATAGTTGATCAAGCAAGCTTGATAAAAAATTTCCTAACTTGGGATATTAAGTGGTAAATTCTCTGCTTCTGGTGCAGTACTGGAAAGAGCAATTTGCCAAAAAAATGATCCTGCTGGAGATCTGAGGAGGAGAGGAGTATTGTCCACTGAGGCTCTGATACCATGTAAATTTGAGCACATAGATCTATAGACAAAATACACAACTCACAAAGTGGATCTCACAATTTACTCAGCAATTGAAGAATGAAACAGTGAAAAAAAGGCTTGTAGCTGTGAATGCTTTCATTAATAAAAAAGTAATTAGATTATAATTACAATGAAGTAAAATGGCTTTAATAGCCACAAGCAATTCAAATCCACATGAGGAAATTCAAATTAATTAGACTCTACTTGACTGTAGGTAACCAAGACCTTGTCTAAATCACTATCGGAGGATTCAGTAGTTAAGTGACCTTGTCTAAACCATAACTGGAGTTCATCGGAGCTCTAAAACACAACTCAAGTGTTACATTCAGTGTTGATTAAGGTTAACTGACTGTGGTAGGTGAGAAATGTGCCCCACATGTGTTTAGTCAAGTAAACCTAGCACTAACTGAATTTAGAGGACTAGAACTGAATGTAATTGACTCCTAACTTAGCTTGACTAGTCATTAACTGAAGTGAACTGACCTTGGTTGGTTTTGGCACTCCCAGTGGCTTCCTAAATTGTAGGGATTGGTCTAGGAGGCTCCTAAAATGATGCAATCAAGTGCAATCAGTGGCAGTGAGCCTCAATTAGTGTTCCCCACACTTTAGTAACTGAAACATGTGCCCCGATTAGGTCAACTAGACTCAATGGTGTTAATGACTATAAATAGACTGGATGGACTCCCGATTTAGACATGACTCCCAATTTAGACATATGACCAAATTTGGACAAGGGAGTATTGATAATCCTAACACATACCTAGTAGACAGAGTATTTGATAATGGTATAGTTCACCTGGTAACCATCGATGAGAACCGCGCATCATTATTTGCTAATGGTCACAGGCTACGACTATACCATAATCCCATTTCAAAGGATTCATTTATATCACAAATTGTAGCTGATCCAGACTACTAGTTAGCACAAAAGAAAGAATTTTTCTATGCCCCTATCAGTCCTTAATTAAGCACTATAAATTGCATATGGATCTTTGTACATAAATAAATTGTTTTTTTTCCTGTTATTGTTATCTTTTTCTTTTGCACTTGATCCATTTTTGTTTTTATAAAATGTGCAGGAAAGCGCCTAAGAGTGGTGGTCATTATTGGGCCTGGAAACCAAAATCATTCTTCTGTAACTTCCTACACCAAATTTTTTTTTCCCTTAAATAAATCTGTCGTAGTTGCGACACGCTTTTTTCGGCAGCTGCAACACCATAAAACCCCGCCCTTCTTCCATTTCCGCAGCTGCAACATAGTCAACTTTCATCTGTTTAACATTCTTTTATCCTTTTCCTGCAGCTATGACATCTTTTCTGGTAGCTATAACACAATCAAATTCCATCCACCTAACCCCTTTTTATCCTTTTTCAACAGCTACGACACCTTTTTCCGGCAGTTACAACTCCACTACATTTGGATGATTTTTCTATATTCCAAGGCCGCGCTTGTGCTAAACTATCTGATTTATTTATGGCTTGCATCTGTGACTACTTTGTTATTGGCAGTACTTTTTGCAAGATAGAAACTCCTCTAGATATGGCTCTGATTCTTGATGCCAGCAATTTGGCTCATATTCTAGCACTCATCATGTTTCCCACCATTTTAACACGATGGTTTTTTGGTTTGCCGATGGAAAAGGTTATCATATCACCCCTATAATAATGATCACATTTAATGACTACACATCACACGAGCACATCTATTCTCCAAAGGACATCATCCATCATGCATTTTTGAAGGTGTGGCTTTGATTAACTACTTGATTAAGTATTAATTGGATGTGACAATATCACTCATACCTTCCTTTCTATGCCCATTATTGCATCGTTCACTCTTTGCTTGTGCAATGTAATGACTAATTATGCTACCTAATAACTGCCACCTTTCCTAATTTGGGATAAATTTCAAATAATCCAATGCGCTAAAGCTTTCTAAATTTTCCCAACTTTACTCTTAGTTGTTCATGCATACTCTGTGCGGTAACCTCCATTGTCAAAATCTGTAATCTGTCGGACTACAACATACTTCTGAAGGTAGAAAACATGGGTATTCCATATTGGTATGAACCTCCAAACATGCGAGAACTCAGAAGAAATACTGAAGTTTTTTCCATCTTTCAAGATGCGGGTTGGACTGAATTTTTCCAATGCCTGAATGGATTTCACCATGAAGCAACTTTAAAGTTCACCTTGAATCTTACAGAAACCCACTTAGAGGTTTGGGGATTGCGTATTGAAGTCTTTGAAGCCATAGTGGCTGAGGTCTGTTACCACCTAAGTTGTACTTAGTGATTTTTTATCAAGTGATCCTAGTGAACCGGACAAGGATAACTTGTTCGGACTTCAAAAGACATTTGGAAGTACTTCTAGGAAGTGCTTGTTGTACTATATCACATGTCCATACCCCATAGGGGAATTGTAATAAATTTTCTAGCATGATAGTGTCTGTAAAAGACTCAGTCTCTTAGACTTTATTTGTCAATACGATCAGCCCAGGGTCTTTTTTCCCTTGGTTATTGTTGGTTGTTGAATAAACGACTGATAATTTTTGAGTTTTTCACTCCATACCTCCAAAGTTGGGGTGGTCGGCTTGGAATTTAGGCCTATTGAGGTTATTAGAGTCGATGTGTCAATGTATAAGCATGCTAGACATCATGGTCAAGTCATATGAACATGTCTAAGTCACCCTAGGTTTTTTCAATTTTTCAATTTTTTATTTTTATCAGTGTTTGTTATTAAAATTTAAGTTTTCCAAAACTTAGGCTAGTTTTTAATGGTTTAATTAGAAAAATTGATTTTGTAATAAAAGTGGGCCAAATAATCAGTTTCAGTCATGTAGATGCTCATTTTCAAGCTAAGAGCACCATGTAAAACCATGGACCCACTATTTCCTAGTTTTGAGTGATTTTCCATCACTCAGGTCAGAAAGCCCCAAAAATCAATTATTGATGATTTTAATTAATAAATTGATGAATAATGCAGCAAATCCAAAATCATAAATCAATGGATTCTCAGCCGATTTGATTGAAATCAGTCAGATCTGAAGCAAATTGACTGGATCTGACAAATCCTTGACTGAAGGAGGTGATCAAATCAGATCCAGAGTTGACCTTCATCATCCTTTATGGGTACTTTCACCCTCCCTCTCTCCTCAACACATTTTTGGCTCATCTAGATGAGTTTTGTTGGATGCTTCAGTCAACAGGTTGAGGTGTCAGTCATATCAGCTCTTCGATTGACAATTGCACTTAGTGAGACTCAAATCTGGCTTAGTTAGACATAGATCAGGAATTGATTGACTGTCCATCAGCATATTTGGTCTATCTACTTGGGATTTGCGCCCCCCCTGGGCTGGATCTCTTGGTTTTTGTATATATCCAAGCACAACAACCTCTTCCAAGCTAGTTAAATCTGGATTGAAGGGCTTGCCATTGTAATTGTGTATTGATCATCATTTGTTAAAATAAAGAGAAGCTTTGGAGACTCAATTGTGGAGTACCTTTCATGTGTGGATTATCATTATCATGCTGCATTCGAGCTGAAACTGCTATTTTTTCAATTTTTTGCACTTAACTGTTGTCTTCCTGAATGGTTATTGAAATCATAGGGATAGATCATTGTAAGTAAGATTACTTACTCTATTTTTCTGCATATGTTTGAATGAGCTAATACCTGTATGCTAAATAATATTATTTGCATGCTGTATCATCTACTTCTCATATGTATCTTTAGATTTAATGGTTATGTTTGCAGGATTTGTTGTGTAGCTTACAGGTTTTCCGTGACTGGAATATCTATGGTTCAGGTTTGATTCCATTGGATTCCACTAGTTATTTCTAATATCATGCCCCTCGGTGCTTCGCTACCAAGTTTCCTTTGCAGATCTGCTTCAACAACAAGCACTTCTCTTCTCCTTTTCCACCTTTAAAATTATTAAAGTTTCTTCAAATTGGTTACTATTAAGGTTTCTTATTGCTCAGATCTATCTCATTAAGAAAATTACACATATATTTAGTTAGTAATATCCCTTCCTAATTCTATATCTTAGTTTTGTTTTGCATATAAAGTTACATTTTAAGAGACCTAGCTGAAATTACCATATTTTCGCAAGCATTTTAATGAAAATTTCTAGCTTGTTGTTAAGGTAGTTTCCTTTGATTTAAATTAAAATTTAATATTTTACAATAAAATTTCACATCTTATTGGCTTACCAAAAGGAAATACAATATCCAAAGGAAAGCCTGCTTTCCTTGGTTCCTGTTTTACTGTTTTAACTAGTTTTCAGCTTACTTTTTTTGGTTATAAGTGAGCTGACCCAGAGGTTCTTTCAGAGTGCTTTTGGGAATATTTAAGTCTAATATGATTGCTGTTTTTTACCATGTTTTACAGAAAAAAAGGAAGCTTCTATTTGGAAGTGGCCTCAGGAGCGTTC
This sequence comes from Pseudotsuga menziesii, assembly GCA_001517045.1. NCBI lineage: Eukaryota > Viridiplantae > Streptophyta > Pinopsida > Pinales > Pinaceae > Pseudotsuga > Pseudotsuga menziesii. The sequence continues at coordinate 815,206 of LPNX010894154.1, forward strand.
AAATCCCCCCAGGGGTCTCCCATTTGACTAAAACCTTTAATTTTTGCACTTTGTAAGCTCTTGATTTCACTTTGTATAAGGATAAAGAGGAATTATATCAGTTCTTTGATATTGTAACAGCTTTTAATAAAAATAATTTTTGAATAGGCTCTTTCGAGCCCATTCCCCATCCCCCCTGGGGGGGTTGCGTCCGTGTCCTTTTTTTCACTTTTTCATTCATCTTTATTAAATATAGCGTAGCTCTAATATGAAAGGTAGTATACTTTAATTCATTATCAGTTTCATATTCTATATTTGATATTTCAAAGTAATCTTAATAATTACCCCACGACTTCCCGATTGACCCGAAAGGGGAAAGAGATTCGTGGTAGGACTAATTAGAAAACCAGAATTGTGTATCTGTTTTCTTTTCTGTCATTTGTTTTTGAGGTATTATAAAACTAACCCCTCCTTCATTCCCTGATTGAGATCCACTTGGATCAAAATAGGTTCCTGGAGGGTTTTCGTTGAAACAAGAACACCCATTGTAAAATTTACTAAAATTGACAAGACTCCAGTGTGTATACTCTGCACTTGGTTGCGGTTCACCTGATCATTCAAGCTGTATCAAAAGCACTTGAGTGACTAGTATAATTAAGACTGACTCTCCCAAATTGACAAACCATCAGGTGAAAATCCAACACCTATATCAAACCATCACGGTGGCAAAATACCCAAAGGAAGTGGGAACTTCTGAAAAGTGACCTCGGGGCATCGATCTCTGTCACACCCTAATGGGTGCGTTATGAATAATAGCCCAGATTCTCCATTCATCCCACATATTCCTTTCAATTATCTGTGAAGGCTTAGTTTTGGACATACTCCAAGTACTCTCGGGTATATCTGGAGTCCACTCCCTTCGCCTAATTTAAATCAACTCACACCTCAAATTTAACTTAAAACGTACCAAGAGGCAATTGCAAAACATTCACTCCAAGCACATGCAAGTACATTGATATTATGTTTTGACTCCATTCTAAGGCACTGGTTATTTTCTTGCTTTATCTATATATACTGTGTCTCAACATTGTGCTTTCGTGTGTTCATTTTTGTATCTTTCCATCTTTGATTTTCCATTGTTAAATTCTAAAATCCTAAATAACTCTTTCAGTTTAACATCACCATACTAAGTAATCATCCTTAGTAACTTAATAGGGTCTACCCCCCTTGGCTTTGTTAGGAGTTGAGCCTAAATGGAGGAGTCAAGAACAAGGTGACAAACTTGACTCGAGACTTTCCCCCAAGGACACACTGAGTGGCTTGAAGATTTCTGCCACGTGACCCAGGCGTGTGAAAGGAAGCAACATTATTTTGGCGTTGTTGCCGGGGATAAATATTTTTATTCCCGATTACGACTTTTGTTTTCTTCCTTTTTGTTTTTTCTTTGTTTGATGTATGCTTAGAGTAGATCTTTAATTTTCATCTAGCGAATCCACTGACCTTTTTCCAGTTTCTATTTTTACAGAGAAAAGAAAAAAATATTTTTTGTGAAAATATTTATAAATGCTTATTTTTCTTTTTCACATGGAGACTCCATTGAAGGGATAAGACCCTGTTTTCTCATAAACTTGTGAAGTTTTGTTGTGTGTAGATGAGCCCATGTGTTGTAATCTCACAGATCACATAGGGTTACCATTAATACATACTAAAACATACATAAATATATGACAGAGACAAGAGACAAGAACATATAGGATTTAAACAGATTATATTATTACAGTGAGTCCATACAATGCAGAGAACTGAACTGAGTTCTCTTTTGGCGCAACAGCCTAATATATACAATTTACAAACAATTATAAAATAACTACCTCTCGTTTCGGTGAACCAACACGACTTTTAGTTAGTTGACCTAATCTTCTGGTTTAGTCGACCGACCGACTTAGTCGGCTGATCGACTAAGTCGGCCCATCGAATTAGCCGGTTGATCGACTAAGTTGATCCTCATTCAAGTTGACTTATCGACTTGATCCTTCTACATCTCCCCCATGAACAAAAAGTTTCTTCGTCCCGAAGAAACAGGGAGGTACAACAAATAGGTTTGTTGGATCCTTCAAAATTCTATTGTGGCAGACTGTGGAGGAGGATGATTGGTCTTTTCTGGAGACAAACCTCAACAATGGCTGGAGCTGTGATGGCGAGGTGGTGTTGGAAGTCTTTCCAACCCTACAAATCTTTCTAGATATTGATGGTTAATGTGGTTAAACTTGACAGGATCGACATCTTCTCCGAGATAGGGACTTCTGCTATGTTTTCCATGTTGGGGCCCAGGAACTGGTTTTGCTCTTCTGTTGCGTCGATGAGTCATTTCATCTGTGGGAAGATTATGTTGACTTTCTCTAAATTGGGAAGATCTTGTTGCACCCATTGATGTGCTTCCCGTTCTAGTTTCTACAGCTTGTTGATTTCCAGCACTATCTGTTCTTATATCATCGGTCGAAGTGCTGCCTTCGTGATCTTCTTGCTCTCTAAAGCCTGAATTCCTTGATGAGTCTGTCGTGTCTGTTGATAGACCTACCCATAGTGAGTAGGCCAGTCTCTTAAGACTTCTTCGATGATGATAGACTCCTACATATGGTCCTGTAGCACTTTGTATGCCTTCGAGAATGTAGTGCACTCTGCCAAAATTAGTCGGGCAGTCTCCTCCTTTTGTTCCTCCTTAGTTTCCTGGAGGCGTACCTGGATGACTGACATGATGCTCTCGAAGAGATGATATGCTCTTTCAAGTGGTCTATCTGTGTCAGCTTCGATAGGACCTGGTATGATGGACTGAGCGAAAGTCCTGCATTTGCCGAGAAACTCAACCTGTTCTGTATTTGTGTTTGTGAGTTCTTTGGTTCTTCGCTTAGTCCTTGTTTTTGCTTCTTTGGCCAGGGTTTTGAGGAGTTGGCCGACCTCTGTGTCAGTCAAGGAGCTCACATATCTTAAGCTAATCCAAAGTCTGGGAGTCTTACCATGATGCTCCTTCTTCTTCTTGTGCTTTTCTGCCTCTGTCTCCTATGTACCTGCAATAGTTGAGGGGGGCCTGTGGTTTGCAGGATTGAAGTCGATGGTTTTTATGGCTGGGGAGGTGGTATGACCACTTCTAGCTGTGTCGATGTAGTTGTTTGTGTTGGTAAGTCGGCATGGGTTTTGGGTTCGACTGGTTCAATGGTAGAACTCTTGTGTCCAATCATGTCTCCTTCTTGGTCTGTTCTGGTGAAGGTCGGCGTGAGGTGTACAAATACCCTGGGGAGTGTTCTGCTGTCTATATAGAGAGGAACCTTTGTGTGAATTGTATGAGCTGACTCAAACAGCTCAGGCAGCATCTCGAAGAAAGATTTTAACTCGGTATCTTTGTCAAACTTTACTTTCACTATCTCTGGTATCACGCTTTTATATAGGTTGAGAGGGATGACCGACTGTTGTGCTAGTGCTTGCTCCTCGACTACTGGTTTCGATGATGGAGGAGGAGGGGTCGACACAAGATCGACGATGTATTCAGGCATCGTCGTTATTTTTTCCTTCTTTGGTTGACCTTAAGGAGATCCTTCTTCGATAAAATGCTGGAATTGGGTTTCAACCGACACTTTATTTGCGGCGGCATCCTCTATAATGTCAAGGGCCACAGCTGCCAGTTCGTCTTCATCATCGGATGATTTGACAATGATAAGCTTGCGCTTACCTTTTCCTTGTTATTCTTTCTGTGCTTTGATTTTCTTCCTGGAGGCTATGAATTTTGATGGTTCCCAGAAGACTGGGCTTCCTTCTAGATAGATGTGGTACATCATGATCCAAAGGATGAGGGAGGGGAACTTGATGATTCCTCCCATATCTTGGCATCGCTCGTAGATGGTTTTGATCATGTCGTCGACATAATCCCCCCATCTGTAGATTTGACTATCAGTTGCAATAGTGTCGATGGCCTCCAGCATTTCCAACTTGAGGCCACTATGTCGACCTACTAATGTGAGTGTGATGGTGATGATTTTGGCCACAATATGTCGCGTTCAAGTTGTGATTTGGCCAATCATCAACCCTTTGGAGTTTTTCCTGGACGATGATCCCGTAAGCTCTTTGACCAGTCCTTCCTTGATTCCGACTGGTACCGGGTCTCCTTTGTTGGATAGGCCAGTGAGTTTGGAGATGTCGTCCCTATAAATGTCGATCGGCTCATCAAAATAGAACCGACCATTGTGATAACGGCTCATAATGAATTTTACAGCAGCTTCTTTTGTCCCACCAAAGCTTGCCATCAGAGGTGCATTGGCATATCCAAAGATGGTGCTGTGTCACACTTTTTCGGCTGCTTGAGTCATTTTCTTGTTGACGAAGGCCCATTCTTGAATCTCAGTCCATAGTTTCTACCATGGTCCCTCCTGCACTTTGGTGCTTTTGATGTTCTTTAGTTTGCAGACTAAAGGTGTCTCCGCAGCCTGTAGCTCTTTCACCTTGGTCGATGCTCTGGTCTGTTTGGGTGCCATTGTATCTGTTTGGTCGCAGTTACTACAAGGTGCTTGGATTTTGGTCGACTGAATGTTCAATTGATCTGTGTGTAAAGGGTGCGGTGAATGAACCTTTGACGGTCCAGTATTTATAGGCGCTGGTATGGTTGAGTGCGGGAATGGATGTATTAATAGTGGACTTAACGTTCCAGCTGTAATACATGAATGTGAACTAATGGTGAATTTCTTTCGGCGCTCGAGGTCATAACTGTGCAATGGGACTTTCGATGTCGTCGACTGGTGTCGGTGCTGAGAATGGTCGATAAATATGGTCGAAGGTCATGGTGTCGGTTGTCGAAGTGTTGATTTCTCTTCATGGTGTTATGTCTGTGGTATTATTTTGGTTTTTGTGATTTTTAGCTTTTTTATGGATTTTGGGTTTCCAGTTATGGTCGTTATATGAATTTTTTTTTTCAATTTTTGTAACGTTTTAGTCGGGTTCCATTAGTGAGCTTCTGAAATACTAGGCCCTGCATCGTCCTTAGTCGGATTGAACCATTGGGATGTATCTCTTCAACAACGTAAGGTCCCATCCATTCTGTGTGGAGCTTCTTGGGTTTTCCTTTGACTCAACTATTATAAACTAAGGCAAGGTTGCCGACTGACAGGTTTTTGTTCTTGATGTTGCGGTCATGCCACACTTTCTGTTGTTGCTTCTAAATTTTTTGGTGTTGTGTAGCGATGAGTCTGTGTTCTTCCAGTTTGTTGAGTTGAAATAGTTGGTCCTTTATTGCATGTTCGACCTCGACATGTAGTAGTTGTGCAATAATAGGTGTCTGCTGTCAAAAATGTAGTGGGATGACTGCTTCTTGTCCGTAAACTAGTCGAAAGGGGGTTTGGTCGGTCAACCATTTATAGGCTGTCCTGTATGCCCATAAGACTGCAGGGATTTTCTCATCCCAGTCGTCCTTGTTAGTATTGCATATTTTGGTTAACCCTTTTTTCAATGTTTTATTGGAAGCTTCAATCGTGCCATTCGAGTAAGGGTGATAGGCTGTACTCTGTCGGTGGTCGATGTGGAATCTGTCGGTTAAGTTTTTGATAGTTTTATTGATAAAGTTTTTTTGATAGTCTAAATCTAGTGATGATGTTTTCATATATAAATCTAGCAGCTACCTCACTCAAACATGTCTCGATGGGTTCAGCTTCTGCCCATTTAGTGACGTATTCTACTGCAGTGATAATATATCTTGCACCTGTTCTTTTGGCTGGGACAGGAAATGGTCCTATGAAGTCTATAGCCTATATTTCAAATGTGAGACTAGGGTTTACTAATATCAAGGGCATTTCTGTGCTCAGCAAAGGTCGACCAAGTCGTTGACATCTGTCACATCGACTAACAAAACTTTTGCAATCTCTGTGGAGTGTCAGCCACCATAATCCTGATTGTTGGATTTTCTTTACAGTTGTGTCTGCTTGAAAATGTCCTCCTGCAGGTCCATAGTGGGATTCATGCATGATTTGGTCTCGCTCATGTTCGAGTACACACCTTCTAAGGATATCGTCTAATCCCATTTTGTATAAAAATCCATTGATGAGGCTATAGGGTGCAGCCTTCATAGCTAAGATTTGTTTTTTCTTGGTATTCATACCTTCTGGTGCCTGACCGGTTTCTAAGAACTGAGCTATTTCTTCTAGTTCTTTTGGGACTGCTTCTATGTGAAATAGATGTGGATCTGGTAAGTCGTCGTTTACTCTGGTAGGTTCCTCTCCTGTGTCTATGCGGGATAGATGGTCGGGCCCAACATTTAGCTTTCCTGGTCGGACAACGACTTCGAATTCAAACTCTTGGAAGAGGAGTAGCCATCGAAAAATTCTCCCATGATGGAGTGGTTTATTGACAAGGTACTTCAAGTCTTGATGGTCGGTATAGAGTGTGAAGGGGTTGGATAAGAGGTAATGTCAATACTTTTGGAGGGAAAAGACCATACCTAGGGCTTCTCTTTCGGTGGTCGAGTAGTTTCTTTTCGCCTTATTTAATTTTTGACTATTGTAAACTTTAGGGTAATCCATACCATCATCCCTTGGTTGCATTAGGATTTCTCCTATTGCTATTCCTGATGCGTCAATATGCACATGGAAGTTGGTCGACCAGTTTGGAAATTTTAGTATGGGGGATTCGACTAATTTTCTTTTCAATTTTTTGAAAGAGATGTGGCATTCCTCTGTCCACTTAAACTCTTGATATTCCTTTAGTAGTACTTCCAGAGGATAGGTCATATCTCAATAGTGTCTTATGAACTTTCTATAATATCCTGTATGACTAAGTAACACCCTGACTTGTTTAGGGTTTACTGGTGGTTTCAAGTCGAGGATAATTTTAATCTTTGCAAATTCGACCTTGATACCTTATTTACAGACAATATATCCTAATAGTATGCCTATGGGAGTCATAAATATACATTTCTTAATGTTCAAGGAGAGTTGAATCTGTCGACATCTCTCCAGCATAAGTCTAAGCCATGTGCAGTGGTCTTTTTAGGTGGAATATATTGTCCAGTTATCAAAGTATACTACCCTGGTCTTATATATGTATTCTTGGAATGTCTTTACAACAATTTGAGAAAACACTGCAGGTGCATTCTTTAGTCCAAAAGGCATAACTCTGTAAGTAAAGGAACCAAATTCACACACAAATGTTGTCTTCTTTTGATCCTCTTTAGCTATGGGTACTTGGTTATATCCTGAGAATCCATCTGTGAATGAGTAGCATTCATGTATCTACCACTTCATTCAAGATTTCATCTACATAAGTGGTTGGGAATGGGTCTGTTAGTGTTACTTTGTTGAGTTCCCTAAAGTCGACACAAATTCTCAACGTTGTCGGGTCATGTTTCTTGGGCTATACGACCATTGGACTTGCCCATTCCGACTGGTTGATAGGGTAAATGATCCATGCTACTAACATGTTATCAATTTCCTTGTACTTGTGAGCTAATTTATAAGGTCTTTTCTTAATAGGTCGGACATCAAGTTTAGTATTGATTTTCATTTCACCCATTTCTTGTACCAAGCCTTTTAGGTCTTTATAGTCCCTGGAAAAGACATCTTGGAATTCTTTTAGTAAATTGACTATTTCTATGGTCTGTTGTTCCTTCCAGTATTCACCTATGTTTGCTATTTTTGGTAGGTCGTCGTTTGAAATGTCGAACTCTTTAGTTTTTATTTTGGCACCTAGCCACTTGAGTGCTTTATCTTCATTAATCGGCTGACTTCCTTCTTTGAACTGTGAGAATGTGGCAGGGAAGTCGGCTGTAGTCATTCTGTCAATGTCTTGTTTGTCGGTTGTCGTGACTTTCAGGATCGAGTGGATAGGTTTTGTTGTTTCATCGTGGTTTGATTTCCATCTGAAACTCTTGCCTATTGTGTTCTCATTTTCTAATTGTAAATGGGTCGACTGTGGTCTCGACTCTATTTATATTTTGTTACAGTATTTGATGTGTCGATGGTCTTGAGAGGGTTGTTTTTTGGTCGGGCGGATAAATTGTTTGATTTGCTGTGTTGTCTCAGCCATATTTTCATTTTGGGGTATGAAGTTGAAGTCTTTAATAAAATTTTCCCTAATTTCATGCCAAAAGAAGGTTTCACCCCTAGCTTCCTCCATATTATACCATTTATTGGGAAAGTCGGCTAGGGTTGAAGGGAACAAGTGTGGCCAGGCTCGCTCATCCTTGTATCCAAGTATTCTCCACTCTGTTTCACAAAATTTGATATGTTCTTCTAGGTTTTCTCCTTGGGTAAAAATAGGTATCTGGGCTTGCTGGGTTAGCTTCTTTCCTCCAAACTACTCGACAAAGTAGGTCAATGCAGTTGTCCAGGTCTGTAGTTTTGTCTGATGGCTGTCCCACCATCTAGCTGCTTGACCTGTAAATGTCTCAACTAAGCTTTGTAGTCGGACATGTTCACCAATATTTTTAGATACATGTTCGACGTGCATGATTGGTGAGTCCCTCTCCTTATAACTGGGTAGTGTAGTGTTTAAGTTGGTTGGTTGTAAGGTAGCGTGTTCCCTTATTTTCTTTTCAAAGATTTTGGGGATAATTGATACTATGAAGCACTGTTGGGTGGGTTTTTTCTGTACTTTTTGTATAGTCCAGCACCCTCTTGCTTGTGTTTCATAATTTTCAATCTCCTAGTCATACAGTTCAGTGTCTGAGTTATAACCAATTGAGTCTTGGTTACCTAAGTGAATTTCTCAATGGATGTTTGGTTCTGTGTAGTCTGCATTGTTGTGGATTTGGTAAAGTTGTCTGACATCAAGTTCCTCATCAATCGGTTCAGTCCAAGGCTCTCCTTGGGATGGATGAATGTGTACAATGACTTTTTGACCATTTCCTTTTAACTTGATTCATTCCTTATCTAAAGATATGGATGCTTTCATATTTCCGCCCCAAGGTCAACCGACTAGCACCGGGAAGGAGCTAGATCCTTCCTTTGGGTCAATGATTTCTAAATAAACCTTGGTTGAGATTCCTTTGATGGTTGTGTCGACGTTTCTCTAGACCCTAATGGGTTCGATTAAGCCTTGGTTGGTGAGTTTCAGTTAAATGCCGGACTCATAGAGTCGAGGTCTTCCCATCTGTTCCCAAGTATCCCGAGTCATGATATTCACTTGTGACCCGAAGTCAAGCACTACTTGTTGAATGTGGTAACCTTCGATTTCCAGGTCGACAAGCGGGTCGGCATCACTTTTGTCTTTTTGGTTCAAGCTACAGATGTTTTTGGTTTGTTTTTCAGGGTTGGTACCTTTTATTTCATGTAACAAATCTATGAACTGAGCTACTGATTTATCTGTTTGAGCGAGGTGGATTAATTGATGTAATGTGTTTGGTCAACTGTTGTTGAGGTCTTCTTGTTGTGCAATGTTTTGAAAAACATGGGTGGCTTCTTTATAAGTTTGTTTTCCCCTTATAGGGTCAGGATAAACATTTGTGTCTGTAATCTTACTAATTTGAGGTTTATCAGGTCCTGTTTTTGTGCCTTGTCGAGTGACAATATGTAAATTTTTAGTAGTTATTACATCATGCTTTTACACACAAGACAAGACATTAACATTTTTCTTGGTATTAATTTTCTCTAACATAGTAGGACAATCCTCAAGCGAGTGATCGCCTACTCCATAGTGGGTATAGAATTTGAGATCAATTCTATCCTTGTATGGACAGTATACATACCGGTGACCTTATTTGTAACATATGAAGCACTGGGTAGGTCAACATGGGCGTATGTCGCGATTCCCAGGGAATCGACCTCTTCCTCCGTAACCTTGGCATCGATTTTCGTACTGGTGCTCATATCGTCGGCCGTCATATCTTTTTCCGTTCTGATCGTTTGGTGGATTTTTCTGCTCACTATGTTGCACCACTGCATTTGTTTGGTATACTACGTGATAGTTCTATCGGTTCTTTAGGTTTAACTAACAGTCAGCGGTGTTGTGACTTTGGGTTTCGCAGATGGCGCACCAGGAAGCCTTGCCATTTTTCATATTAAATGGGCAGTCTGCTGTAGAGTGATCCCTGTGTTCCTTCCAAATGTCGTAAAAGGATTTGTTCTATACAAAGAGAATGTCTTGTTAGCTATATTCTTGTCGAAAATTATCTTTCGAGTGGCCATTAGTTGAGCATTTGGTGCACCAAATCTCCTGATTCTTGAGGCTTAGCTCGTTCAGAGAGTTATATACATTCTCGAGTTGTTGTTCCAATCTGTGGTCCATGGGGTATGCAGTTATATCCTCATCCATCTCAACCTGAATATCTTTCGTTAGCGTATCCTCATACGTTTTGAACGTCTCCAGGCTAATATGTCGACGTACTTTTTGTGATATTCCTACAAGAAACCATTGAATTAGTAACTATTCATTAATAACGTAATCCAGTTGGCTCAGTAAATCTTTCCGCCACTTGTCATAGTCACAGATGGATTCTCCTGGCTTTTGTGAAGTGGTTTTAAGTTTCTTTGCGGCCAGGTGCTTAGCGTCTGGTGTTTTAAAAAATGACAATAATTGCGCCTTAATATTGGTTTTTGTCGCTCTGGGTGTCTCTCCGAAAAGGTCATGTACCATGTCGATGCCCTTTTCCTTAAGGCTCCTACGAACTGTGCCATTTTTTGGTCTTCATCTGTAACCTGGTTTGCTTCCCAGGTCGACTCACAGATGAACCAATGTCGTCGGGGGTCTTCATCTCCCTCATACAGAGAAATGTGAGCCGATCTGTGACCCATGTCTGAATCACTTTCACTGCTCTCAAGAGTTGGCGGCGGAGGAGGTGGGGGTGATTGTGAGGGTGGTGGGGTTATTGGTGTAGTCATTCCTACGGAATTCTGGTCGACGAAACTTGCACTCACATCGGTCGTTGATTCTTCGTTGACTTTCAGTCAGTTGATGTCGACTTCTACTGTCGATGGTCCACTGCAACTTTTTGTTCATAGGTCTGATTGTTAGACTTCTTCGAAAGCTGTATTTGGTGAGTGGGGGTGCTCCTTCATGTGTCAGTAAGAGCAAGTGGATACTTCGAAGGGAGTTTGTCACTTAAAAGGTCACCCAATTCCCTTCCACCGGTCGACGTATAATAAGGTGTCGTCCCGGGTTTGTTTCGTCGCCTATTCGGCTCCATATAGTGAAGTCAACAGCTCATAGTTAGAGGCCGTCCTCGAAAATAGTCTGTATTCGAGTATGTGTATTCAATGAGGAAAGGGTTGTTCCTTCACTAAGAGCTCTTAATTGGAGAGCTTCTGGCTACTCGATCCACACTTCTTCCTCCTCAGGGGACATCTGTTCCTTCACGCCTTCTTCATGTCGGTCATGACCCGACTCTGGAAGATTATCTTCGCAGTCGTTCTTCGTAGGTTTTTGTCCTCTGTGCAGCCCTACGGCTCTTTCACGTCTTGCTTCCCTTCTCTGGTGTCTCTCATCCCTTTCTATTTTCTAAATTCCCAACATACTTTCATAGGATACTATTCTCTGGAGGTTCTCTTCGATCGACCTCTCATTACTGGTGATCGATATCGGATTTTTACTCGACTAGGATCCATTATGCTCTATCTTCGACACATGACCAACTACCCGCCCATAGCCTACCCGACGCTTTTAGAAAGCCCAGATAGTTCGGTCTATTTGCCTAGGAAGTATTTCCACTCCCTTTTGGCAATGAATTTTTCCCACTTTCTCTACTTCTCCTCCTAGGTAGATTTCGTTGGTTGTTCGTCAAGTGATGGACGAGGTTCGACGATATGTGCTACTCCTTTCTCAATCAAGAATTTGAACAGCAAGGTCTGTAGGGAACACAAAAATTGTTCAGTGAAATATGTGTAAAATTTCTCTTTGACAGTTTCCACTGAAGTTCTGTCTTCGACTACCTGCTCCTCATAGAAGTCGGCGGCGATTTTGTCAAACCACTCTGATAAATTTGATCAGCCTCCTCAGATCAGTTTTTCCAGCAACTGTTGTTCTTTAGTTGCATCCGACTTTCTCATCCAGGAGTTGCTTCAAGAGTTGGGGCACCGATTCGACAAACTTTTCATGTGTCTCTATGAAAAATCTTGCTTTTGCTTCAGCGACTGTTAATATGTTGCTTCGTGCATAATTTTGCAAATAGTTTACAATTTTACATTCCCACCATTCCTTAATCTCCTGCTCTGGTATCATATGTGAGCATATATTTAATTCATGTACTACCATCAAGGGAACCAATGTTGTAATCTCACAGATCACATAGGGTTACCAATAATACATACTAAAACATACATAAATATACGATAGAGACAAGAGACAAGAATAGATAGTATTTAAACAGATTATATTATTATAGTGAGTCCATACAATGTAGAGAACTGAACTGAGTTCTCGTTTGGATCAACAACCTAATATATACAATTTACAAACAATTACCAAATAACTACATGTCGGTTCGGTGAAGCGACATGACTTTTAGTTAGCCGACCTAATATTCTGGTTTAGTCGACCGACCGACTTAGTTGGCTGATCGACTAAGTCATCTAATCGACTTAGTCGGTTGATCGACTAAGTCAATCCTCGTTCAAGTCAACTTATCGACTTGCTCCTTCTACACCATGCAACATGTTAAAATCTTTAAAGCTCATCACTTGACAGATCCACCTTTTCAGTACAAGGTTTAATTGTTGTATCAAATGGATACTATTTTGGATGAATTAAAGGAGAAATATGGTGCCCAGTTAACCTTAATGTTTCAGCCTATCAATTTCTCAAATATCCCAGGTTTTCCTAACTGTTGTGATGGTTTGGGGGATGCATATAACTGGCTTCAGACATTTTATGGAGTGTTGGGATATGGGAAAAATTTGTTGGGATATGGGTAGACCTGGGTTTTATACCTTTAGCTTCGCACCAACAAAAGACCCACAGTGTTGGCCCTTTCAGCAACAACCTGCGAACAGGTTGTACTCTCACCCGAAACAACTATGGGGTGCCGCAGAATCAGATTTCTACAAGCACTAGAGGGATATTACTCTATTTTTAGTCTTATAAATAATAATCATACAATAAATAGCTTCAACATTCACTTAACTAACTTCGCAGCTTATATAACATACAGTTACTTGCTCAACCCTTACTGGGAAATCACAGTGAAGTTATTATTTAATAGCTTTATCTTACTTTATTCTTTATCTACTTAACATATGCATAACATAATAGAAACAAAACATAGAACCACCACAACACAAGATATACATGGATAACCCCCAGTGTAGGGGCTACATCCACAGAACTGTGTTTATATTCAACTCTTTACAAAAACCACAGTTTTTATCTGTGCACTCAGCTACAGATCTTCTCAGCACCCTTAAGCTGCACACTTAGCTTGCAGCACCTTTCTTACAAAAACCCTCTGCGCACTCAGCTGCAGAGGTCATCCACTCACTCAGTTGGGACTTAAACTTAAAACCTAAAACAAGTCTTTCTTCCTTCGCATCAAATCATCATACATCAAAAAGTCTCAAAAGCCTAACCTTACTCCTTTACAAAAGTGCCTATTTATACCAGTGCACTATTACAATACCATGAGATTAAAGTATGGGCTTAAAAAGCATGAGTTCAAACCATGGTTTATTTACAAATAGAGGGGCTTCGACCCAACCTCGACACCCCTAAGACTATTTTGGGCCGCAAGTCCGCTTACAATCTTCGAACCCCAAAACGGCGGAGTTGCTAAAATAAGGGGCCTTGAAGGTCGAGCCCCAACAGGCCCGTAAGACTCACTAGTGTCCCTTCCCAGGACACTCTGCTATTTGTATGGAGGGAGAATCATGTTCATGAAACTTGGTTGTCGAGGCTGCACATGCTATCTTCGGCTACTTACTCCTTCTGTACTATCTCCTTTTGCACTCTGTCAAGTTCTGTATCTGTCTGCATCTTTGTAGCATCATCTTTGATTCTTCGACCGTCTTTCTCCATTATATTCCTATCATCATCGTCATCTCTTCTACTATTTCTACCATGGCTGTATCTTTCTTGATTGTCTGTCATGATGTTGTCTTCCATTGTACTATTTATGATGGTCATGGGGGTCATTGGGCCTTCTATCAACGACCCCATCCCTCGAGCTGTCTCCCTTTCATGTCCTAAAAAACATTTGACCATCCACCACTTTGGGTCCTTAAAAAATAGTACCCCTAGGATTGCATGCCAATGTACTTTTTCATAAGAAAAACAACATGCCTGCATTCTGCTGAGCCCGGAGGATACATCTCGGGATCCTTAGAAGTCTTTCCTGAGGGTTCGTGCCTTTCTTCGTTCCACTTAGAGCAAAATTCTGACTTAAATTTCTTCCTGGTTGAACATGTTTTCAGTACTGCAAATGCAGGTGGATTACTCATAAGGTTCTGCAGACCTCTCTCCCTAAACTTTGGTAACAATTCCTGGACTTCACGATCATTTGACATGATCTTAACTGCAAAACTCAAAACAATGCGAAATACAAAATGTGCAGAGCTTGGTGGCTTCTTAAAGAATTCAATGATCAAATCTGTCATAATTATGCATCAAAGATACCAAATCTAACCAAATGGTGGTAAATCTTGTTCACACAGTGCGAGATTTCCCAAAATCTCATCATTACAAGTGGTTAAGGTAGCTCACGTGCCGGTGCCACCCATCTAGTTTGTCCCATCAGTCACATTTTAAGCTGCGACAGACCTTTCTTCTTTGACACAACCACTAACTGCAGCTTCGTCACAATGAAGACCTTCGACACAATATTAACCTTTGACCCTATATTGACCTCTGAACTTTGCTAGCCTTCGACACTTCGTAACTTTGAGGACAGCTTAATTATAGTCTAGTACCCAATTTCAACTGTTCTTGATACTTAGACTCTTCTTCTTGGTACTACGTTTGATTGGGGGGTATAGGCTTGTCCCTATACTTCTTCAATCTGCTTCTGTTCACCATGGATGGCAAAATTTCTCCATTCAATTTAACTAACTGAACTGCGCCACCATCATTAACTTTCCAAACTATGTATGGTCCTTTCCAGTGTGTCTTGAACTTACCTAGGAACTTCATGAATTTACTGTCATACAAGAGCACAAGATCACCAATCCGAAAATGTTTCTTCTTAATGTATCTATCATGCCATGCTTTTTCTCTAGCTTTCTGTACTTGCTGCTGAAAACCTGCAATGAACCTGTCTTCTTCTAGTTCCAGTATCTTTGCCAGCCTTTCATTCAGCACGGCTGGATCATCCATATTTGTGAAGGTAGATATTCTAAGGCTAGGGACAATGTATTCCATGGGCATAACTGCTTCTTGTCCATATACTAGCCTAAAAGGTGTGTGACCTGTCAACTTCTTACACGTGGTTCTATAAGCCCATAATACTGCTGGAATTCTAAGATCCCAGTCATTCCTATTAACATTACAAACCTTCATCAGAGTGTGCTCAAGAATATTTTTAAAGGCTTCGACAGTTCCATTTGCTTGAGGATGGTAGGCAGTACTCTTCTGATGATATACTTGAAATTTTTCAATGAATGCTTCAATGGTCTTATTCAGGAAATGTGATCCTTGATCACTCATAAGAATTCTAGGACACCCAAACCTTGTCAAGATATTATCAAAGATGAACTTCGCAGCTATAGCAGCGCTACAGTTCTTGACTGGTTGAGCCTCGGCCCAATGAGTGAGGTAATCAGTTGCTGTAATAATGTATCTTGCTCCAGATTTATTTGCAGGGGGATTGATTGGTCCAAAAAAATCAATAGCCCATTTGTCAAATGCTTGTAAAGTTACCTGTGGAACCAGAGGAATCTCATCCCTCCTGGATGGTTTTCCTGTCCTTTGACATATATCGCAGCCGTGGAAATATTCTCTTGCATCCTTATGAATTGTAGGCCACCATAATCCGGTTGTCAGAATCTTCTGAGATGTAGCTTTCCCAGCAAAATGACCTCCTGCTGCTCCAGAATGTGCCCCAGCTAAAATCAATGGCTTTTCATGCTCCAGGACGCATCTACGCAGTATTTCATCTGGTCCCATCTTATATAGCTGTCCTGCTATCAAGGTAAAGTCAGCTTCTCTAACTACCAGTTGCTTCTTCTACTTTGTTGTCATCTCAGGGGGTGCAAAACCTGGAGACAAGTACTGCACAATATCCTGAAAATAGTCATTAACCATCTGAATGGAAAACAACTGGGCATCTGGAAGACCTTCGTCCAAACTAGTGGGCTCTTCTCCTGACTCGAGACTCGACAACTGGTCAGGCCCCAAGTTAATTCTTCTTGGCTTAACTATGATCTCAAAGTCATACTCCTAAAAAACAATCAACCATCTGCATATCCTTCCACCCAACATAGGCTTGTTAACTAAATACTTCAAAGCATAATGGTCAATGAACATCTTAAAATGAGATCCTAACAAATAATGCCGAAACTTATGCAATGCATATACCATATCTAGACCTTCTCGTTCTATCGTAGTATAATTATTTTCTGATCTGGACAACTTTCTACTTGTGAAAGAAATAGGGTGATCAATATTACCTTCACCTGACTGAGCCCGTACCACACCTAAAGCAATGCAAGATGCATCGACATGAACATGAAACTCCTTATTCCAGTCAGGGAATACTAGGATAGGGGCAGCTACCATCTTTTCCTTCAAAATATCCAAGCTTTCCTGAAACTTGGGTGTCCACTCAAACTTAATATCTTTATTCAACTTATTTTCCATAGGGGCTATAATCTGAGCATATCCCGTAATGAATTTTCTGTAATATCCAGTATGACCAAGCGTAGTGCGAAGTTGCTTGATAGACTTTGGAGGTGGCAAGTTCACAATAATGGCTATCTTCGTAGGACCCACCATCAATACTTGCTTGCATACAATGTGACCTAGCAGAATTCCAAAAGGTTCACAAAAGATACACTTCTTCAGGTTCAGGGAAGTCTGATGCTGCCTACATTTGTCCAACATAAGTCTTAAACTAGCTATATGATCTTTCAATAAGCCAAAGATAGTCCAATCATCAAAGTAAACTTCCAAGAACTTATGAATGAATTCCTTAAATGCATATATGACTACTCTAGAAAACATAGCAGGGGCATTCTTCAATCCAAACGGCATAACTGTATACTAAAAATATCCCATTTTTGTAGCAAAGGTTGTTTTATGTCAGTCCTCTGGAGGAATTCTGATTTGATGGTAGCCTGAAAATCCATCAATGAAAGAATACACTTGTTGACCTCCGACAATGTCTAAAACTTCATCCGTAAAGGGAGTAGGAAAAGGATTATGTAAACATGCATCATTCAGCTTCCTCAGGTCAACACAAATTATGATTTCACCCTTGGTCTTGTTTTCTTGTACCACCATAGGACTGACCCATTCGGACTCTTCGACAGGCTCAATGATTCCTGCAATGAGCATCTTATCTAGCTCTATTCTGACTTTTTCCTTATACTTATGGTTCAGCCTATAGGGTCGCTGCTTCACAGGCTTCGCATCAGGTTTCAAGGGTATTTTTATCACTCCGATATCACCAAGGATACCTTTCATTTCTGACAACTTCATTGGAAATAAGTCTTGATACTCATGGAGAAGTTCAGTCACTTTACTTACCATTTCTTCGTCCCAATAGTCTCCAATGGTAGAGTACTTAGGCATTTATTCTATTCCAATATTTACTTTCCTTGTCTTTAGGGGCTGAGTTACTTTAGGTGCTTCGACTACCGGTCCATGTACTTCACAGTGTCCTTCTGACTCAAGAATATTGATGTTGCGAGGTTCATCATCTTCACCAATTTTGAGGTTATAGCATTCTACTGCATTAGCTTCTTGTTCCTTCCAATCAAGTTGGTACTCGGCTATGTCTTTATCATCAAACACTTTAGTATGGAGTAGCCTAATAGCTACGTCAAGTGCAAGGAAAACCTCTTTAATAGAAAATGTAAGCACAAAACTATCAACAAGAGTATTCCAACTTACAGTACCATGGTAGAGCTCTACCTCTACATACCAATTCTTTGCTACAGATTCCAAAGTGTGTACAAACCTATGTACCCATTCTTCAGAAGGTACATGCTTCCATGCTTCACAACACTGTTCCAAGTGTTCTTGAGGGTTGGTCTGACCATCAAATATACTGCGCACCTCTTGAGGTTGATCTATGAATATCAGGCGAAGAAAATTTTGACAAGCTTCCCAACTATGAATGTGCTTCTTATGGACATTCCACCATCTGGAAGCTGCGGCTATGAATATTGAATCTAGAGTCTCCATTTTCTGTGCATCTAGTACCTGCTCTGAGAATTGCACAATAAACTCTTCTGGGTCTGTCGTGCCATCAAAAATAGGTAAGACTCTTGTCTGTGAGCTAATCCATCTGAGAGACTTGGTAATCCTTGCACATCGATGTCCATGTAGCTCATACAGTCTATTCTGCCAATTCTCTAGGCCATCATCTGAGTCAGTCATACAAGAATTGTCACACTACCAATCCATTATACCTTCAGTAGTAGGGTTAACATATTCTTCTTCTTTAGCAGTGATGTTGTAAATATGATCTAAAACATCTTGTGCTTCATCTCTTACTGGCTCTGTGTACCTTTCTCCTTGAGAAGGGTCCAACGGTACTATGACTCTTAGTCCTTTTCCTTCAAAAGTCATCTGTCTCTTCTTAAGGTTGATTACTGCATCATTAACTATTGCCCATTCAATTCCTAGCAGTGCTAGATAGGGGTTGTTGTCATCAATGATTTCGATTACCTTAAATTCTGCTAAGGTACTAACTCCATCAATATCTACTGATACACTAGGGAGTCTACCCAGACGCACAATCTTCTGCTGATTGGTTAATCTCAACTGTATAGGGGACCATTCAAGGGTAGGGTTTCCCATTTGTTCCCAAGTCTACCTAGTTAAGACATTTACTTCTGATCCCAGATCTAAAATGATGTCAGTGATATCATACTCTCCTATCTGAGCATGCAACCTCATTTCTCTTCTAGTCCTTCTAAATCTATTAACATTCTTTCCTTTATCAAGGTTTCGCTGAGATTCACAAGACTGGAGACCTTCTGTAACTCATTCAGAGCAGTCTTGTTTCATAATAACTTCATACAACTCTGTGAAAAATATGTTAATGCACTTAATTGATCTAGCGAAGCTTCTTGTAACCGCGGTGGCTGCTGGTGTTGTTGCGTCGTTGCTACAGGTGGATTAGCAAAGTATTTCTGAGCTTCCATGAATGTTTCTTTTTCTCTGTTAACATCGAAGGTTGGGACTTTCTCTTAGGTCTTGCGGACCCAAGGCTCATCAGGTTGTTTCTCTGTATTCTACACTTGTGTCGTAGCTCCACTCCTTATGACAACATTAATAGCTGGGACAGGACTTTTCTCTACAGCAATCATCTAAACATTCTGTGTAGGGGGGCCATTCCTTTCTTGTATCTTTGCTATCGAATATGGACATTTCTCAATAACATGATCGAATTCTCTACAATATCGCCATGTCGTAGTGGGATTCTGACAGTCTCTAGCTACATGTCCTGCCTGATTGCAGTTATAGCAAATAACCTGGCTACGACCTCTTCCAGGCATACCACCACGACCTATGAAGTTACCTAGACCTGGGTTACCACCACGGTATCCATATCCATCATTGCCTTGTGCATACTTTTGTACGCGATAAGCATCATATGTGTGCTCTCTCATGAGGTCAAAGCTGCGACACTCATCTGCATTGTGCTCGACTGACTTGCAGATCTTACAGTAGGGATTCTTAGGAACTTGGACATATCTCTGTAGTAGATAACAATCTTCAGGTCAATGTTGTCCAGTTGTTCGACATATCTCAAAATAGAGGAAAGTAGGGTTAAACGGATTTGGTGCATCGGTACTCAGGTAGTTTCATAGTGTAGGGCATTGTTCCTTGTCATGTCCTTCTTTTTGCAGCGGGTACACCAAACCTCTTCTCTAACAGCTTTGCCTTTCTTCATGTCACGCAACTCCAAGGCCATTTTTGATAACTGCACCTGTATCTGGGCTATGCTAGAATTATCTCTGACATGAGTTGTTTCAAGCTTCATGGCAGTTTCTAATGCCTCTTGCTAGTCGCCAACCTTCTGTTGCATAAGTGGGGTCCTGATATGAGGTAACAGGGCTGCAATGAACCATTCGTTGTGTTTCTCTGGTCCAATAGTAAAATTGAATTGATCCAGCAGAACCTTGAACCTATGATCAACGTCCCACACTGATTCACCTCTTTTCTGCTGAATTTCTTTTAGTTCAGTTATACACTGCGACTCTGATTTAGGCTTCTTAAATTTCTTTATCATGGATTTTTTAATATCAACTAGGATATAGTTTTGAGTGCTAGAAAACTTCATAAACCAGGTCAAAGCCCGGTCTCGAAAAGAGGTGATTAGCTGCGCTCTTCTTGTATTCTCATCCATAATATTCTTCACAGTCCACACAGCTTCGCATAGGAACCAAAACTGCTCGGGATCCTCTAATCCAGTTCCTTTAAAGACTGGAAGTTTGGTATCATCGTTCACATGGGCCATATTGGATTGGGCGGGTGGGGGAGGAGAGGGACTGATAATAGGGGGAGGGGAATTTACTAAGGGATATTGACCTGTGATAGGACTACTAGGGTTAGGGTTACTTTCAGACTGCGACGGGTTCTCAAGGCTAACAGGTTTGCGTTGCGGCGTGATAGGAGGGTTTCTAACAAAAGGGGTTTTTTCAAAGTTAGAGTCTTTGGGACTTAGCGAGGTGTCAACGTTATTTTGGCCGAGGGTATCAGATCCAAGATCTCTCTTGTATATTTTACCGCTGCGAATCAAACCACTTTGCTTGTCATATTCACTTTCACTTCCAAACATAGGTTAGTAATAACAAATCTAGAAATCGGATTCAATAAGCAATATGCCTTTCTCATCCAAAAGCATTTTAATATTTAGACTGAATGAATTCAAGTACTTACCCCTAGGTCCTTTGAAGAACTATATTTCTACTTCCCTGAATGAAGTATGTGTGTCGATGGCGAACTCTATCACAAACGCTTCAAGGGTTTGCTTCATCCAGAAATCAACATCCCTTGAGACCGCATTGTTCACTCTTTGCAATATCTTAATTCTTGCGGGGGTCCAGGTAGGAAACTGATTTTCCTTGAAGTTTGTCTTTCTCTCTATCAACCTGGATAACCACTGGTGCAATTCTATGTGGATACTACCATAGAAAATTGCATGAATATCAGTAAAAACGTACCTTTGCAAGAAGTCGTCTGAGCTACGACGAGGATCCTTATTTTCTTGTATAGAAAATTTTAGATAGGTCTCTTCGATCCAGTCACCAATTTCTTTCACTGAGGTCCTCCAGAACATATCCCTCGAGGTATGACGTAAATCCCTCTTGAACAGATACTGTTCAACCGGAAACGGAACCACTTTGTTGGGCTATGGGCAGACCCGGGTTTTATACCTTTAGCTTCACACCAACAAAAGACCCACAGTGTTGGCCCTTTTGGAAACAACCTGCGAACAGGTTGCAGTCTCACCCAAAACAACTATGGGGTGCCACAGAATTAGGTTTCTGCAAGTGCAAGAGGGATATTATTGTACCTTTAGTCTTATAAATAATAATCATACAATAAATAGCTTCAACGTTCACTTAACTAACTTCATAGCTTATATAACATACAGTTACTTGCTCAAACCTTACTGGGAATTCACAGCAAATTTATTATTTAACATCTTTATCTTACTTTATTCTTTATCTACTTAACAGATGCATAACAGAACAGAAACAAAACACAGAACCACCACAACAAAAGATATACGTGGCTCACCCCCAGTGTAGGGGCTATGTCCACAGAACTATTTTTATATTCAACTCTTTACAAAAATCATACTTCTGATCTACACACTCAGTTGCAGATCTTCTCAGCACCCTTAAGCTGCGCACTCAGCTTGCAGCACCTTTCTTACAAAAACCCTCTGCGCACTCAGCTGCAGAGGTCGTCCACGCACTCAGCTGGGACTTAACCTTAAACCCTAAAACAAGTCTTTCTTCCTTTGCATCAAATCATCATACATCAAAAATTCTCAAAAACCTAACCTTACTCCTTTACAAAAGTGCCTGTTTATACCAAAGCACTATTACAATACCATGAGCTTAAAGCATGGGCTTAAAAACCATGAGTTCAAACCATGGGTTATTTATAAACATAGGGGCTTCCACCCAACCCCAACACCCCTAAGACTATTTTGGGCCGCAACTCCGCTTACAAGCTTCGAACCCCAAAACAACAAAGTTGCCAAAATAAGGGACCTTGAAGGTCAATCCCCAACATGGAGATTATGGTGACTCGGCCATCTGGCATGTCAAAACCTTCCTTCAGTTGATTGCTGAATCCAGTATTCTTCATGAATACAATATGATGGAAATGTTTGCTGGTACTTTTCAGGGTGAGGCCTATTGTTGGTTCTATCAGGGCCTTCCTAATAAATGTATAACTTCTTTTCCAGGCTTCCTTTGGATGTTTTTAGATCAGTGGCGTGATGGTAGGGGTAGTATGAATGGTTTAAAAAAGTTCCTTGAAAAGATTTGTACCTTCTACCTATCTGGGACAGAGTATCACATGGAAACATATGATGGACCTTTTTCCATGATACAAAGTATTGAAGACTTGGAATCACTTCTTGAACATTTAAGTGAAGAGGAGGGTCATGATACTCACATCAAAAAGCATCATGGTAGTTATTTAAGGAAGGAGGCAATTAAGCATCTTCTTAAAGAATATGAGGTATCTCCCAATACACAACAAGATTCTGAGGAAGGGAAAATCCAAGATGATCCTATTGAAGAGCCTTAGGAAGATCCCATGATGGAACATATTGTTGAAGACTCTCCTCATGTCACCATAGCTGAAGACATTGAAGATTTGGTGTATTCTCAAGTGTGTTGCAATGCTGATATCTTTCCAGAAATCCCTTTAGAGAAATCCACTGAGCAACACATACCAAGTGATCCCATTGAATATGTCCAAAAGGTTTCCTTGATTGAAGATCCTTTTCATGATATCATAACAGAAGCCTATAAGCAAACTTATGATAAGATCAGTATGGTGTGTGGTGACACTAGACCTTGTTCTCCACATGTTGATGAAGGTTTGGACAGTTTATTGCCTTGTAACATTTAATCTAAAGAAGATTGTTATGAATACAAGGAAGACATGGATAGGCAGGAGCATGATGCCATGGATGAAGAGTTCCCCATATATGACATGGATGGGAGTGATGAATATTGGAATTTAATAGATAAGCCAACTTGTGAAAATCTTATGGAGAATCCCATCCATGATATGTCCAACAATGGGAGTGTCTATTCAAAAATTTGTGGAAGTCCAATCTACGATATGTCCATAGAGGGGAGCATGGATCTGGATGCCTGGAAAAACCTTAGTATGGAAGAGGAGCATTTAGAATTTTCATGTGATAATTCAGAGTCATACCATGCAGAGATGCACAAGGATATCAGTAATGAAGACATTGAGAAATAGTATTATGAAAAGTCATATGTGATGCAATCAGTGGAAAATTAGTTTCAGCCATAATTTTCACATATAGAGGTTCCTTATGCAACAAGTTATCATTTGATAAACCCTGGTGATCAGTATGATGATGTAGTCAGTCTACCTCATCATTCTAATTGGTATATCAGTCCTATCCAGTCATGGATAGAAGCAACCTGCATGAGCACATACAAGTTTGGGAAGAATTTTTATGACATTGTTCATGCCTATGATCTCCCATCCATCCCGCCCATCTTGAATCATCACGCAGGTTTGCATTTTCTGAATAAGGTATCCTTACTTTGGCTGGTAACCAAAGAGAAGGAAATTTTTTTTTATGTTAATAAAATGCTTAGGTGGTTACATTGGATTTTTTTATTACACTTAACCCTTTTTATATCATGCTTAGAGTAGTAAAATAAGCTCCTTGAAAGAGAGCATTTACTTTCTGCATTTCTACTTAGCTATAATAAAACTTTGCTTCTTTTAGTTAGTTACATTTATTTTGTTTAAATAAATCAGCTTAATGGTTCATTTGGGTTTGTATAAAACTTGTGCTACTGAGGTTTTTCTTGTACAGTTGAGATGTTTTTACAGGGTATATAAACCAGAGATTCTAGTGTTCTCATATCCTCTCCTTGCCTTAAAGACCAGATCGAGCTCACGTCCCATAGTTGGAGCCAAAATGTTACCACCTAAGTTGTACTTAGTGGTTTTTTATCAAGTGATCCTAGTGAACCGGACAAGGATAACGTGTTCGGACTTCAGAAGACCTTTGGAAGTACTTCTCGGAAGTGCTTTTTGTACTATATCACATGTTCATACCACATGGGGGAATTGTAATAAATGTTCTAGCATGATAGTGTTTGTAAAAGACTTGATCTCATAGAATTTATTTGTCAATCCGATCAGCACAGGGTGTTTTTTCCCTTGGTTGTTATTGGTTGTTGAATAAACAACTGATAATTTCTGAGTTTTTCACTCCATACCTCCAAAGTTGGGGTGGTCGGATTGGCATTTAGGCCTATTTAGGTTATTAGAGTCTATGTGTCAATGTATAAGCATGCTAGACATCATGGTCAAGTCATATGAACATGTCTAAGTCACCCTAGGTTTTTTCAATTTTTCAATTTTTTATTTTGTTCAATGTTTTTTATTAAAATTTAATTTTTCCAAAACTTAGGCTATTTTTAATAGTTTAATTGGAAAAATTGATTTTGTAATAAAAGTGGGCCAAATAATCAGTTTCAGTCATGTAGGTGCTCATTTTCAAGCTAAGAGCATCATGTAAAATCATGGACCCACTATTTCCTAGTTTTGAGTGATTTTCCATCACTCAGGTCAGAAAGCCCCAAAAATCAATTAATGATGATTTTAATTAATAAATTGATGAATAATGGAGCAAATCCAAAATCATAAATCAATGGATTCTCAGCCAATTTGATTGAAATCATTCAGATCTGAAGCAGATTGACTGGATCTAACAAATCCTTGACTGAAGGAGGTGATAAAATTAGATCTAGAGTTGACCTTAAACATCCTTTATGGGGAATTTAGCCCTCCCTCTCTCCTCAACATGTTTTTGGCTCATCTAGATGAGTTTTGGTGGATGCTTCAGTCAACAGGTTGAGGTGTCAGTCAGATCAGCTCTCCGATTGACAATTGCACTCAGTGAGACTCATATTTGGCTCAGTTAGACACAGATCAGGCATTGATGGACTCTCCATCAGAATATTTGGTCTATCTCCTTGGGATTTGTGCCCCCTCTGGGATGGATCTCCTGGTTTTTATATATATCCAAGCACAACATCCTCTTCCAAGCTATTTAGAGCTATATTGAAGGGCTTTCCATTGTAATTGTGTATTGATCATCATTTGTTGAAATAAATATAAGATTTGGAGGCTCAATTGTGGAGTACCTTTCATGTGTGGATTATCATTATCATGCTGCATTCGAGGTGAAATTGTTATTTTTTCAATTTTTTGCACTTATCTGTTGTTTGCCTGAATGGTTATTGAAATCATAGGGATAGATCATTGTAAGTAAGCTTACTTACTTCTATTTTGCTGCATATGTTTGAATGAGCTAATACCTATATGCTAAATAAGATTAATTGCATGCTGTATCATCTACTTCTCATATGTATCTTCAGATTTAATGGTTCTATTTGGAGGATTTGTTGTGTAGCTTACAGGTTTTCCATGACTGGAAGATCTATGGTTCAGATTTGATTCCATTGGTTTCCAACAGATATTGCTAAGATCGTGCCCCTCGGTACTTCACTACCAAGTTTCCTTTGCAGATCTGCTTCAACAACAAGCACTTCTCTTCCCCTTTTCCTTCTTTAAAAATATTAAAGTTTCTTCAAATTGGTTACTATTAAGGTTTCTTATTGCTCAAATATGTATCATTAAGAAAATTACACGTAGATATAGCTAGTAATATCCCTTCCTAATTCTATATCTGAGTTTTGTTTTGCATATAAAGTTACGTTTTAAGAGATCTAGCTGAAATTACCATATTTTCGCAAGCATTTTAATGAAAATTCGTAGCTTGCTGTTAAGGTAGTTTCCTTTGTTGTACATAAAAATTTAATATTTTGAAATAAAATTGCACATATTATTGGCTTCCCAAAAGGAAAGACAAGATCCCAAGGAAATCCTGCTTTCCTTGGTTCCTGTTTTACCCTTTTAACTAGTTTTCAGCTTACTTTTTTTTGGTTAAAAGTGAGCTGACGCAAAGGTGATTTTAGAGTGATTTTGGGAATATTTAAGTCTAATATTCTTGCTTTCTTTTAGCATTTTTGAGAGAAAATAAAGGAATATACTGTTCGGAAGTGGCCTCAGGACTGTTCAAATCCCCCCAGGGGTCTCCCATTTGACTAAAACCTTTAATTTTCGCACTTTGTAAGCTCTTGATTTCACTCCGTATAAGGATAAAGAGGAATTATATCAGTTCTCTGATATTGTAACCAATTTTAATAAAAATAAATTTTGAATCGGCTCTTTCGAGCCCATTCCCCATCCCCCCTGGGGGGATTTGCGTCCGTGTCCTTTTTTTCCCTTTTTCGTTCATCTTTTTTTAAATCTAGTGTAGATCTAATCTGTAGGGTAGTATACTTTAATTCATTATCAGTTTCATATTCCATATTTGATATTTCAAATTAATCTTAATACTTACCCCACGAGTTCCCGATTGACCCGAAAGGGGAAAGAGATTCATGGTAGGACTAATTAGAAAACCAGAATTGTGTATCTATTTTCTTTTGTATCATTTTTTTTTCAGCTATTGTAAAATTAACCCCTCCTTGATTTCCTAATTGAGATCCACTTGGATTGAAAGAGGTTCCTGGAGGGTTTTCTTTTAAACAAGAACACCCATTGTAAAATTTACTAAAATTGACAAGACTTCGGTGTGTATGCTCTGAACTTGGCTGCGGTTCATCTGATCAGTCAAGCTGTATCAAAAGCACTTGAGTGACTAGTATAATTAAGACTCACTCTCCCAAATTGGCAAACCATCAGGTGAAAATCCAACACCTAGATCAAACCATCACGGTGGAAAAATACCGAAAGGAAGCGCGAACTTCTGAAAAGTGACCTCGGGGCACCGATCTCTGTCACACCCTAATCGGTGCATTATGAACAATAGCCCCAGAGACTCCATTCATCCCACATATTCCTTGCGGGTAGCCATGAAGGTTTAGTTTTGGACATACTCCAAGTACTCTCGGGTATATCTGGAGTCCACCTCCTTCGCCTAATTTTAATCAACTCACACCTCAAATTTAACTTAAAATGTACCAAGAGGCAATTGCAAAACATTCACTCCAAGCACATGCAAGTACATTGATCTTATTTTTTGACTCCATTCTAAGGCATTGGTTATTTTCTTGCTTTATATATACATATATTGTGTCTCGGCATTGTGCTTTCGTGTGTTCATTTTTGTATCTTGTCATCTTTGAGTGTCCATATTTAAATTCCAAACTCCTAAATAACTCTTTCAGTTTAACATCACCATACTAAGTAATCATCCTTAGTAACTTAATAGGGTCCACCCCCCTTGTCTTCGTTAGGAGTTGAGCCTAAATGGAGGAGTCAAGAACAAGGTGATAGCCTTGACTCAAGACTTTCCCCCAAGGACACACTGAGTGGCTTGAAGATTTCTACCACATGATCTAGGTGTGTGAAAGGTGGCAACAAGGTCACTAGTCTTCCCCAGGTGGGCAGAGCTTGGTTCGGATGACGAACCCCCACTACTGTAGCAGTACAGGATTTTCTAAGGGAAGAGGAATAAATTCAAACGACACAAAGGGGGATAGCATTATAGTCATTGCCATAGCCATGGAATCAAGTCTCCATTTTTCTCAAGAAATACATCACCTACGAAGGTAGGTACCAAACAGTCTATCATTTTAAATTTACTTTACTATCTCATCTCTGTCACAGGACTCTTTTAAACATTCCATTTTATTTGCTCAATGATTTACATCATATGGTGGGGTTTCTTAGAGATTCCAAGCATCCACTCTCCTCACTTACCCACCATGGCCTCATTAAATTAATAATCATATGGACCCTTGCTCAACACAACCAAACCTAGGAGCAATTTACATCCCAAGCGCAGGGACCTGCTCCCTTTCCTGGTGTTCCCAATTTACATGGACATACTTGTACTTGTGGGGAATGTTCAACATCAAGAAGAGCCGGTCAATCCACAGTTGGGGGGAAATGTAGAGAAACAAGAGGTTCGAAGACCCTCCAATTTAGTTGGCGGGGGAGATGAAACTGGATCAGAGGATCAGTCAGGGGAACAAGTAGAACAATTGGGAGAGGATGTACATGAAAACCCTGTGGAAGAACTAAATATTAGGGAATCTCTGACAGCAGAGGGTGAAACTAGAGCAGAATTACATGCTATGACAGTTGAAACTGAAGATGGTAGAGCTATGATAACAGAAAAAAAAACCCAGATGGTGACTGTTGAATATTCCCCTGAATGGAGAGGAACCTTGATTAAGGAAAAACACCCTGAAGAACAAGAAAATGATGGAACTAGGAATATTCCTTCCACATCAGTTGCAAATTTACAAAATCCAGTGCCACAGAGAAAAAGGAGGAGATAAAAGGATGAAATAAAGGATGAAATTAAGGCATCGCCACCAATAAGACGGAAAAGAACCAAGTCAGTCGTAGCAGCAGAAGCAGCAAGGGAAAAATTGTTGAAATATTGTAACTTCAAAGAATATTCTATATGTATCTTTTTGTGCTCCCCGATGGTCCTATCAGGAGAGCCACTTGTATTACTTTGTACCTCGATGCTTCTAATAGGAAGAACTAATAAGAGTCATGAGGTAGTCCCCTCTAAATCTAAAGTTGGGTCATTAGCACCCTAGTGTGGTTACTTGAGCCTACATGTGTAACTCGAGCCTACATGTCGGATGAGTTAATTAAAGTGAATGAATGAATATAAATAGAGGTGCAGCACTCCTCATTTGGAGCACACACTCTCACTTGTGTAGCACATTAGTGGAGAGAGAGAAGTAGCTGGAGAAGGAGGAGGATCAGGCTTTGATCTCCTTGTTGGTTTTATGTTTTATCTTTTATCTTTTTGGGGCATCTATATTGAGGAAGCTTTTGTTGGGTTTTTCCCTTTAGGGTTTTTTGAGGATAAATCTTTGTTGTTCTTGTGATACTCTTTCTTTCAGTGATCCTGCTTATATGCTTTTGTTATGAAAATGAAATGAAATAATGATGTTTTAGCTAAGCATATGAAAAGTTAACATGGTATCAGAGCCAACCTGAATAGGAAAGATTTCACAGGGCAAAATATCGCTCTCTCTCTCCTCGAAAGAAATTAGGGTTTTGGGAAAAACTTTTGAGTTTCAAAAAACTGATTGCATGGAAAGTTTCACCCTCCTAGAGTGCATCTTTTGAGCCTGGAATCACATTTTTTGGATGTGTGAGTCTCTAGAAAAGTCAAAACCTAGTTTGACAGCTATACCGGAAAACTACTGAACCAGAAAACTGTAGAAGCTGAATATTGCAAGAGTGATTTGGAAGGTGAAGAATTGAAATCTCCAGAATCCAAGCACTCTAGTTAACTCACCTCATTCAATCACATCTCCTAGTAAGGTCAGTTTCTCATTCCGCAAAATTTCAATTTTTTGTGATTTTCTGACAAGATAGCCCCAAGCACTAAGCTTGAGGACAAGCTAGAAGGCATAGAAAATTTCCAAGAATGGAAATACAGGATTGGTCTCATTCTCCAAGAGAATTATCTTGATAAGTATGTCAAAGAAGAAGTTTTAGAACCCGAAGAAGTTGAAGCCAAGGAGAAGCATATAAAGGATATGATTAGAGCACAAAGGATTATTACTGACTCCATTAAGGATCACTTGATCCCTCAAGTGTCATCCAAGAAGACTCCAAAATAAATGTATAATGCTCTTTCCAAAATGTATGAGAGAATAAACATCAATAGGAAGATGAATCTAAGAGCTCAACTGAAGAGCACCAAGATGAGTCATGGAGAATCCATCCAAGACTACTTCACAAGGGTTTCTCATATCAAAGAGCAACTAGAAGCTGTTGGAGATAAGCTTGATGAAGATGAATTGGTCATGACTGCTCTTAATAGTCTCACTAGACCCTAGGAATCCTTCATCCAGATGATGTGTGCCAGAAAAGAAAGCATGATGTTTGAAGTAGTATGGGAAGACTACATTCAAGAAGAGACTAGAGTGGCAAAAAGAGAAGCCTTACTAAAGGAAGATGCTAGCCACTCACACCAAGAGAAGAAGAAGTCAATCTAACTTAAGAGAAGAAACTTCAAGGAGTCTCAACCTCCCAGAAAAATCCAAAGAAGAAGGGAAAATCCTCCAAAAAAAGACTACTCTGGCTTTCAATGTTTTCATTGTAACAAGATATGACACATTGCCCGAAATTGTCCTATAAAGAAGCAAGAGTATAAGAAGAGGATTAACAACAACAAAAGATATCATGCTCATCTAGTGGAAGATGAAGATGAAGAATAAGAAGAAGAAGAAAGACCTCCAAG
Organism: Pseudotsuga menziesii; assembly: GCA_001517045.1. NCBI lineage: Eukaryota > Viridiplantae > Streptophyta > Pinopsida > Pinales > Pinaceae > Pseudotsuga > Pseudotsuga menziesii. The sequence goes on from LPNX010894154.1 coordinate 845,840, forward strand.
AAAGCAAGCAAAAGAAGAAGATGCAGAAGAGTATGTACTATTCTCTGCACTCTCTGGGTCTGTAACACCTAGAGAAGACACTTGGCTTATTGATAGTGGTGCTTCAAAGCACATGATGGGAAAAAATAAAAATCTATCCAAACTTGAAGAAAGAATCTCTCCTTAGAAAGTATCCCTAGGAGATGACTATCAATATTCGATCAAAGGAGTTGGTGAAGCAAGCTACAAACTTGATTCAGGTAATCCTCTAAAGATGAAAGATGTATTATATGTACTTGGTTTAAAGAACAACTTACTTTCTATATCAGCTTTAGATAAAAAGTATTTAGAGTTTCTTTCATAGATTTCCAAGTACTCATGTGGCCCAAAGGAAAGAATATTGAATATTCAATCATCATTGGTGAAGAAGAAGGAGGCTTGTATAAACTCAAGGGGCACTCAGAAACAGCCTTTGTTCATGAGTCCACTAATCCTAGTGAAGTATGGCATAGAAGGCTTGCCCACATTAATTACAAAGCTCTACCTCATCTGAACAAAGTAGTGATGGGATTACCAGACATGAATATCAAGCATGAAGGCATTTGCAAAGGATGTGCAAAAGGAAAAAACATCAAGAATCCATTTCCAAAGAGTGAAAATAAAACAAAAGATACATTGGAATTGATTCATTCAAATGTATGTGGTCCAATGTCTTCTACATCCTTAAGTGGATTTCAATATTATATCACATTCATTGATGATTTTTCAAGAAATACTTGGATATACTTCTTGAAATCAAAGAGTGAAGTGTTTGAGAAATTCAAGGAGTTCAAAGCCTTGATAGAAAATATTTCAGACAAGAAAATAAAGACACTCTGATCAGACAATGGAGGAGAATATACCTCAAAAGAGTTTGAGGCCTTTTGCAAAGATGCCGGAATCAAGAGGGAACTAACTACTCCCTACAATCCTCAACAGAATGGGGTTGTGGAAAGAAAGAACAAAACCATCATGGAGGAAGTGAAGACAATGATATATGATCAAGATTTTCCAATGCATCTATGGGTAGAAGCAGCAAGAACTGCTGTGTATGTGCATAATAGAATATCTTACAGTGCTATTGGGTTCAAGACTAAATAAGAGATGTTCATAGGAAAGAAGCCTAAGGTAAGTCACCTCAAGATATTTGGTTGTCTAGTATTGTTGGGGCTCAGACCGCGGAGGTCCTTAATTTTGGCAACTCTGTGGTTTTGGTGTGAAGCTTGTAAGCGGAGTTGCGGTCCAAAATAGTCTTAGGAGCTTCGGGCTTGGGTTGAAGCCCCTATTTTTGTAAATATCCCATGGTTTTTGGGTACCCATGGTTTAATCCCATGGTATTGTAATAGTGCACTTGTATAAATATGCACTTATGTAAAGGAGTCAAGGAATCTTTCTGTACTGATGATGATGTGATGCGAAGAAGCTAAGGGCTATTTTTGGGTTTAAGGTTAAGTCCCAGCTGAGTGTGTGGACAAACTCTGCAGCTGAGTGCACAGAGGGTTTTGGAAGAAAGGGTCTGCAGCTGAGTGTGCAGGTTAGAACTGCACTATTTTGTAAATTGTTGAATATAAACGCAGTTCTGTGGACATATCCCCTACACTGGGGGTGAACCACGTATATCTTGTGTTGTGGTGGTTCTTTTTATTTTTTTTATGTTATGTTTTTATGCATTTGATAAGTGGATGAATGATAAAGTAAGATAAATTGCTAAGTATTAACTTCGCTGTGAATTCCCAGTTAAGGGTTAAGCAAGAAACTATCTTTTTATCTAAATTGCGAAGCTATTTAAGTAATTATCGAAGCTCTATATTGCATAATTATTATTTGTTAAGGCTAAAGGTACAGTAATATCCCTCTTTCACCTACAGAAAGTTGATTCTGCGGCACCCCATAGCTATTTCAGGTGAGACTGCAACCTATTTGTAGGTTGTTGCCGAAAGGGCCAACACTGTGGGTCTGTTTGTTGGTGTAAATATAAAAGCATAAGAACCTGGGTCTGCCCCATATGCCCACCAAATTGGTTCTGTTGCCGGTTGAACTAGTATCTTCTTCAAGAGGGATCTACGTCGTACCTGGAGGGATATGTTTTGGAGGCCCTCAGTAAAAGAAATCAGTTACTAGGTTGAAGATATGTGTCTGAAATTTGCTGAACAAGAGAATAAGGACCCTCGTCGTAGCTCAGATGACTTCTTGCAAAGGTACATTTTTACTTATATTTATGAAATTTTCTTTGCTCGTATCCACATAGAATTGCACCAGAGGTTATCCACGTTGACAGAAAGAAAGACAAACTTTAAAGAAGATCAATCTCATGACTGGACCCCAGAAAGAATTAAGCTATTGAAAAGTGTCAACAATGTGGTATCAAGAGTTGTTGACTTCTGGACAATGCGAACCCTTGAAGCATTTGTGACAGAGTTTGCCATCGACACACATATGTTTTTCAGTGAAGCAAAAAGACAGTTTTTCAAACGACCAAGGGGTAAGTACCTGAATTCATTAAGTCTGAAAATTAAAATGCTCTTGGCTGAGAAAGGCATATTGCTTATCCAATCAGATTGCTAGAATTATTGCTACTAACCTATATCTGGAAGCGAAAGTGACTTCGACGAGCAAAGTGGTTTTCTTCGCAATGGTAAAAGATACAAGAGAACTCTTGGATCCTATACCCTAGGCCAGAATACCAATTACACCTCATTAAGTCTAGAAGAATTTGAATATGAAGAAACACCTTTTGTTAGAAACCCTCCTATAACTCCGCAGTGAAGATCTGTTATCCCTGAGAACCCTTCACAGTCTAATAGTAACCCTAGCTCGAGTAGTCCTGTCGTAGGTTAGTCTACCTCAGTAAGTTCCCTTCCTCCTGTTACCAGTCTTCCCCCTGTTATTAGTATTCCTCCTCCTCCTTCCCCTCCTCCTCCCCCTCGATTCACTATGGCCCATGTAAATGATGATATCAAGCTCCCAGTCTTTAAAGGAACTAGATAAGAGGATCCAGAGCAGTTTTGGTTCTTATGCGAAGCTATTTGGACTGCTAAGAATATTATGGATCAAAATACAAGAAGAGCGCAGCTAGTCACCTCTTTCAGAGACCTAGATTTAACCTAGTTTATAAATTTTTCCAGTACTCAGAACTATATCTTGGCTGATATTAAAAAGGCAATGATCAAATAATTCAAGAAGCCTAAATCAGAATCACAGTGTATAACTGAACTGAAAGAAATTCAGCAGAAGCGAGGAGAATCAGTTTGGGACTTTGATCAAAGGTTCAAGGTTCTGTTGGATCAAGTTAGTTTCACTATTGGACTAGAACAAAATAAAGAATGGTTCATTGCAGCACTATTGCCTCATATCAGGACTCCACTTATGCAATAGAAGGTTGCTGATCAGCAAGAGGCATTGGAAATTGCTATGAAACTTGAAACAACTCCTGTTGGGGATAATTCTGGAATAGCCCAGATACAGGCATAGTTAGCAGAAATGGCTTTGGAGCTTCATGACATGAAAAAAAGGGAAATCTATTCAAGAAGAGGTTTGGTGTACACGATGTAAGACAAAAGGTCATGACAAAGAACAGTGTCCTGCATTAAGAAAGTATTTGAGTACTGGTGCACCGAACCCATTTAACCCTAATGTCCTATATTGTCAGATCTGTAGAACAGCTGGCCAGCATCGACCTGAAGATTGCTATCTGCTGCAGAGATATGTTCAAGTACCAAAGAATCCCTACTGCAAGTTCTGTAAGACAGTTGGACACAACGAAGACGAATGTCGCAACTTTGACCTCATGAGAGAGAGAACCTATGATGCTTATAGGGTACAAACCGATGCACAAGGAAATGATGGATATGGTTACCATGGAGGTACCCCAGGTTGAGGTAATTTCAGAGGTCGTGGTCGTGGTCGTCGTGGTATTCCTGGAAGAGGACGGGGCCAGATTGTTTGCTATAACTATAATCAGGTAGGACATGTAGCTAGAGAATGGAAGAACCCAACTACGACATGTTGATATTGCAGAGCAATAGATCATGTGATTGAGCAATGCCCACAGTTGATAGCCAAGATACAAGAAATAAATGGCACTCCTACTCAGAATGTTTAGATGATTGCTGTAGAGAAAAGATCCATCCCAACCCTTAACATTGTTACAAGGAGTGGAACTACGACGCAGGTGCAGAATAAGGGGAAACAACCTGAGGAGGCTTGGGTCCGTAAGACCCCAGAGAAAATTCCATCCTTTGATGTTGGAAGAGAAAAAGGAACATTTATGGAAGCTAAAAAAGAATTTGTTGATACGAGAACATCAGTAGCAACTACGCAACAACATCAACAGTAGTTACAGTTTCAAGAAGCTTCACCGGATCAGGTAAGTACACTGACATCATTTTTACATAGTTGTATGAAGCTACTAAGAAATCAGAATGCTTTGAGTGAGTTACAGAACGTTATTGAGTCGTACGCACCTCAGTGAAGCTTTGATAGAGGAAAAATTGTTAATACAGTTAGAAGGACTGGAAGAGAAATGAGATTGCATGCTTGGATAGGAGATTATGCCATGACTGCTATCATTTTAGACCTGGGATTAGAAGTGAATTTCCTAACTAAGCATACATGGGAACAGATGGGAAAACCTACACTTGAATGGTCCCCTATATAGTTGAGATTACCAATCAACAGAAGATTGTTCCCTTGGGAAGATTCCCTAGTGTACCAGTGGATATTGATGGAGTCAGTACCTTAGCAGATTTTGAATTCATTGAAATAATTGATGATAGCAACTCATATCCAGCATTGCTAGGAATTGAATGGGCACTAGACAATTATGCAGTAATCAACCTTAAGAATAGACAGATGAATTTTGAAGGAAAAGGCTTGAGAGTCATAGTACCATTGGACCCTTCTCAAGGAGAAAGGTATACAGAGCCAGTTAGAGATGAAGATCAGGATGTTTTGGATCATATTTACAACATCACAACTAAACAAGAAGACTATGTTAACCCTACTGCTAAAGGTATAATGGATTGGAAGTGTGACAGTTCTTGTATGACTGATTCAGACGAAGGCCTAGAGAATTGGTAGAATCAACTTTATGAGCTACATGGACATCGATGTGCAAGGATTACTAAGTCTATCAGATGGGTTGGCTCATAGACAAGAATCTTACCTACTTTTGATGGATTGACAAACCCAGAAGATTTTATTGTATAATTCTCAGAGAAAGTACCAGATTCACAGCAAATGGAGACTCTAGATTTAGTATTCAGAGCCATAACTGCCATATGGTGGAATGGTCATAAAAAGTATATTCATAGTTGGAGATCTTGTCAAAAGTTTCTTCGCCTGAAATTCATGGATCAACCTCACGAGGTCCGAAGCATATTTAATGGTAAGACTAGCCCTTAGGAACATTTGGAGTAGTGTTATGAAGCATGGAAGCATGTACCTTGTGAAGAATGGGTACACAAGTTTGTACACTCTCTGGAACCTGTAGCAAATAACTGGTATGCAGAGGTGGAGCTTCGCCATGGTACTGTAAGTTGGGTTAGCCTTGCTCATAGTTTTGTGCTCACATTTTCTCTTAATGAGGTTTTCCCTGCGTTGGACGCAGCTATTAGGTTGATCCATACTAAGGTGTTTGATGATAAAGAAATAGCCGAGTACCAACCTGATTCGAAGGAACAAGAAACTAATGCCGTAGAATGCTATAACCTCACCATTGATGAAGACAATGACCCTCACAACATTAATATTCCTGAGTCAGAGGGACATTACAAAGTACATGGACCAATAGTTGAATAACCTAAAGTAACTTAGCCCTTTAAAACAAGGAAAGCAAACATTGGATCAGAAGAAATGCCTAAGTATGCTACCATTGGAGATTATTGGGATGAAAAAATGGTGAGCAAAGTGACTGAACTCTTCCATGAGTATCAGGACTTATTTCTGACGAAGCTCTTAGAAATGAAAGGTATCCTTGGTGATATAGGAGTGATAAAAATACCTTTGAAAGCTGATGCGAAGCCTGTGAAGCAGCGCCCTTATAGGCTGAACCCTAAGTATAAATAAAAAATCAGGATGGAGCTAGATAAGATGCTCACTGCAGGAATCATTGAGCCTATTGAAGAGTCCGAATGGGTTAGCCCTATGGTGGTATAAGAAAAGAAGACCAAGGGAGAAATCAGAATCTGTGTTGATCTGAGGAAGCTGAATGATGCATGTTTACATGATCCTTTTCCTACTCCCTTTACAGATGATTTTTTAGACAATGTCGAAGGTCAAGAAGTGTATTCTTTCACTGATGGAATTTCAGGCTACCATCAAATCATAATTTCTCTAGAGGATCGACATAAAACAACCTTTGCTATAGAAATGGGATCTTTTCAGTATACTATTATGCCCTTTGGATTGAAGAATGCACCTGCTATATTTTCCAGAGTAGTCATATCTGCATTTAAGGAATTTATTCATAAGTTCTTGGAAGTTTGCTTTGATGATTGGACTATGTTTGGTTTATTTAAATATCATATAGCCAGTTTAAGACTTATGTTGGACAAGTGTAGACAACATCAGATTTCATTGAACCTGAAGAAGTGTCTCTTTTGTGCACCTTTTGGAATTCTGCTAGGTCACATTATATGCAAGAAAGGATTGATGGTGGATCCTGCAAAGATAGCCATTATTGTGAACTTGCCACCTCCGAAGTCTGTTAAGAAACTTCGCACTACACTTGTTCATACTGGATATTACAAGAAATTCATTAAAGGATATGCTCAGATTACAGCCCCTATGGAAAAGAAATTAAAGAAAGATATTAAGTTTGAGTGGACACTTGAATGTCAGGAAAGCTTCGATATTTTGAAAGAAAAGATGGTAACTACCCCTATCTTAGTATTCCTTGACTGGGGAAAGGAGTTTCATGTTCATGTTGATGCATCTTCCCTTGCTTTAGGTATAGTATTGGTTCAGTCGGGTGAAGGTAATATTGATCACCCTATTGCTTTTGCAAATAGAAAATTGTCCACAGTAGAAAATAATTATACTACGACAGAACGAGAAGGTCTAGCTATGGTTTATGCCTTGCATAAATTTCGACATTATTTGTTAGGATCTCATTTTAATATGTTCACTTATCATTTTTCTTTGAAGTATTTGGTTAACAAGCCTGTGTCAGGTGGAAGGATATGCAGATGGCTGATTTTGTTTCAGAAGTATGACTTTGAGATCATAGTTAAGCCAGGAAGACTTAACCTGGGGCCTGACCACTTGTCAAGGCTCGAGTCAGGAGAAGAGCCCACTAGTTTGGAATAAGGTCTTCCTCATGCCCAGTTGTTTGCCATCCAGATGGTTGATGACTATTTTCAGAATATTGTTCAGTACTTGTCTACAGGTTTTGCACCCTCTGAGATGACAACACAGCATAAGAAGCAGCTGGTGGTTAGAGCAGCTGACTTTACCTTGATAGCAGGACAGCTATATAAGATGAGACCAGATGAAATAATGCATAGATGTGTTCTAGAGCATGAAAATCCATTGATTTTGGCTGAGGCACATTCTGGATTAGCAGGAGGTCATTATGCAGAAAACGCTACGGCATAGAAGATTCTGACAGCTAGATTGTGGTGGCCTATGATTCATAAGGATGCAAGAGAGTATTGCCACAACTGTGATATCTGTCAGCGGACAAGCAAACCATCCAGGAGGGATGAGATGCCTCTGGTTCCACAGGTAACTTTACAAACATTTGACAAGTGGGCTATTGATTTTGTTGGACCAATCAATCCCCCTACAAAGAAATCTGGAGCAAGATACATTATTATAGCAACGACTTACCTTACTCGTTGGGTTGAAGCTCAACCATTCAAGGACTGTAGTGCTGCTACAGCTACAAAGTTCATATTTGATAATATCTTGTCAAGGTTTGGGTGTCCTAGAATTCTTATGAGTGATCAAGGATCACATTTTCTGAATAAGACTATTGAAGCCTTGAGTGAAGAATTTCAAGTATATCATCAGAAGAGTATTGCCTACCATCCTCAAGCAAATGGCACTGTTGAAGCCTTTAACAATATTCTTGAGCATGCTTTGATGAAGGTTTGCAATGTTAACAGAAATTATTGGGATATTATAATTCTAGCAGTATTATGGGCTTATAGAACCACTTGCAAGAAGTTGACAGGCCACACACCTTTTAGGCTGGTATATGGACAACAAGAAGTTATGCCGATGGAGTACATTGTTCCTAGCCTTAGAATATCTTCCTTCATAGAGATGGATGATCCAGTTGTGTTGATTGAAAGGATGGCGAAGATACTGGAACTAGAAGAAGACAGATTCATTGCAGGTTTCCAGCAGCAAGTACATAAAGCTAGATAAAAAGCATGGCATGATAGACACATCAAGAAGAAGAATTTTCACAATGGTGATAGTGTGCTTTGGTATGACAGTAAATTCATGAAGTTCCCAGGTAAGTTCAAGAAACATTGGAAAGGACCATACATAGTTCAGAAAGTTACCGATGGTGGTGCAGTTCAGTTAGCTAAATTGAATGGAAGTAGATTAAAGAAGTACAAAAACGGGCCTGTACCCCCTGATTGAAAGTAATAGCAAGAAGAAGAGTCTAAGTACCAATAACAGCTGAAATTGGGTACTAGACTATAATGAATTTGTTCTCAGAGAACTTCGGCAGATTGTTGCAAATTTTATCGTGGGTTGAAGTTCAAAGTTCTGTCGAAGCTTGTGTGAGGATGTGTCAAAGGTCCTTATTGTGGCGAAGCTGAAGTTAGTGGTTGTGGCGAAGAAGAAAGGTGTGTCGAAGATTAAAATTCAACCATTGGAAAAAGTCATATTTGTGGTGCCGGTACTTTAACTGCATTAACTGCCTATAATGATGAGATTTTGGTCGAATCCACAGCCGTATTTGTGAAATCTAGCACCGTTTGGACAAGATCTACCACCGCTCGGTTAGATTTGGTGTCTTTAATGCACAGTTATGGAATATTTTGTCATTGGACCCTATAAGAAGCCACCCAGGCCTGCGAATTTCTCATTACGCATTTTCTTGAGTTTCATAGTTGAGTCCATGTCAGCTGATCACATATTTGAGCAATTGTTGAGAGATTTCAGAAAGAGGGGCCTATAGAAATTTATGAGGAACCCACCTGCATCTGCACCTCGTGAAGAGACTTGCCCAGCGCCGAATCAAATGATGCAAAAACGATCTAACAGAAAAAAGTTTAAGACAGAAGTTCTCTTTAAGAGGAACGAAGAACAACACAAACCATCAGGAAAGACACCGGAGGATCCGGTGATTTAGATGAATCCTCTTGGTTTGGCAGAGCTCCCACCTGAATATTCAAAGACATCGGTGAGGATGAGAACATTGCATCGCAGCATCCACCATATCTCCCACCTATTAGACAAGGAGTTCAGCCACCTAGGTAGATGGTCAAGTTCATGTTACTCACCCCTTCGCTACCACAGGGTGTGAAATTGGTCGAAACGATGACAAGAAGAGTAGATCGGCTCAAGTACGCAGACCACAATATGAATGATCGTGAGAAGTTTCCACAGTTTTCACCTGGGATATACTTGCACTCTGTCCACTATTCAGAGGGTGGAACAATGTTACTTGAAGTAAAATAGTGGGCTACTGGCTTGGAGAAAGCTAGCTTGCTGAAGATGCTGAATGTCCCCCACTTTGGTCACAGCCCATAGGTTACCGTGGTGGTCAAGCAGTTATTGGCATTGGTGCATGATGGGAACCTATGGATAGGAAACTAGAGAATTTCTATTGATGGAGAGCTAATTTATAGGATTATAGGCTTGGCGAAGGAAGGGCCTAATCCTGGGATTGAATTTGTTGGAAAGCATGAAGATACGAAGCTGGCGCAACACATTAAGGACCGCTTCGGTTTGACAAAAGGAAATCGAGGGTATCAAACATCGACTATTCGGCACTAGACCATTCGCTATGCTGCAGAGATCCTAGCATGCAAATTAATGAGGAAGTGTAGACCCAATGAAGTATCTACCCCGATTGTCAATATTGCTGCGAACTGTGCCGAAGGATACAGATACAAATGGATAGAGTACATTGCTAGATAATTCCTTGCAGATGTCTACGATGCACAAGAGAAAGGTAGAGCCTTTCATTTTTCATGGTTGTTAGTTCTTATTGCACTAGTAGGATGGAGAGAACCTATCGAGGCACAATTTGTCTATGTGCCTCTGAAGATGCCTGGCGCAGCAAGGTATGCATCTCTTTGGGTTTCATAAGATAAAGGCTTGCAGCAGATGACGAGCTACTTGTTCACTTACGATTCGCTAAATATTACAGTTGAGATCCTGAAAACACCATGGCCCCGTAATTAGCTATTTTCTCAGTATACTGGAGTGGCCAAATTCAAGGCCAATATGGATAATGTCTTCATCCAGGCCTGCGCAGATAACAAACATACATGGTGGAAGTTACCATACATGGTGAACCAGGAAGACATCCTCGTAGTAGTTCAGCAGTGGCCGAATGAATGGATGAAGGACTTAAAAACAAGGCCTGACATACCAGTCCCTCCAGTAACTGATGTGGGTGCAGGTCCTAGTCAGCTGCAGCAGAACGACCAACTAGAAGAAAGCAAAGAACAAGACGAGTCATAGCAGAATGAAGGTGACCATTGTGGATATGACGGAGCTGATGGAGAAGAAGAAGAAAAAATTGGTGAAGAAGAAGAAGAATCAGTCAAGACCATTTCAGAACCTAATCGCCCAGATAAGCGCAAGTCCCCAGAAGTGGAGGAAATTACTAAGCCTCAGCCCAGAAAGAAAAGTAAGGCATCGAAGGGAAAGAATATCATAGAAGAGCCTGCTGTGATGATTGAAGAGATTGATCAAGCTCTAATGAATTATACAGAGGTATTATCCAGCAAATGGGCAGAGTTTGAAGCTAAACATCTTGATGTGCTCACTAGCGTAGCACAACAAATTGCATAACTTAAGGCGTTATTGGAAAGAACAGCAACTGGAGCTGCAGCAAGTAGTGCCCCAGTAGGCGCGTAGCCAGATACTAGACAATGGACAGCTAGAAGCAACAAAGGACAAGTACCAAGTGCAGCTCTTATAATACCTGACGCAGCATCTCGATCGTAGGTAAGCATGATAGTTGAGATAGATTACACTAATTTTTCTATGCTAGAGCTGCATTTTTTTCAATTGTCACTCATGAAGGAGATCCGAGAACAAGACAGCTACACACACATGTAGTTAGAGAGTACCACAAAGCAGAGTGAGAGCCTTGAAGCATATTTGAAAGAAGCTGAACAGAAGAAGAGGGAAATAGAAAAAAATTAAGCTACACTAGTGCGAGTGTTCGATGAGGTGTGTCGAAGTCTCCCTGACTTCGACATGCAAGCTGAAGAAGAACCAGAGCAAAGAATAGTAAAGCTAAAAGACTATGCACAACAGTCTAGAAGCTAGATAGAGAAGATGAAAGCAGAACATGAGGCCCAGATTATGGAGCTTCAGCTTTGCCTCATTCCTGAGAGTCCACCAAAGGTCAAAGAATAGCATCTCAAAGATATTCAGGCCTCAGTAATGAAGATCTCAGATCTTGTAAATAGTGCATCAAATTTGCTAGACGAAAGTGTCAAGGCCTGGACAAACTTGCAGGAAAAACTAGAAATAGAAAAGTCGCAAGAAACCATCAAGCAAGGACAGACAGAGCTAGATGTAGTAAAAGCATAAATTAAGACATTGCCTCCTATGCAGAAGATGCTTAAGGTAAAGCATAGTAATGAGCTCCAGTGAGAAATTGAGTCTTGAAGAAGAAAAAAAACACTGTTAGTGAGATCTGTGCAGCCCCTCATTAACGAGGCCTTGGAGTTTAGCATTGCTGTGGAAAACCAGCTCAAAGTCTTGAAGGAGTATGATGCGTTTGCATAGGAAAAGGCCAACAAATCATCTGCAGCAACATTGTAGGAGATAGTGCAGAAAGAGCAAGTAGTTCAAGATATCATGCGCAGCCTCAACAAGCAGTCTATTATCTTTGCCAACAAGATTCTTGCACCCAAAAAGTAGTAGAGTGTCCTGGGATGGGACACTGGTGAGTATTAGCGGCCTATTGGGGCTCGGACCACGAAGGTCCTTAATTTTGGCAACTCCGCGGTTTTGGTGCGAAGCTTGTAAGAAGAGTTGTGGTCCAAAATAGTATTAGGGGCTTCGAGGTTGGGTCGAAGCCCCTCTTTTTGTAAATATCCCATGGTTTTTGGGTACCCATGGTTTAAGCCCATGGTATTGTAATAGTGCACTTGGATAAATAGGCACTTATGTAAAGGAGTCAAGGAAGCTTTGTGTTATGATGATGATGTGATGCGAAGAAGCTAAGGGCTATTTTTGGGTTTAAGGTTAAGTCCCACCTGAATGCATGGATGAACTCTGCAGCTGAGTGCGTAGATGGTTTTGGAAGAAAGGGTCTGCAGCTGAGTGCGAAGATTGGAAATGCACTATTTTGTAAATTGTTGAATATAAACGCAGTTCTGTGGACGTAGCCCCTACACTGGGGGTGAACCACGTATATCTTGTGTTGTGGTGGTTCTTTTTATTTTGTTCCTGTTATTTTTTTATGCATTTGATAAGTGGATGAATGATAAAGTAAGATAAATTGCTAAGTATTAACTTCGATGTGAATTCCCAGTTAAGGTTTAAGCAAGAAAATATCTTTTTATCTAAACTATGAAGCTATTTAAGTAATTGTCGAAGATCTGTATTTCATAATTATTCTTTGTTAAGGATAAAGGTACAGTAATATCCCTCTTTCGCCTACAAAAACCTGATTCTACAGCACCCCATAGCTATTTCGGGTGAGACTGCAACCTGTTCGCAGGTTGTTTCTAAAAGGGCCAACACTGTGGGTCTATTTGTTGGTGCGAATATAAAAGCATAAGAACCTGGGTCTGCCCCATCCACCCAACAAGTATATATTCATATACCAAAAGAGAAAAGAACCAAGCTAGACCCTTCTGGAAAGAAGGGGATATTTGTTGGATATTGTGAAGTATCCAAAGCATTCAGAATCTATATTCCTAGATTCCATCACATGGAAATCAGTCGAGATGTGGAATTTGATGAAGAGATATCCCTCAAGATATCTAGGAAGTGCCAACATGAAGAAGTGTATGAAGAAGAGACATCTGCTAGAAATAAAGAAACTACATGTCTCCCTGAAGATGAAGGTCCTAAAGAACATGACTTAGCAGAACCACAAGAGCCTCCCATGATGGAAATATCAAGAAAGAGAAATCCTTCTTGGACAAGAGAAATTATATGAGAAGCAAAAATATATGGATCTCCTGAAGGCTCCACAAGGGAAAGAAAGAAGCCTAATACTTTTTCCAATTGTATAGCCTTGATGTGTGATCTTGTAGATTAGGAACCTACAAGCCATGAAGAATATGTATAGAAGAAAGAATGGGTAGAAGCAATGACTGAAGAATACCAGTCAATAATGAAGAATGATGTATGGGATATAATTCCCAAACCAGAAGGAAAGAGTATAGTATCCTCCAAATGGATATTCAAAATAAAGCATGTAGCTGACAGAATTATCGAGAAGTATAAAGAAAGATTTGTGGACAAAGGATTCTCTCAGAAAGAGGGAATTGATTATGAAGAAACATTTTCCCCAGTAGCACGGTATACTTCGATTAGAGCTATCATGGCACTTGCATCTATGATGAAGTGGGAATTACACCAGATGTATGTGAAAACAACTTTTATGAATGGTTTGATCGAAGAAGAAGTATACATAGAACAACCACAAGGATTTGAAGTTGAATATAGACATACTCATGTATGCAAGTTGAAGAAGGGCTTGTATGGTCTAAAACAAGCTCCTCGAGCTTGGTATCAAAGGATAGATAGTTTCCTATCAAGCATGGGCTTCAGCAAGAGTAAATATGATCCTAAGCTTTATATTAAGGTTGTAGAAGATGAACCTATCATCTTGCTTGTTGGTTCCCTACTGGGCAGACCAGCTTTACTTTATTGTACCAAAAAAACCTCTAGCTCATTGGCCCTTTCGGCGACAGACTTCAGAATGGCTTGAAGTCTCACCCGAAGTGATCTTAGATGGGGTGGCTGAAGACTCGGGTGTCCTCAACTAGGTTCTTTAGAGTCCTTGGTCCTCTTGACTCTACATAGCCAGTGGATTCTCTCCACACATGTTGTTTCCTCCTTCCTAGCTGACTCTATTATCGGGTTGGCTCTTATCACACCGCAGCTTCTAGGACAATGCGCAAAACTTACTCTTATGCTCAACTCTCAACCTACGATATCTCACACCGCAGCTCCTCCGACAATGCGATATCGCCTTTCTAAGCTGTGATATTTTCTACGATAAGACTTAATATGCTCATCAACTCCCAAGGATCATAGGCTTCCTTTCTGGGTATAATAGCTCAGTTAACCTTCCTTAAGGTGTTAAACAACTTCACTTAAGCTTCTATAGTTTAACACGCTTAACATCTATTATGCTCAACTCACTGAACTAATTACACTGAAGTCACTTAACACTGTAACTGTCAATTATCATGAATCAACCACTGATAAACTCATACACAGAGTACTTGATACATCTAGCTTTTGTTTAACCTTCTATGTGCTGTAAACTGAAGGATACCATACATACATTCATTAAATGATAAGAAAATTTCATGTAACAGATAACATATAGCAAATAGGTAAAGCACAATCACATGAAACAGTCACACAACACATGGATTTTACATGGTTCACTTTTAGGGAGGAAGCTACATCCATAGGAACTGTGTTTTATTATATCTTGAGGGAGTACACACAATTTCGCTGCAACCCCTTATGCAGCTTGAGATCTTCTGGGAAACTCCACTCTGCTGGGATCCCTTCTCTCTTAGATCTCTTATGTTCTATTATACTTTCTTCTTACAATATACTCTCTCTCTCTCTCTCTCTCTCTCTCTCTCTCTCTCTCTCTCTCTCAATCCCTGCGGATTGTTACATTCATGCTTAGGGAGTTCGCTACTGGTTACACTAAGATAACTACAGACTAAATAATAGAACTAGAGCTTCGACTCTTCTTCAATGTCTTACAATACAATGAATAACCGGCTAACAGTCTAATGGATCAATTCACTAGCTAACCCTTCCTAATACAAAATACATGCTTATATAGGTGGCCTGAAGGTCTCACCGTGATACAAAACTGTGGGCCTATCCCAAAAATAAACCAAAAACCCTATCTGTGACAGTCGGCCTATCTATACTTTAAGCTTCCGCTTACAGTCACACCACAAATTCCTGCGGTCTTCTGCGATTTTCAACGTTGATCGTGAGTATGGGCGCCACTTCCTCGGTTGCTCCCGTTCTGTCCTTTGTCTTTACTACCTCATCCTGTTGCTCCTTTTCCATTTATGAGGGTATCTGAGCCCTCCTGTCATCGTCGCTGGCTTCAATGTAGTGGTTGAGCTCTCTTCTCAGCCACTTCAGGTACTGTTTCTTTTGACTTTCCTGCTTTGATATAGCAGCTTTTCCTGTAGTTGCGGGGCCCTACTCCAACAGTCCCCTAACACTTACTTATGGCTCATCCTTGAGCCACTAACAGCTGGATTCTCTTCTACTATCTGAGCTCAACTCTTCTTCCTTGGCGTCTGCCTGACCTGTGGTGCACCTAATTTCACAACCCTGGGCGACGTCGTCATAGAAGACTCGAGGCCACCATGTTGGAATCATCGCACAACGTATTCTAAAGGTTCCTTCTCAGACATACACCACCTAGTGCAATAGTCGGGACTGGCAATGGCTGTGAAATTTGGGAAACTAGCACTCTGTAACTAGAGTATCTCTGCACAGGGAAAACTCTACAAATTGCTCTATAACTCTCAAAAATCGCATAAGTAACCCTTCTATTTGAATGAACTGTATATCTATAATGAAAGCAATAATCTCTGAAGCAACGTTCATTTAGGCTAGACCCATCGATGAAATTTATTTCATGGATAGGACAACACCAGTCATCCCGATCCTCATTAATTGCTGAAAATCCGATCAAATTTCCTTCGAAAATTGTGTACAGGCGCCGATATCGACCAATATTTACCAAATCTAGGACAATCGTTGTACTATTTCCAAATCTAGGGAAATGTATACCTATCATATCTAGATTAATTTCCTATCAGAGGGCGAAGTGACTGGACCCCTGTCCCTTTTCAAAATTGTCTTCGTGGCACGGGGAGCATCACCTCACTGCGATGTCACACTGTATCGTCTTGAACCAAAAAGTTGACATGAAACTCCGCAACGTTCAAAACTCCACAAGCATCCTATGACTTGCGCAAAATAAAATTTCCTGCTGCGATTCCTCCTACTTAGAACTTTGTTTTTAGCTGGTGTAGACTGGTTATGGGTGCGATGCCTCCTTTCAACTACACTATACATTTGCATGACTTAGTTCTCTATGTTAGGGTTTAGAGGTGGAGTGGCTATCACTATAAAGCTTAAGCCTACTACCATTAATCAAAGTAGGAACAACCTCCCCATTCAGTTTACTGAGCTGAACGACACCTCCTTCTGTGAATTACTGAATCTGATATGGCCCCAACCAATGTGTCTTGAACTTCCCTGGAAAATTAACAAACTTGTTGTCATAAAGGAGCACTAGGTCTCCTATTTGAAAAATCTTTCTCTTGATGTGCCTGTCATGCCAAGCTTTTTTTCGTGCCTTCTGCACTTTTTGATGAAACCCTGTGATGAATCTGTCTTCTTCTAAGACAAGCAGCTGTGCTAATCTTTCATTCATCGTATCTGTATCATCCATCTCGGTAATTTGAGCAATTCTTAAACTGGGAATAATATATTCCATAGGCATAATAGCCTCTTGTCCATACACCAAGCTGNGCGGTCCTATAAGCCCATAATACAGCATTAACCCTAAGGTCCCAATCATCTCTTTGGTTGTTACAGATCTTAGTAAGAGCATTTTCTATAATCTTGTTAAAAGCCTCCACTATACCATTAGCTTGTGGGTGGTAGGGAGTGCTCTTATGGTGCTCTAACTGAAATTCCTCCATCAAGGCCTTAATAGTGCGATTCAGAAAATGTGTGCCTTGATCACTCATCAAAATTACTGGACATCCAAATCTACTTATGATGTTTTCAAAAATGAGCTGTGCAGCTATAGTAGCATCACAATTCCTTACTTCTTTGGCCTCTACCCACCTGGTGAGGTATTATGTTTTGGCGATGATGTATCTCGCACCAGTTCACTTTCCTGGTGGGTTGATACGACCCACGAAATCTATAACCCACTTGTCAAGTTATCGCAGTGTAATCTGTGGTCGCAGTTGCATTTCATATCTCCGTGAAGGTTTTCCTACCCTCTAGAAGATATCGAAGCATCTGCAAAACTCCTTAGTTTCTTTATGCAAAGTAGGCCACCATAATCCTGCAGCTAGAATTTTTTGAGCAGTCGGCTTTCCTGCAAAGTGACCTCCTGGGGTACCTGAATGTGCTTCTCTGATAATGGCCTCTTTCTCATGCGGCATAACGCATATGCGCAGGACTTCATCTGGACCTAAATTATATAAATGTCCTGCTATCAAAGTGAAATCTGCTGCTTTAACAACTAACTGTTTCTTTTGTTTCTTAGTAAACTCAATTGGTACCCACCCTGTAGTGAGAAAATGAATAATATCTGTGTAATACTCATTTGCGATCTGGATGGAAAACAATTGTGTATCTGGCAAATTATCCTCTAGATTACTTGGTTCTTCTCCTAAATTTATCCGCGACAGATGATCAGGTCTGGCATTCAATCTTCCTGGTTTTACAATAATTTCAAAATCATAATCTTGAAATAGGAGTAACCATCTGCAGATCCTTCCCCCTAACATTGGCTTATTGACCAAATAATTTAAAGCAGAATGATCAGTGAACATCTTGAATGGGGCACCCAATAGGTAGTTCCTGAACTTCTGTAGAGCATACACCATAGCTAATCCTTCTCTTTCTATAGTGGTGTAGTTCTTTTCTGCAGTAGATAAATTTGTGCTTGAGTACGCGATAGGGTGATCGATACCCCCTTCTCCTAGTTGTCTTAAGACAATCCCCAGTGCGATGCCAGATGCATCCACCTGTACATGAAATGGTTTGTTCCAATCTGGAAATACTAAGGCTGGTGCTGTGACCATCTTCTCTTTAAGAGTGTCTAAACTTTGCTGGTATTCGTCATTCCATAGGAATTTCATGTCTTTATTTAACAGCTTTTCCATAGGTGTTGTGATCTTTGCATAGCCTTTAATGAGTTTTCTATAATACCCTATATGACCAAGCACTATCCTCAATTGCTTGACTGACTTGGGTGCTGGAATATTTACAATGATGGAAACCTTTGCGGGATCTACCATCAAGCCTTGTATACAAACAATATGACCCAACAAAATACCAAATGGTGCACAGAATATACATTTCTTCAATTTAAGAGAAATCTGATATTGCCTACATTTCTCTAACATGAGCCTTAAATCTCCTATATGTTTTTTGATTAATCCAAATACATTCCAATCATCAAAATAGACTTCTAAGAATTTATGGATGTATTCCTTAAGTACAACAACTACTACTCTAGAAAAGATAGCTGGTGCATTTTTAAGACCAAAGGGCATTACCATATACTGGAATGAGCCCCATTCTGTCACAAAGGTGGTCTTATATCGGTCCTCTAGATGAATTCTTATCTGGTGATAGGCTGAAAATCCATCAGTGAATGAGTAGATCTCCTGTCCGCCCACATTGTCTAAAACTTCATTAGTAAAAGGTGTCTAAAATGGGCCGTGAAGCGATGCGTCATTGAGTTTGCGCAAATCGACACAAATCCTGATTTCTCCTTTAGTTTTATTTTCCCGCACAACCATGGGACTAACCCATTCACTCTCTTCTACTGGCTCAGTGATGCCTGCTGCTAGCATCTTATCAATCTCATGCTTAACTTTTTCTTTATAACGAGGATTTAATCTGTATGGACACTGCTTAACTGGCCTAGCATCCTCTTTTGAAGGTATCCTCATGACTCCCAAATCTCCTAATATTCCATTCATCTCTGTAAACTTAGTGGGAAATAAGTCCTAATAGTCATGTACCAAATCTACGATGTGTCCTACCGTTTCGTCGTCCCAATAGTCTCCAATAGAGGCAAAATTTGGTTCTGTTTCTGTGCCAATATTGATCTTTTTAATCTTAATAGGCTCTATGACAGTTGAATTCTCTAGCTTTGGTCCATCAACTTTGTGAGTCCCTTCTGACTCTGGAATATTGATACTGTGAGGATTTTCATCCTCATCACATGGCTCTTCTGTGAAGTTGTAACATTCTAGCGCATGTTCTAACTGAATGGCCCAATCAGGCTGAGTATACACTGGTAGGGTACAGTCATCAAATATCTTAGTCTTTACAATCTCTAGAGCCAGATTGATGCTTGGGTACTCAGATTCAAAAGTGAAAGTGAGTAGAAAGCTGTCTATCATAACTGGCCATGTAATCGTTCCTCTACGCAACTCTGTCTTAGTGTACTAGTTCCTTGGGACTGTGTCTAAAGTGTGAATGAATAGGTGAACCCATTCGTCCTCTGGAATGTCCGACCAATTATGTTCACAAAGATTAATATGTAACCTGGGGTCACTTTCTCCTGTATATTTCTACTGGAAATGCTCCTTGTCATTAGAGAATTTGATCACCATCAACCTCTTAAAATCATCCCATGATGCGATATTTTCTTGATGTGCATGCCACCATCTTGCAGGTGTGGCTCTTACTGCAAGGTCAATAGTTTCCATCCTCTGCTCATGAGGGATTTCCTACTCAAACTGCTGTAAAAATTCATTGACATCTGCTAAGCCATCAAACAACAAAATATCCTTAATCTCTGTTCCAATCCATCACAGTGACTTAGTCATAAATGCACATCTACAAGCTGAGACTTCGTAAAGTTTATTCTTCCTATTTTCTAAACCAACATCTGAGTCCGATGCGCATGAGTTGTCGCATCGCCAACTAATATGTCCTTCTATGGTGGGGTTGATATAATCATTCTGGTTAGTGGTCATCTCATAGAAGCTCTCCATATTACGCACCTCTTCCTCTGCTCTGATAGGTTCAATGTATCGAGGACCCTGGAAAGGATCCAATGGTGCAATGACTCGAATCTGTTTATCCTAAAAGGTCATTTTTCTTTTCTTCAAATTGATAACAGCCATGTTATCAATTGCCCGACCAATACCTAATAAAGCTAGATACCTTCTGCTATCGCCAATAATTTCTATGACTTCAAAATATCCAAAGCTGCAAACTCCATCAATATCAACTAGTACTTGCGGTAATCAACCCAATGGCTATACCCTCTGCTGATTGGATAGCCGCAGATGGATAAGTGATCTGGCTAACTTAGGGCTACCCATCTATTCCCATGTCTGCTTAGTGAGAACATTTACCTCTGATCCTAAATCTAGGATTACCTCATCCATTTCAAATTCTCCAATTTGTGGTATGTCTCATTTCTCTTCTTGTTCTTGTATGGCCCATAATATTATGAACAACACGCTGTGTACTGCTCGTGGAAGAAGACTGCTGATACTAATCTATGATGTGTTGAAGCTCTCCTATGGATTTGTCATTTCTTATGAGTTTCAAGAAGCTCTGCGGGAAGGATTGTACACTTCCTGTCAACTCATCCTCTTCGCACCTTCCCGATGTGGTAGCTTGCGATGTCTGCACAGGACTAACGCCACAAGGTTTCTACTGCGGTACACCCCTACAAGGTAATACCTACGATCCTAATGGTATAGGGTCAGTAAAGAAAGTTTTATCTTGCTGAAATGTTTCTTTGTTCTTCTACAGGTCAAGTGGTGTAGGTTTATCAGTGGCTTTGCACACCCACTGCAGACCTGTATTCTTTTCGGCATCCTGCGATGTCCTACTAGTAGAAGCACCGCTGCGAGTCACAATATTGACTCTTGGTTCTGGTTCTTTCTGCTCAATAGCAATAAGCTGAATATTCTGGTTTACTGCTGGCTTAGGATCCTTAATCTTAGCTATCAAGATAGGACATTCTTCTATAGTATGATCATAGGACTTGCAATACTTACATGTTGTAGTAGGGTTCTGAAAATATCTAGCATAATGTCCTATGGCTCCACAGTTGTAACAAACAATCGGTCCTGGCCACGCCCAAAGCCTCCACTACAGCCTCGTTCTCTGAATCCTCCTCCATGGCCATCATGAGCCGGTTCGTGCTGTGGAACTACTGATGGTCCTGATATCTCTGACTGGACTCTGTAGAAGTCATGTTTTCTCTCTATCATGAGATCATAAGCTCTGCAATTATTTTCATCATGTCCTACTAACTTACAGAATTTACAGTATAAATTCTTAGGAGTTTGTACATACTTATGAAGTAAAGGGCATCCCTGTGGTCTATGTCCTCTTGTTCTACATATTTCACACCATGGCCCTTGAGTCTGTACTAAGGGGTTGGGAGCCCCACTTGCTAGATACTCAACAAATACTGGACAATTATCTTTGGTATGGCCATTCCCTTTATACTTTGTACACCATAATTCTTGTTCAACTTATTTCCCTTTATTAATCTCATGTAGCTGTAAAGTGAGATTAGCTAACTGATTATGTAAGTTTATCATATGTGCACTAGTCTCAGCTAGAGGTGAAGCCTCTAGTTTCATTGCCATCTCCAATGCGTCATCCTACGTATGGAGTTTCTGTTGCATTAGTGGAAGTCTGATATGAGGGAGCAGTGATGCGATGAACCATTCCTTATGCTGCTCCGGTGCAAACTCAAAACTAAATTGGTCTATAAGAGCTTTAAATTTCTGATCGAAATCCCATACTGACTCTGTGGGTAACTATTTGATGTCTTTAAGTTCTGTGATACATTGTGAATCAGAATTGGGTTTCTTAAATTCCTTAATCATTGTGGTCCTGACCTCTATGAGTGTTCTGATCTGCGCTGATGTATACTTCATATATCATGTTAAAGCTCTTTCTCTAAGTGTAGTGTCCAGCTGGACAAGCTTAGTACTTTCATCCTAGATCTGTTTAATGGTCCATACAACTTCACATATGAACCAATGTTGTTCTAGGTCTTCTACCCCTGTACCCCTAAAGGTACGTAATTTCATGTCATCCCCCATTCTGTTTCTACGTGGTGAATTCTGATTTGCTATATTACTACCACTTGGTGGTGTAAATGTAGGTGATGTAGAGGTAGTATGTACTGTATGTGAACTACTAGATGGAGTTCCTACAGGATTATTATGACTCCCAGTCGGTTTCTGTGGGGTATAAGGAGATTAAGGAATATCCCCTGCTGTGGTTTCTCTATTATCTTGAATCTATTCTCTATTACTATTTGAACTGTCTTCAAAGAAGGAAGATATGAAATCTACTTTATATCTCTTACCGCTACGTGTACATCCAATGTCTTCAAAATCACTCTCAAACTCTTGTGACATTACACTTAACTTATTCATCTAAGAATATATCCAGTACTCCTTTTTCATACAATAACATCGTAAGGAACAAATTTAAAGAGTTCAAGTACTTACCGTGGTATCCTTTGAATAAGTACCTCTCTGCTTTGCTGAAACTCTTTCTTTGATCAAATGCAAACTCTGTAATGAAACCTTATAGCAAAATTGCAAGCCAAAAGTCTACTACCCATGAAATGGGATTATCGACGCTCTTCACGGTGTGAATCAGCTGCAATGTCCAGACAATGTTCCTTTTCTTCTTGAATATATGCTTATCATTCAACTTTGACAACCAATCGTACAACTCATTTGCATAGGTCACAAAAAATATTTCATTTAGTTCTGTGAAGATATGTTTCTGTAACCAGTCCTCTTTACTAAGCCTAGGACTCTTGTTTTCTTGTGCAGAAAATTCTCTTTCCTTAGACTCAACAAACTGGTTAAGTTCTTCTTTAGTAGGATGCCAAAGGAACATCAACTCTTCAATTTGTTCAAAACTAGCAACGGAAACATTTGTTGGTTCTTTAATAGGCAGACCCAGGTTTGCTTTATTGTACCAACAAAACCCCTAGCTCACTGGCCCTTTCAGCGATAGACCACAGAACGACCTGAAGTCTCACCCGAAGTGATCTTAGATGGGGTGGCTAAAGACTCAGGTGTCCTCAACCAGGTTCTAGAGCGTCCTAGGTCCTCTTGACTCTACTTAGCCAGTGGATTCTCTCCACACATGTTGTTTCTTCCTTTGTAGATGAATCTACTATCGGTCTGGCTCTTATCGCATCATAGCTTATAGGACGATGCGCAAAACTTACTCTTATGCTCAACTCTCAACCTACGATATCTCACACCGTAGCTCCTCCGACAGTGTGATATCACCTTTCTAAGCTGTGATATTTCCTACAGTAAGACTTAATATGCTCATCAACTACTAAGGCACGGAGGCTTCCTCTCTGGGTATAATAGCTTAGTTAACCTTCCTTAAGGTGTTAAACAACTTCACTTAAGCTTCTATAGTTTAACACGCTTAACATCTATTACGCTCAACTCGCTGAACTAATTACACTGAAGTCACTTAATACTGTAATTGTCAACTATCATGAACCAAGCACTGATAAACTCATACACAGATTACTTGATACATCCAACTTTCATTTAACCTTCTATGTGCTTTAAACTGAAGGATAACATACATACATTCATTAACTGATAAGCAAAGTTCATGTAACAGATAACAGATAGCAAATAGGTAAAGCACAATCACATGAAACAGTCACACATTACATGGATTTTACGTGGTTAACTTCCATGGAGGAAGATATGTCCATAGGAACTGTGTTTTATTATATCTTGAAAGAGTACACATAGTTCCGCTGCAACCTCTTATGCAACTTGAGATCTTCTGGAAAACTCCACTGTTGGGAGCCCTTCTCTCTTAGATCTCTTCTCTTCTATTATGCTTTCTTATTACAATATACTCTCTCTCTCTCTCTCTCTCAATTCCTGTGGATTGTTACATTCATGCTCAGGGAGTCGGCTACTAGTTACACTAAGATAACTACAGACTGAATAACAGAACCAGAGCTTCGACTCTTCTTCAATGTCTTACAATACAATGACTAGCTGGCTAACTGTCTAACGGATCAATTCACTAGCTAACCCTTCTTAATAAAAAATACATGCTTATATAGGTGGCTCGAAGGTCTCACCGTGATACAAAACTGTGGGCCTATCCCAACATTAACCCAAAAACCCTATCTGTGACAGTCGGCCTATTTTTACTTTGAGCTGCTACTTACAGTCACACCATAGCTTCCTGCGGTCTTCCACGATTTCAGGCGCTGATCGTGGGTATGGGTGCCACTTCCTTGGTTGCTCCCCTTCTTTCCTTTGTCTTTAATACCTCGGCCCATTTCTCCTTTTCCATTTATGAGGGTAGCTGAGCCTTCCTGTCGTCGCCGCTACCTTCAATGCAATGGTTGAGCTCTCTTCTCGGCCGCTTCAGGTACTATTTCTTTGGACTTTCCTGATCCGATATAGCAGCTTTTCCTATAGCTGCGGGGCCCTGCTCCAACACTGCTATTATATATGGATGAATTATTCTTGATAGGGAATGAAAAACAGATTATGGAAAGCAGGAAGAAACTAGCATAAGAATTTGAGATGAAAGACCTCGGGTTAATGCATTATTTCCTAGGTCTAGAAGTATGCCAAAGTTCAGAAGGAATCTTTCTCAACTAGGGAAAGTATACAGTAGAGATATTGAAGAGGTTCAATATGTTGGAATGCAAATCCATGGCCACACCCATGGACTCCAACCTGAATTTGTTAGCTCATGACTCATCAGAATTAGTGGATGCGACTCAGTATAGACATATCATTGGGTCATTGATGTACTTAACCAATACAAGACCAGACATTTGTTTTGCTGTGAACACCTTGAGTCAATATCTTGTTAAACCAAGATGGGTTCACTTAGTAGCTGCAAAACATGTGATGAGATATCTGAAGGGGACTATAGACTTTGGTCTATACTATGATGCTAGCCATGAGTATAGATTGTATGGATACATAGATGCAGATTGGGCTGGAAGTATCTCAAATAGAAAAATCACTTCAGGTGGATGTTATAGTATAGGATCTTCTATGATTTCATGGTTTAGCAGAAAGAACTCTAGTGTTGCTCTAAGCACAGCTGAAGCAGTATATATAGTAGCTTACTCTATTGGTTGTGAAGCCATATGGCTTCGAAAGCTGATGTTAGGACTATTCAACCTCTATTTGGACACTACCGTGATTCTATGTGATAATAAAAGTTGTATAAAGATGACAGAGAACCCAGCATTCCATGATAGATCGAAGTACATCGAAATCAAGTATTTTTACATTCGAGATATGATGCAGAAGGGAGCCATAAAGCTCTAGTATGTGCATACTAATGAACAAGTTGGTGATGTGCTGACGAACCCTCTATCTCAAGTAAAGTTTGAACACTTTCGGGACAAGCTTGGTGTTGTTTGGAAAGATCTTCCTCGAAAGGGGGAGTAGTGATATTACAGTGGGATTATATCATTGCTCTGCACTTGCCCTAAAGTGATCCAGTGACTTCAATCCTTAAGAATGAAGAGGGATTTTATCATCCTAGGACATCTATACAGAATAGATCCAGTGACTTCGGTCCTCGAGAATGTAGTGGGATTGTATCATCCCTAAGCACTTGCCCTAAAGTGATCTGATGGACTCGGTCCCCAAGAATGTGGCAGCATTGTATCATCCTTGAACTTTGGTTCAGAAAGGTATCTAGAATCTTCGGTCCCCGAGAATGTGGCAGGATTGCATCATCCTTGAACTTCAGTTCAGAAAGGTATCCGGAGGCTTCGGTCCCCGAGAATGTGGTAGGATTGCATCATCCTTGAACTTCAGTTCAGAAAGGTATCCAGAGGCTTCGGTCCTTGAGAACGTGGGAGGATTGCATCATCCTTGAACTTCAATTTAGAAAGGTATCCAAAGGCTTCGGTCCCTGAGAATTTTGTAGGATTCCATCATCCTTAGACCTAGTCCTAAAGTGATAGGGACTGGTTATCCCGTAATCAATCCGGTGAATTCGGTTGTCGAGAATGCGATAGGATTGCGTCATCCTTAGACCTAGTCCTAAAGTGATAGGGACTGATTATCCCGTAATCAATCTAGTGACTTCGGTTTTCGAGAATGTGATAGGATTGTATCATCCCTAGACTTAGGTCCAAAAGTGATCCGAAGAATTTTGTCTTCGTGTTGTGGATTGTAGGTTGTTGCTGATGATGATGTACCGATCGAAAGATCAGAGTATGATGATGATGATGTTGTTGCTCGAAAGGTCAAAGAGCTGAAGATGATGTTGCTAATCGAAAGGTGAAAGAGCTGAAGATGATGTTGCTGATCGAAAGGTCAAAGAGATGAAGATGATGTTGTTGATCAAAAGGTCAAAGAGCTCAAGATGATGTTTCTGATCGAAAGGTCAAAGTGCTGAAGATGTGGCGGCTGATCGAAAGGTCAAAGATGTTGCTGATCAAAGCGCTTAAAGATTGTTGATGATTGAAGCGGTCAAAGTGTTGATCTTGTTGAAGACTGAATATTGAATATGAAGAGTACATGATGTTGACAAAGCTTCCAATGATTTATAGATGTGTTACCCGGATGATGTTGATGATGCTCTCTCTCTCTCTCCTATTATTGTTGTTGTTGATGTTGTTGTAGAATACCCTTTTCGTTAATGGGGAGTGTTGAAATATTGTAACTTCGAACAGTTATTGCCTTGGCCTCCAACATGAAATGGAAGTTACATAAAATGGACATAAAGATGATATTCCTAAATAGAATAACTGAAGAAGATGTCTATATTAAACAACCAAAAGGATTCGAGATAAATGATCAAAAGACTCATGCATGTCGACTAAAGAATGCATTGTATGGATTGAAGCAAGCACCCAAAGCATGGTATGGAAGGATCGATGGATTCCTTATGAGCTTAGGATTTACTAAGAGTAAAGTAGAATCCAACATTTACTTCAAGGTAGATGAAAATGTATTTTTAATTTTTTTACTATATGTAGATGATCTACTCTTGACAGGTGAAGTCAAGTCAATAATCAAATGTAAGAAGAGGCTTGCTGCAGAATTCAAAATGAAGGTGTTAGCACTAAATTTATTTTTGTCAGAATTGGTCCTATTGCCTTCAAAATTTTATGTTCTCATGGGTGATTGAGTTGGTTTCCAAAGTTTTCTCATTAAGTTATTTCCAGGTTGGCAAAGAAGAGGAGTTAAAGGAATTTTAGAAATAATTTTTTCACAAATGGGGAAATTTTTTTTATTAACATTTGAATAAAATATACAAAATGGGTTTTGGAAATATTTTATTTTATTTATATTCAAAAATTAATAGTTTTGAATATTTTTCCAAAGTGAAAAAGCGGCCTTTATTCACCAAACCAAGTTTTAATGAAAGATTACGCACTAAACAAGGTTTATCACCTTTCTTAAGGTATAATCAAACCATTAGCACATAAAATAATATGACGGCTAATGTATAAAGTGAAAAATCATCAATGGATATTATGGTTTCTGGAAAGTGAACTTGCATGTTTGATAAACCAAAGGAGCCTGGCGAAATTGAGTACGTGTCACTTGATCTGACAGTGGGGAAATAAAGGAAAATCACATCGATGATCGTGGATGGATCCGAAGTGAAAAGTTGCATGATGGTTAATTTGGAAAGGTGGTAGCAGAATGTCCACGTGGTAACTTTTGGTAAATTCCGCGGGCAAAAGCAGTTTGGAAAAAACCGCCGAAAGGAGGCTCCGGAATAGACCATTATTTAAATAAAGTTGACTTGGTTTTTGAAAATAAATTTATTTGTGTGCTGTGCGCTGAAGGGAAAAGACAGTCCTCCATATTTCCAAACTCAAACTTTTGTTAAACATACCAGGAACACAAAGAGGGGGGATGAATCTGTGTCTACGGACTTTATTACTTTTTCAACAACTTATTCAATATTATGCATTGTCACATTAGCATTGTTATCATCACATAGAAAGCATAGCAACACAGTACACAAGATTTTTACGTGGAAACCCAAGTCCTGGGGGAAAAACCATGGAAGCCTTTTTAAAATAGTTTTCCAGAAATAACTGG
This sequence comes from Pseudotsuga menziesii, assembly GCA_001517045.1. Classification (NCBI taxonomy): domain Eukaryota; kingdom Viridiplantae; phylum Streptophyta; class Pinopsida; order Pinales; family Pinaceae; genus Pseudotsuga; species Pseudotsuga menziesii. Next base: position 874,087 of record LPNX010894154.1, read on the forward strand.
AAGGAGGAAACTACCCCCTTATTACAAAGACTTCAATTTTCCAGCTTCAACTGGAAGGAGGCTACGACCCCCTGATTTATAGGCTACGACCTGAAGGAAGCTGCCACTCCCTAGTTTTCTGGCTTCTATCAGAAGGAGGCTACGACCTCCTATCCTTGCCCCATCCTGCCACCCTGATAAGAAGATAGACACTGAAATACTGAACCACAACCGCACTGATCCTGCAGAACTGCTAATCAACACATGTACTATATGGCACAATCTGTACCACACTGTACATTCACTGCCACTACTAACCATTGATCACTGTCTGCTGCATCATACTGCTCATCAACTGATCATCGTCTGCCGTGTCACATTGCTCATCATCTGATCATTATTCATAAACTCATCACTTGTTCATCACTGCATTAGAACTAAACCAGTAACCTGTCAATTATGCTTTACCAATTAATCATCCAAACGAGTCAATATGAGTTTGCACACCAAACTCTGTCCACCTGAATAAAACCAACTGCTCATACAACTTAGCCAATCTGAGTCATACCACTTGCTCATAAGGCAACCTGTGACAATCCAATCTCTGAATCTTCTGCAGATATCAATGCCACATATTGCTCATGTACCTCTCATCATACACAATTACTGAACAAGTAACTCTGCTCTGCTTATTCTAAACACAAGGCATGCACCGTGATAAAGTATAGTAGAGCATCATCACATCATATCATAGCATGTGTCAAGGAGTGTGTGCATCATCATATGTGCACTCATCATCACCATGTAATATCATAGTGCATAGAAGTGTGTCATCACACCAAATCAAGCATCATACCATGTAGCATCATATCATTGTCATCATAGAATGTAAGAGTGTATCATCAATTTACTGCATACATATCATCATACCAACATACCTTGGATTGTACTTATCACTGAAAATGTGTGAGCATTATCAAGCATATCTAAGGAAACATATCACTCCATATCATTGTATATTCAACACTATCAAATCATGTCATTGTGAGCATTTTATCATTTGTCAAGTTCACCACAGTTCAGCATTAACATAGACTTCATCACAAGGGTTCTAGGCTTTCAGCTTCATAGACAATCCCAAACAATGACTGTTGACTTCTTTCAAAATTAGACTGCTGCAAATTTGGACTAAGGATGACTTGATCTCATGAATTATAAACTTGCACCTTTCATACATACCACTATTCATGTAAGTATAGTAACATACCTTTGCTGAGCTTATGACTATGTATGTGTATTCAGTCAAACCTTACTGCTGAAATAATTTCAGAACTAACAGTATGCTTGTAGAAAATTCAGGTACAATTCAATTCGAATGCTTGATGACTGAGTTAATTTGAAGGTCTTCAAACTGTTGAGGCAACTTTGAAAGCCTTAATGGACTGTGCAAATTGGTTCCCTTAGACTGTAGATTAATGTAAATCTTTACCATCGAACTCTTCTTCAAAACTGGGAATTAAGCCTCAGTCATTCGAGACTGCACAAGATTGTAACCCTCGGCCTTCACACAGTCCACGAGAGAGTCACGGGCTTCATTCTTTCACTGTTGCTACGAGTTTAGAGCTAATGTATCCGAAATTTTGAAAAAAAAATAAGAGACCAAAAACCTAGTGCTGCTGCCCAAATTTTTCTGTGTCATTTGCCTCAGTCCAATTTATTTTACTTCATCTTCGTTGGCTTATGTTGGATCTGCTGGTGGTAAGAAAATCAATCCCCAAGACCATTTCAAGATTGAACTGTCACAAAAAAAATAAATTAACCTTATGCTCCCACCGAAATTTCTCAGTCAATTCTGCCACAGAAAATTCAGAGCACTTTTCCACCGAAAATATTCTTGCTGTAGCTGCCTCAGTTCACCCAAAAATCTTAGAGATTAAAGCTTCATTTTTAGCTGTTGTTGCATCTGAGGAGGAACGACGGTCATGTTCAGCAGGCAGAACGAATGCAGGAAGATATTTGTCTAGCGATAGTCGAACTCACGACCTGTTTCTAATCAATTGAGGGCAATTGCTCGCCCGTAAGAATAATAAACAAACCCGAAACCCTTCTCTTCTATTTCTTCTTCAATGGTCATAATAGCACACACAACAATGCGTGAGAGAAGAACCGTGCAATCACATCCTATCTCTCCGAATATATTCCTCACAACACAGCCCCGCATTTATTATATCTTCTCCAGCCTTTACATATCCTCTAATTCATTTTCGTTGCATACAATGCAAATGCTTGATTTAAATTTCAACCTAAGGGTTCCCTACTGCATATCTATCTATTGAGCCTAGTTCAGTTTCCTTGAAAAAGAATGCATTGCAGCGATAGTGAGACCTCGTCTTATCAGCAAGCACAACGCCAGGAATCAGCTTCCTGGGAAGAAGAAATCCAGCTAAAGCCAGAAAACAAAAATATGCCAAAATAATTCCAGCCTGTAAATAACATAAGACTGCCACTCTCAAGATTTGAACTCGAACATAATAATAACATAATACATCTCACTATTGGATTTATTAAAACCTGGTAGTATATACTTCTTGTTTAGAACGTGACAAATATAAGTGTATTTATACACAATAAGGAAGTATTTAAGAAAAGAAAGGCCGACCTCTTGAAAGATTTTTTGTTTTATTAAATTACAAAG
>LPNX010894154.1:897496-922798 GCA_001517045.1 Pseudotsuga menziesii
GTTGCAGAAATGTATACAGTGAGAGCATTCATGAAGTTAAACAATTCAAGATTCAAAAGCAACATAGCATATTTTTCTGAAAATGACTGTTTTAGTCATTTTATTCAACGACCTGTTTCCAGCAAACGAAGAAGAAATTTCAAAAACTGAAAGAATTTTTTCATCACAACATCAGGATCTACAATAACATCTCTCATTGATTACCCAGGTGATACATATTGGGAGCAGCAAAGTCATCTTCAGAGGGAAAATATTCAAATGTCAAAATGACTGTTCTGGTCATCCGATTAAAATAATTGTTTACATCAAACTAAGATGAATTTTGTGCAACTAGGAGAGGCTTTTCTTGAAAATGTACCTATCCACAATAACCTATTTCATTTTTCACACAAGTTCTATGGTTTAGTAGAAACAAAGTCAATTGTATAGGCAATTTTTCATGTTTTCCAAATGACTATTTCAGCCATCAACTTCAAGGAATTGTTTTGGAGAAATGGAATTTAATTTGACAAAAATGAGAGAGGTTTTTAGTTCTACCAGGTCTATAATCAAAAACATCCTTTAGTGTTTACACAGTAATCACAGGTTGGGATAATTTTAAATATCTTTACAGGTCATTTTTCCAGAAATATACAATTTTATTATACGAGTCATCATCTTCAAAGGAATATTTCGAGGATATTGAGATTATTATGGACAAATGAAGACATGGGTTTTGTTGGGAACATGTCTGATTATAAAAACTCTCCCCGATTTCACACAACTATCACCATTGGAGATATGCAGGAGAAACTTTGTTGTAACTATTTCTATTTTTAGAGTTCAGTTAGGTTTTGAATTCTAAGTTAGGTAAAGACTATTCTTATATAAATTAAAATGTAATTGATAGTTAAGAGAGAGGATTTTCAAGAGTGGATAGGCTCTACATTGTAATGGCTTCAAGTTTTCAGTAAATGAATGAAATTTGCAGGGGAGGAATGTAAAATCTTTTTCATGTCAGAGATTCTTGTGCCATCTTTTTCTTCAGTAAGTAATTTCTTTATGTGACTGTTTATCCTATTTCCCTCTCCATTTTGTATTATCTTTCATGATTGAGCATTAGTTTTTATGGGATAGAATTCATCCTGCATGCTCTAAGTCCATTGTTCAAGCATTTTCAAAATATTTTCTTCTAAAGTCTTGCAGAATTCACCCTAGAGGTGCTCTGTTGGATGAAATGTCTCCCTTTATCTACTAATCAACCTGCTAATACCTCAAGACTGAGGAAATGGTGCCTACCTTTGCTCTGATCATAAACCTTCAAAACCTTACCTCCTGCAACCTATTTCAGATCTGATTGTTGACTCCATTTCCCAATGGTCTCCTCCATGAATGTCCTACCAAGTCTTTAAAACAAACTTGTCCTATTTGTCCCATCATAAATCTGACCTTCTAAGTATGTTTGATTGAATATATTGAGTATAAAAACTTTGTAAATAGTGAGAGATCCCTCTCTGATTGTATTAGGTCAGAAATACATTCTAAAGTGGTTTTTTTTGTTACCTTGGGATCTACCTTTCACAACCTGGGTACATTCTGAGTGCTAACAGAAGGACCCTAGAATGATGCACTAATTTCTAGTATGGAAACACTCGAATGATATTTTTCTAAATCAAGGAATGCAAACTGTTGAAATCCTGAAAATATTTGGAATGCTAAATTGCAAAGCTATGACCACTCCATCGACTACTAGTTTGAAGTTATTGAGTGATGACACCACAGAAGCTGTTGATGTCACACTATATTTAAATATTGTTGGTTCGTTGATGTACCTCACCAATACCAGACCATATATATGTTTTGTAGTAAACACTTTGAGTCAGTACATGGTGAATCCTAAACAAGTTCATCTAGTTGGTGCAAAGAATGTGATGAGGTATATAAAGGGAACTTTAAATTATGGGCTCAGATATACATCTAGTGGAGAGAACAAGTTGCATGGATATGTAGATTCAGATTGTGATGGAAGTGCCAAATATAGAAAGAGTACATCAGGATGTTGTTTCAGTTTTGGATTTGGCATGATCTTTTCGTTCAGTAGAAAGCATACCAATATTGCACTTAGCACAGGCGAGGCAGAATATATTGCAGCATGTTTAGCCTACAGTGAAGCAATATGGCTTTGAAATATGTTTTCAAGATTATTTGATGCATAAGTAGATGCCAATGATATCCTTTGTGATAATAAGAGTTATATCAAGATGACAGAGAATCTCGTATTTCATGATAAGTTGAAACAAATTGATATCAAATATCATTTCATATGGGATATGGTGCAGAAGGGAGCTATAAAGCTCAAGTATGTTCCCACTGAGGAATAAGTAGCAGATGTGTTCACTAAGCCTTTGGCTCATGTAAAATTTGAATACTTTCAAGACAAGCTTGGTCTGGTCTGAAATGTCCTCTCTAAAAAGAGGGTGTGACAACAGATGTTGGATGCAGTGGTGAGTAGGTTAGTATAAGGGAGGGTAGGTCTTGCTAGGATTGTTTGTCCTAAAAGGGTTAGTAAGCCAAACTAAAGACCTGTCGATCTTAGGTGGATTAGTATGTATGGCTAGGATTGTTTGGACCGAAATGGTTAGTAAGCTAGAAAAGGCTTGTTAGGTCCCTAGGGAGATCCATTTGTCTAACTAGGCTTGTTTGGCTTTAAAGATTTAGTAAGTTAGACAAAATTCCTAGATGGATCTACTTGATAACTCGTCGTGATGCTACTCCAAAGAAGATGAAGGGAAATATGTATCCTCAATATTGCTATACTATTGATTGTTGATGATTGCTGAAAATATTGATAGATGGTTCAGTATTGTTATACTGGTTGATGACTGATGAGATGCTTGATAGTTGATACAGTATTGCTATACTATTGATTGGTGCTCACTACTGAAAATATTGATAGATGTTTCAGTATTGCTATGCTAATTGTTGATGACTACTGAGATGATTGATGGTTGTTACAGTATTACTATAATGTTAGTTGATAGATGAGTGATGCAGTATTGACTAAAGATGTTCATGATTGATGTCATACTTGATTATTGTTTGATATGTTCACTGTTGTCAATAATTATATTGTTATTATTGAGATGTCTATTTTTATTCTTGATAAATGATTGATTGATTCTGTATCAGTAGTGATACAATGACGATTATAGTGTTCATATACTAATGATGATGTCATTGTTCCAACATCTCTATGCTGACTATGCAGATGATGCTCTAGCATGAGTTATGATTGAGTCTTTAGTACTAACAAGTTGATGATGATTGTTGATGTTGTCAATATCCTTAAACAAATATTGCAGAAATAGAAACAAAGAAGATTCAATATTCACGCACTACTGTGACAGAAGATCACTCAGTATTCACATACTGATGTTACAAAAGAAGGTCCAGAAGCTGATTCAAGTAGAAGACAAATACAAGATGATTGAAGTTGTACAACAGACAAACACTACAAGAAGAAGATCTATAAGATGGAAAATATAAGATGTTTGAGAATACACGAAAGATAAATATTACAAGAAGAATATTTAGAACATGGAAAATACAAATAGAGGATGTTCAAGAATGTGCGAAAGACGAAGATTACAAGAAGAAATCCAGAAGATGGCAAAGACAAATAGAATATGTTTGAGAAAACAAATATTACAAAAGAAGATACTGAAGATGAATATTACAGAAGATTCTCTAGCTGAGATCAATGATGAAGATGTTAGAAAAGTGTTCCAAAACTTAATATGACATATAGAGTCTCACCAGACAATTGTATAGTTGTGGAAGCAGATGTTGAATACCTTCCTTGTTAAGAGGGAGTGTTAATTTTATTATAACTTCGGAAGATATTCCAAGTAATATTGTATTCCTCCCTAGGGAGATGAGTTTGGTCTTGTTAAATTCATTAAAAGAATCAATGCAAATATCTAGATGTAAGTCGGGTCATTAGTACCCAAGTGTCATTATAACAAATACTATTTGTGATGTCTAGTTGGACAAGTCGGCCCTAGCAGCTAGAGAAGTCAGCCCCACTAAGTAGGAGATCAAGTCAACAAAAGAATATAAATAGGAGGCACCTCCCTTCATCTGTACTCACTCACTCAATATGTTCTATCATTTACAATAATCTTGGGAATTCCATGTAACTTCTAAATTGTTTCCATGAAATATTCAACTACTATAATTGATTTAAAATGATGAGAACTCAGAGAATAAATGGGAATAATTTATGAATCGATCCTCTATTACCACGATGATTGTCTTTTCTTCTAACTTGGGTAGACATGTGATAAAATTTGATATCTCCCAAGGTTTATTATAGATCTTTTGATTATTAACAAATTTGGAATGCATGGTGTGCTGTTTGTTCAAAATATTGAAAGTTTTAGCTTTTGATAGATTAGGTGAAGGTTCTAGCGGTTCATTAGCCACCAAAAATCCATCTTTTGGCAGCTAACAGTTTCAGCGTAGGACCATGTTAACCACTGAAAGCATGTTGATCATGTTTTTTGAAAAGGGACTTTCGGTGGCTTAGGCAAACTTTCAAATAGTTCATTAGCCACTGAAAGGCCCACCTTTCGGTAGCTAAATGATGAGATCCAAAAATGCATTAAACCACTGAAATCTTCTTGAATGTGTTTTTTGTAAAAAAATCTTTCGGTGGCTTCAGTGGATATGGTAGCGGTTCATTAGCCACCTAGAGCATAGCTTTTGGCAACTAGTGAATTAAACCCTAGATTTTCTTAACCACCGAAAAGGATGAAAAGGGAAAATGGTTACCTGTCCATCAAATCAAGCTCATCAGCATGAGGAAGGTCATGATTTAGCATGATTAACCACCAAAAGGATGGGTAAACTATAGTAACACATGATTTGATGGCTAAAGAGCTCTTTAATGATCTCACCTGACTGATGGAAATCGAAACCCTAATCTTTCCTCCACCTATCCCACGACTGCAGTAAGACTCCACGAAACACCAAGTTTAAATTAAATATGATTACAAGGATGGATAGCTCGTGGACATCACTAGAATATCTCATCATATCACTCAAGTACGAATCAAGTCGTTAATCCCTCAAAATCAGCACCATATCCTCAGTACACTTCTCATTTTGTGCATGCATCTTTACTGCTCAAGGCCATCCTGAAACCAACATGCTAATTTCCTTCACAGAGTTTAAATTATGGTTTTGCAGGTACTAATAATCACAACTCATAGATGAAGAAAGGAGGACCTGCCCTCAGACAGGATCTAGGAGACATCAACTATCTCAAATCACATCCAAAGTATGCCAATTCTTCAAGGATGCAAGCTGTTACAAATTTTGTGAGAAGATCAAAGGTTCACACTAGTAGGTTGTAGAAGCATTTTCCCTTTCTTTTGATGGCTACAAGGTGCTGATAGGCAAGGAGGAGTTCATAGTATATGAAACCATAATTGCAAAGGTGACAGAACTCCCAAGAACTGGGGAGAAGTGGTTTAAACCCACCATTATTAAAAATGTGGAGTTCAGATCATATTTGAAACCTGAACACAAAAATATAATATGGAAGAAAAATGTTCCATCCACATGGCTAGAAGAGAGATGGCAACAATTAATAAAAGCAATTTTTGTCTTTATAACTTGTGAAGGAAGATACAATAGGGAAATGATATATCACTTCAAACTGATGAACCATTTCACAGGAAGAAGCCCTTTAAATCTACCTTTCTACCTTCACAATAGCTTAACAAAAATGGCACACCAGGTAAAGGCTCATCCCACTAAAATTGCAGGAAGGTTGTCTCACCATGGCCTCATACAACTCATTGTCCAAGAATTTTTGCAGAGGAGAAAAATAGCATGGACACATATTTTTTTTGGAATGAGTTTGAAACAGGTCTACATCCAGAAGAGAAAGGAAAATCTCCTTCGAAGAAATCCACCACCCCCAGGAGTGGAAACAGAAAAAGAAGGGCTATCTCACCAGCAACAGTAGATCAGCATTCTTCCCCTTCTAAAACCAACCAGGCTAAAAGAAACCTAGACTTCAGTGAAAAGGGAAAGAAGTTCCCAACACAAAGTGAAAACATTCTGAACTTAGCCTACTCAGAATCAGAAGAAGAAAGGGAGGAAGGGGTTGACCTAACTGAGCAGTTGAAAACAAAACAAGAAGAGTTTCCTTCACCAAAACAAAGGGAAGGGTGGGATGAACAAACATCAGAGACCTCCTTAAGAAAACCTAGGTCTCAGAGAGAAAAGCAGCTACTAGAGCAAATACATCAACTAGAGGTTTTGGACAGGGAGATAAAAAGAAACAATGCAAGGTTGACCAAGAGAAATAAGGAATTGCACAATTCTATTATGGAGATGAGAGGAATGTATGTCCTATTGAAGAGAAGAAATATGAGGCTGATGAAGGAAAACACTAGGCTGTACAAGATGATCAGGATTTTGAGGTTGTAGGTGAATATTTCCAAATGAAACCCTAGCTCTCAAACACACTTTGCACTAGAAACCCTAGCTGAGGAAGCAATGAGTCTTCAGAATCTAGATGTAGCCCACGATGCTGCTGATTTTCCAAACATTGGGCAAGCTCTTGAAAGTGTGAGGTCTTCTGGGTAATTTGACTTGATCCAGTTAGAAAAAACCATAAAAACATTTAATTTACCAGGCATCCTCGAGCTGCAACCTAGAGGAGTTTCCTAGAGTGATAACAAATCTATTGAGAAATTTTCCCAACGATATCTTCGTATGGATGGTGCCTATAGAAGACATGTTTTTTTTATTTCCTCTCCTTTGTTGTTGGGAAAACAAACATTTTTCCACAAACTTTTGAACATCAATTTTAACACCTTCATAGAAAAAAATATTCTTGATCATATGGTAAGTTTTCAATAAACCTAAATGTCCTCCTATAGGGGAAGTGTGTAATTCCATAAGGACATTTTTATTTGAGTTAACTATTCTTATATAAATATAGGAAATATTATTACCATAGTAAATAATTATTCCACAAAAATTTATCTTCTAACCTAGGGTCCTCATCGTAGTTGTTGAAATATATTGCATGCTTCTTGATTCTATTCCCATTTTTCCCTTGCTTCTTCCAACCAATCAAGTTACATACTAGAAATAGAACATATTAATCCCTATGTGTCATATTATTTTCTTAAAGTCCATCTACCACCACATTTTGTTTTCCCTTTTTGTAAATAATTTGGAATTTATAATGTAACATTAGTGTAACACAATTTTCATGTTCTCTTGATGGCAAGTGTTGTTCCAAGAAGTAACTAACACTATCATGATATGTTATTATGTTGAAATGTCTTCCTATTAGATGAGGGGACCATTTAATAAATTCATGTAGTATTTCCAAGATTTCCTTTTCATAAATTGGTTTGAAATAATACTTTTCCTTTGGAAAAATTCAAAGAAAATGAACATTCCTTCTTGAATTAAAACTACACCAAAGCCACTCCTTCAGGCATCACATTCCACATTAATTTATTTTTGAATTTAGGTGTGGCTAATATAGGGCTTGTACACATGGGCACTTTTATGTTTCAAAATATTTTTCAAGAGAATTCCTCCTTTTACAATACTATTGTTAGATGTGTTTCTATTTGAACATAATTCTTGATAAACTTGAAGTAGTGTTGTGTCAATCCCAAGATTCCTCAAACATTCTTCAAGGGTTTAGGAATTGGCCATTACAAGATAACATTAATTTTGCTAGGTTATACTTTGATACCTTCATTAGATATAGTAATACACAAATATTTCACTTCCTATACTCAAAAGGCACAGTTAGAAGGATTGACATGTATTTGTTTCTCCTCCAATAGTTTTAAGAACCTATCAATGTGTTGTACATGCTCTTCCCATTATTTTTTATAGATAAATAAATTGTCAAAAAATACTAATCAAATTCATCAAATTTATTTTTTAAGGGTTTAAGAATATAATTCATCAATATTTCAAATGTGAAAGGAGCACTTTTCAGGACAAATGGTATCACCAAAATTTCATAATGGCCTCCATGTGTTCTGAAGGTTGTTTTCATAATGTCGTGTTTCCTTATTTTGATTTGATGATATTCAAAATGTGGAGCCAACTTGGTAAATAAAATTACTCCCTATAATTCGACAAATATTTCATCAATGACAATAATAAGAAAGTTTTCTTTAATGGTCATTTTTATGAGTTCTCTATATTATAAACACATATTCCATGAACCTTCCTTTTTGTGTGTTAAATTGAGAACATAGATTTGTGGACAAACACAGAAATCGCAAGATAGATCACACAATTTACTCAGTTATTGAAGATTGAAATAGTGCAAAAATGGCTTGCAACTGTGAATTGATTTCACTAACCAAAGAGTAATTAGATAATAATTACAATGAAGTACAATGGCTTTAATAGCCACAAGCAATTCAAATCCACATGAGGAAATTCGAATTGATAGACTCTACATGACTATAGGTAACTAAGACCTTGTCTAAATCACTATCGAAGGACTCAGTAGTTAACTGACCTTGTCTAAACCATAACCGGAGTTCACCAGAGCTCTAAAACACAACTCAAGTGTTACATTTAGTGTTGACTAAGGCTAACTCACTGTGGTAGGTGATAAATGCGCCCCTCATGAGTGCAATCAAGTAAACCTAGCGCTAACTAAATGCAGAGGACTAGAAATGAATGTAACTGACTCCTAACTTAGCTTGACTAGTCATTAACTGAACTGAACTGACCTTGGTTCGTTTTGGCACTCCCAGTGGCTCCTAAATTGTAGGGATTGGTCAAGGGGGATCCTAAACTGATGCAATCAAGTGAAATCAATGGCAGTAGGTCTCAATTAGTGTTCCCCACACTTTAGTAACTGAAACACATGTCCTAATTAGCCCAAGTGGACCCAATGGTGGTAATGACTATAAATAGGCTAGATGGACTCCCGATTTAGACATATGACCAAATTGGACAAGGGATGACTAATAATCCTAACATTGTGAACCATCAACATTTGGTGTAGTAAAATTGCTTTGGATAGGTTGAATGATGCATTAATATAACATTTCTTGAGCCATAATTTAAATCTCTCGCTTTTATGCATATGGTTACCTATATGGTCTAATATTAGGTGGGACACTATTTGGTTATAAGTGAATCGCATGGTCATGATATGTAATAGGTGGAAGAGCTTTATGCATATCTCCAAATACCTTAAAATTATTTCAATAACATTGTGGAGACCCATTGAAATAGATTGTATAAACACATGAACACCTGGTGAGCACAATTATGAAATTATTTCAGATTGTCCCCTTTTCACAATTTTGTCATGTTTTTAGAGCTTTTCACCTTAGAATCTCTCCCTAGAATACATGAAAGTTCAATTTCTTCTCCTTCTGAAGAGAATTAACACAACATCAACACCACCCATTTGGATTGAAATCATTGGATTATAATATAAATACTCCCTAATAGTAATATTAATACTAAATTTCCATGACTAATTTATGCTACCTGCATATGCAATCATTGCTTTAAATGCATGTATTGGATATACAAAGCAATTAATAAGTGTAGCTAGTTTGAAATTAATGAATTTATGGGTACTACCATAATCAATCAACATTGTTACCTTTTTAATTTTTTTATATCCTTGTATCTTAAGAGTTTGAGGAGTTCTGATGCAATGCATGGAAAGAGATGGTTAGAGTGGTATCTTTGAGGTCTAACTCTTGACATTATTCTGTTTTTGTTTCTTCTTCCTCTTCATAGTTTATAATTTGTGGTTTAGGCGTCACCCTTGTATGATGAGGTTGGGGTAGGAAACATTTCCTTCTCACATGTGTCAATTGTATCCCTTCTAGCAGCCATTTTTTTAATTTAAATTGTCCTTTCCAAACTAAACCCATTCTCCAATGGTCACCAAAATGAGCATATGTATATATAATAAAACATCACAATAAAATTCTATCATGAAAACAATCATACCATGCCAAGAAATACATGCAATTAGATGTTCACATAACAATAAATTAAACAATACATAAACATAGATATAAACATGGAACTCCGTATAAAATTGAGGAAATTATATTTTAATATCCTCCAACTAGATGAAAATAAAGGATATACCTCATATCCATAGGATCTTCATTGTGCTTAGTATTTTTATAGAAAATGCAACCCCCGAGCTAGGATTATCAATCCACAAGGGAAAATATTTTCCCCAATGCCTCTACACATATCAATAGAAATGTGACCCCTCGAGAGAAAAACCCCTCCACAAATGTCCCAATCCTCTATTATTATTCCCCATCAACATGCACAACACAAGGAACAAGTCCCCTCCTATGATCTAATAGTCCCTCGAGCATCCTCTAGTTCCCTTCTAGAACTCCAACATAAGTTGGAAAGGAAGTATCTAAATCAATAATACATGGAACACAATAGGAGGATAAGTTCCTTTCACAAGGGTACACTCCCTTGGCACTATTTTCCCTAAGTTCAATGGCACAAATAGGTATCTCCACCTATGGAAGCTCTATTCCTCTTTTTCTAGTACTATTTTCTGGTCAGTCTAAGGTGATGGATAGAATGACGAGGAATGCATGAGTCTCAAATTGAATTCTCATATTTTATTTGCATGGCCTTATCTTTCCATGTGGATTATCCATGTGAGACGTCATTTCCCCTCTTAATCTTCTCTTAATGCAATTAAGTAATGTTGTAATTAAATCATGATTCTTAGTCATTGTTTAGAAAGTTTGGGTTAAATTTCTAAGTCCTAGGAAATAATATAAATCCAACTACTTGGTAGGTTCCCTTATCTAACTATCTCTTCCCCGCTTGTGGAATCATATCCCCCCATCTTTTCTTTTTCCTTTTTCATCTGCAATTGTCAAGTATTTTATAGTAATATCAAAATATTCATATTTACAATGATCTGGTTTTCCAAGACCATTTATTTCCATCTTCTATCCTTTTGTGATCAATATATACATTGTTACATCACATGATAAAAAAATACGGGGTTATGATTCCCCTCCCCCTTAATTTATGAACCAACTTCAATGCATATCAACATTATGTGCGTTTACAAAAATTCCATCAAAATTTCAAAATAGCTACAAGTATACCTCTTGCATTACAACATTTAGCTCCCAAGTTTCTTCTCCATGGTTGTAGTGACTCCATTATACCTTTAACTACTTGATGGCATTGTTCCTCAACAATGTGACTTTCTAATCGAGGATATGCAATGGTTGCACCAAAATATGTCCTTTTGGTTCCAACTAAATCAAATCCCAATCAATAATATGGTTAGCATCAGATACAAGGCTTTTTCAATAATGACACATGAAATACATTATGTAATTTTATGCAAGAATGAAATGCGAGATATCCTAGCTAATATTTTAAATGACCCACAGAATCTGGCTGATGGCTTAAGACAAATCCTAAGCTTCAAGGAATTTTATTTGGCCTAAATTTCAAATACACATGATCTTGTGCTTTAATTTTGTTTTATATTATTCCTTTGTTTTCATAACTTTTCTATCTTCCCTATGAAATATTCAAATTATGCCTAATCTTAATCTTAACCTTAAGCAACTATGGCCGAATCATTACTCTATTAATTCGATTATCCCAATTGATTTGAGTATTGCAATTTCTACCATGGAACACTTCAAATGGAATCATCTTTAGATAAGCATGTGTTGCTTCTACAAACACTACCCCAAAAAAATTTCATGTTTTAGGGCCCCCTTTTAATTTCTTAGCTTTTGGTTTTACGTACATTTTTTCTGCCCTTTGAAAATTTGTATTCATGACTTGGTTTTATTTTTGATTAAGATAAATAAGTTTTACTTTTTTATACCAAGTATGAAAACCCTTCTGATCCGATATGTTAGAAAAATTTTGGTCTTTTCGCTGACACGGGGGAGATTTTATGTTCTTCCTTCGGACGTTTTTCAAGTCGATTTAACAATGATATTTTTGACCCAATGTATCAAAAAAAAAAAAAATTTTCATCGATGTAGAGAAGTGGTTTTTTTTTTTTTTAAGTCTGATGCTTTGATGTATTTTTTATGAGTTTTTAGGTCCAACGCGTCGGAAATAATTTCATCTTGCAGCCCACGCAGTGGATTCCTTTTTGAGTTTCACTCGAATGTTTCCAACTGATTGTGTGGGGAATTTTCAGTATTTGAGCTGATAATATTGATGGAGTCTTTCCTTTGTATCTGACAATTTTCACTAGGTTGTCTCATCCAAAGACGGTTGATAGCGGAAGCTATCTTTCCTTTCCAGAACTGATGCTAGTGAGTCAGTTAATTTTTCTTGTTGCCGATCGTTTCCTGCGACGTAACAATGGGAAGGTCATGCAAAGGCATCAGCAGCTAATTTTTTAGGGAGAATGCCAATAGTTGCGACATGATTATAGTTTTTGAGCCACCATAGTAAAAAGGTTTTTCACTTATCTTGTCGACGTAGTTTTGCCGATGGTTTTATATAGGTGGCAAATGACGTTCCTTCACACTCGTGCAGTGTAAATACTTCACCGATTGTAACCTTTTTTCCCATGATTTCCTATACATAACTGATGGGATTCATTGTCATTTTCATGATGTGTTTGCAAGTGTTAATATTTGTTGATGCTTGTGGATCTTACCCATTTTAAGCGTTTGTTACGGGTTGGGGGAATTTCCATTTGGAGCTGACGGAGATTTTGGCATCACATTTTCAACATCCTTCGATCTTTTCCTACTAGGTAGAATCTAATCCGTATCACATATCTTTGATTAGTAGGATGGTTATTTTTTGACCTATCATGGTTTGATAAGTAGCGCGTTTAGGTTTCATTCGCAAAGCTAGGGTTGCCGTGTTTGTCGTTGGGTTTAAAATATTTTTCCTTGACCCATCTATTTGTTTTAGTAATATTTTCTGATGACCCATTTGTATATTTCTTGACCTAGCTTACTCTGGTCGTAGTTTTGCTACCTGCTCCCATAACGTTTTTACCGTTTCCATTCAGATATGGATTGGTCATAGCCCTGGGTGCATAATGATGAATCCAGAATGGCCCAAGTTCTTTCCCGACCATTTCCTACCTGGTTCCTATTTATATGCACTGATAGGGATTTGTGAAGGATCAAACCATGAAAGTTGTGAGTCCTTTTGATTCACCATCATAGTCCCCCCAGCAGAAGGTGTTGGAACTGGTGGCCAACGCCATGGCCTCACCATGTTTCTGTCCAGATGGTTGTCCCAACTGCCATAAGTCTCATAGAAATATTATTCGTAGGTGTTAAAGGTTGTCTTGTTGATGCATGTTCTTTGTGTTTTAAAATGTCAAGCGACCTAGCTTTGAACTCAACATCTTAGTCAGATCCACATGTAAATCAGGTTCTGTCGTCCTATTTTTCAAGTTCGCTTAGTTTTGGTTTGGATGGTATGCATGGTTCTACGGTGCAAAGTCATTTCTGAAGGGTAAATATGATATGATAAATGATATCATGGTTAAGCTTGTTCTATGAAGAAATGATTTGTCAACAAAATAATAGCTTCTACAGTAGTTATTCAACTTTGTCATATGGTTTCTCATAGTATGGATGCTAAGACAATTTTTGGTGTTTTTCTACACCCTCAGTCTATATAATATACCATGCCTAAGAAAGGTAAGATGAAAGCTAAGGTTGTTGAAGAAGATTCAGACCTGGAAATTAGTCTGGGACATAAACAATCTATAAAGACACTAAGTTTGTTACCGGAGCTGATCCAGAATTCAAGTGGGGTAGATATATCATATGCTCCAGAATCAGAAGGTTCCAAGCGTAGTCCTAGAAGATTTACCCTTGTTTGGAAACATATTAAGTTCAAGGATTACAAACGTGTCCATGCGACCAGATCTATTACCTTGCTCTGAGATGATTGAATGGATCCTGTCTACAGTAGACATAGGAGGTATGATCATGTATAATGTGGAGGACAAAGGTTTCGCTTCTTTTACCACTACATTCATAGCCAAGGCATATAGGTTTTTCATCTCAGAAGTCAGTATGACAACATGTTGGATAAATAGATTGACTATTGATTATGTTTGATGCACAAGAGTGGAGATGGAAGAAGGAAATTCATTCCGACAAAGGGCCTCTGGGGAATATGAAACCGCCAGTCTACGAACTTCGTATAGACTTGCAGCACTGATGTTGAACAAGATTCTCAATAGGAATGATGGAATATTTTATAATATTGGTTGGATAACATTGATATACTATGTGACCATGGAAGGTACCATTCTCAACTGGTCTTATATTTTGGCAAATAGTTTGTCCTCATGTATAATTGCAATACAGGAAGGTTTTCTCTAGTGGAAGTTTAAGTTCTACATGGGATTATTTTTAATTGATTGTATACTCTGCCTAAATCCATTTGAGAAGCTAAACTGTAGTTGGAAGGAGGGAAAAACACCTATTTACTCTGCATACCAATTGTTATGGGCTCACAAATATCATATCTCATTCAATCTCATCTGTGAAGAATTCTTAATACCACTTTATCAACTGATTTTCCTTTAACAATGTAAATGCATGTATGGCGGTGCTCGGGAGGCTATAATGAATATGGAGATTATTTCTTTTCTAAAGAGGAAACCTACTTGAGGATGTATGGAGGAACAAAATCCCCTTTGTTGCTTCCGAAATATGCAATTGATTATATTGTGCATAAAGAAGCAATAAGAAAACTCTTTTTGGATGGTTTGGGGAGTTTTCTTTTCGATATGAAGAAGGCGGTTTATACTCTGCATTTATATGCTGGAATTTATAAATTTTTCAAATTTAAAGGCACACCAAATTTTGTGAACGACCTTGAAATATTCCATTTTAATGAAAAGAGTTTTCATATAAATGATGCTTAGGGTAAGGTGGTTGCACACCGTTCACTGGTGAAAGTAAAGTTTGAGTACACTGATCATTTCAAAAAATATGAATAAGTACATCAGAATGATTCTAATTTGAATTCCCTAAACAAGTGTTGGGCGTAGGGCAAACTCGGGTTCTATACTTTTGTCTTCACACCAACAAAAGACCCACAGCGTTGGCCCTTTCGGCAACAACCTGTGAACAGGTTACAGTCTCACCCGAAACAACTATGGGGTACCGTAGAATCAAATTTCTACAAGCAGAAGAGGGATATTAGTGTACCTTTAGCTTTCTAACAAATGATACTCATAAAATACAGAGCTTGACATTCACTTATTTAGCTTTGTGGTTAGATAAACAAACACTGCCTTGCTTAACCCTTTACTGGGAATTCATAGCGAAGTTAGTATTTAGCAGTGATATTACTTATTAGTTATATATTTATCAATGCATAAAAGAACATAAAAACAACAAAAAAAGAACCACGACACAAGATATAAAGTGGTTCACCCCCATTTTAGGGGCTACATCCACAGAACTATGTTTTATTCAACTCTTTTCAAAGACCATGGTTCTAATCTGCGCACTCAGCTGCAGATCCCTTCAATTCCTCAAGCTACGCATTAAGCTACAGATCTCTGTGCACACAGCTGCATATCTTCTTAATCACCCAAAACCCTCTGTGCACACAGCTGCAGAGGTCATCCACACACACAGCTGGGACTTAACCTTCCTTACAAAATAAGCCTTAGCTTCGCATTAATTCATCTTACATCAAAAATCCTAAACTGGATTCTTTACAAGAGTGCTTATTTATAGTGCACTTATTACAAAACCATGGGCTTAAACCATGGGCACCCTGAACCCTAAACCCTGGACATAAACCATGGGTTTATTACAAAAGAAGGATTTTACTCAACCCCGACACCCCTAAGGCTATTTTGAGTCGCAACTCCGTTTACAAGCTTCCACAAAAACTGTGGAGTTACCAAAATTAAGGACTGTTAAGGTGCGTGCCCCAATAGGCCCCTAAAACTCACCAGTGTCCCGTCCTGGGACACTTTGCTGCTTTCCTAGTGGGAGAACTTTTTTGGTGAAGATAGTGAATTGCTTGTTGAGGCCATGCATGATATTGTCAGCTGCTTGCTCCTTCTCCACCAGCTCCTGCAATGTTGTCATTGATGCTTCACTAGCCTTTTCCTGTGCAATTGCATCATACTCCTTCAGAACTTTGAGCTGGCTGTCCACAGTAGTACTCAATTCCAAGGCCTCGTTGACAAGGGGCTGCATAGAATTTTATAGCAGTGTTGCTTTTGTTCTGTATGACTCAATCTCCTACTAGAGTTCCTTTCTTTGTTTTACCTTGAGCATTTTCTGCGTAGGGGGCAGGGTCTTAATTTCCACTTTTACTGCGTCCAACTCTGCTTGTCGTTGCTTGATGGTTTCCTACAGCTTTTGTACTTCGGGGTTTTCCTGCAGTGTTGTCTAGGTGTCGACGCATTCCTCTAGCAGTTTTGCTGCGCTGCCCATGATATCTGATATTTTTGTGGCTAAGGCCTAAATTTCTGCGCGCTGCTTCTCTCTGACCTCTCGTGGGCTTTCCGAGATAATGAGAAGTTGAAGCTCCACAATATGAGCCTCATGCTCTGCTTTAAGCTTCTCTATTTCACTACGAGACTGCTGTGCGTAGTCTTTTAGTTTGGTGATTCTTTGCTCTGGTTCTTCCTCATTCTAGATATCGAAGTCAAGAAGACTTCGACATGCCTCCTCCAATACTCATGCCAATGTGACCTGCTCACATTTTGCGTCGCTCTTTCTCTGCTCCGCTTCCTACAACTGTGCTGCGAGGATATCATTCTTCTTCCTGGTATTTTCCAATTGTATTTGTAAGTAGTGGTCTCGTGCTTGGATTTCCTTTGCGATAGCTGACTGACAGAGATGTAATTCCATCATGGAAATCTTAGTGTAATCCATTTCAATTATCATGCTCATCTCCGCACGAGATGCTGCATCGATTATGATGAGGGTGACACTTGACACTTGTCCCCAGTGTTCTCTAACTGGCCATTGTCTTGTGTCTGGCTGCGCAGGTACTGGGGCACTACTTGGCACAGCGCCAGTCACTAATTTTTTTGCTAACTCCTTCAGCTCCGAGATTCACTTTTCTATGCCGGTGATGGCATCAAGATGCGTGACTACAAAATCTAACCATTTCTTGGTGAAAACTTCTGTAGATTTCGACAGAGCCTGATTAAGCTCCTCACTTGTCAAGGTGGGATCTTCATCGATATTATTATCCTTCGACGCTTTCGTTTTCTTTCAGGACTGAGGTTTGGTCACTTCATTGGCCTCTGGTGACTTGCGCTTATCTAGCTGATTAGGGTTTGAGATAGTTTTGACCGACTTGTTGTCTTCTCCTTCATCTCCACCATTTCCACCCTGGTTGCTTTCACTCTGCTGTGACTCACTTTGCTCTTCGCTGTCCTCTGGGGGTCCTTGCTGCTGCATCTGACTAAGGCCAGTGCCCACATTGGTGAATGGAGGGATTGGAATGGTGGGATTTGTTCCTACGTCCTTCAACCATTCAGTCGGCCACTGCTGAATTACCGCGAGGATGTATTCTTTGGTCACGACATATGGTAACTTCCAGCATACTTTCTTCTTATCTGCGCGGGCCTGGATGAAGACATTGTGCATGTCGGCCCTGAAGGTGGCCACTCCATCATATTGAAAGAATAGCTCATTACTGAGCCACGGGGTCTCTACAATCTCATATGAGATACTCATGGCGTAAAAGGAGAACACAATGTTCGTCATCTGCTGGGATGCTTTGTCCTGCAACACCCAGAGCGATGCGTACCTCGCTGTACCTGAAATTCTTAGAGGTATGTCAATAAACTGTGCCTCGGTGGGCTCTTTCCACATGATCAGGGAAATAAGCACGATCAACCATGAATAGTGAAAGGGTCTACCTTTTTTCTGCACGTCGTTGGCATCTTCAAGAAATTCCTTAGCGATGTATGCTGCCTAGTTGTAAATGTATCCTTCCGCATAGTTCGCAACAATACTTACAATCGGGGCAAGTACTTCATTTGGTCTGCACTTCCACATTAGCTTGCAGGCTAAGAGCTCTACAGTGAATCGAAAGTTTTGATGTTGAATGGTTGAGGTTTGATACCCTCGCTTCCCTTTTGTCAGCCCGAAGCATTCCTTCATGCTATGTGCTAGCTTCACATCTTCATGTTTTCCCAAAAAATCAATGCTAGGGTCAGGCCCTTCCTTCGGTAGGCCCGTAATCCAATGAATGAGTTCTCCATTGATAGCGATTTTATGGTTTCCGAGCCATATGTACCCATCACGCACCAATCCCAATAATTGTTTCACCACCACAGTTAACTATGTGCTGTGACCAAAGTGGGGCACATCGAGCATCTTCAACAAACCAGCTTTGTCCAAGCTAGCAGCCCACTATTTCACTTCTAATAATGTTGCTCCAGTCTCCTGATAGCAGACAGAGTGTAAGTATGTCCTAGGTGTGAACTGTGGAAATTTCCCCTGATCATTTGTATTGTGGTTGGCATACTTGAGCCGGTCTATTTTCCCTATCATTGTCTCGACTAGCTGCACACCTGGTGGCAGCGAAGGGGTACGTAATGTGAACTTCTTCATCCACTGAGGGATTTGAACTCCTGGTCGAACTAGTGGAAGATACGGTGGATGCTGCAGGGAAATTTTCTCATCCTCTTCAAGTGAGACCTCTGCTAAGCCGGACGAATTCATCTCGGGATCCTCCTGTGTTTTCCCTGATTGCTTGTGTATGTCTTCATTACGCTTAGAACGAACTTTGAGCTTAAATTTTTTCCTGGTAAGGCACATCTGCATTGGCTTGGTTGGTGCTTGGGGAGTCTCTCCGTGGGGTGTAGACGTAGGTGGCTGGCTGAAAAGGTGCGGCAGACCCTCCTGTTCAAATTCTCTTGGTAAATTCTGAAGCTCGCTATCAGCTGACATGGACGCAATTGAAAACTCAAGAAAATGTAAAATGCAAACATCATGGGTGTGGGTGTCTTCTTATAGAATCCATTCATGAAATTTGTCATAACTGTGCATTGATGATACCAAATCTGACAGAGATCTTGTCCAAACGGCACTAGATTTTCCAAGATCTCATTAATACAGGCAGTTAATACAGGTAGCATACCAGTGCCGCCAATTTTTATTTCTTCCAACGGTCATATTTTAAGCTTAGACACATCTTTCCTTCTTCGGCACAAGAAGTGACTCTGGCTGTGCCAAAATAAGGACATTGAACATTTCCTGATACCAGCTTCAACTTGGCTTCGAGCTTCAACCCATAACAGAATGTTTTCCACCACCTCAATGATTCCTTTCATTTTTGAGAGTCCTGTCAGAGATAGGTCCTGATATTCATGGAGAAGTTGGTTCACTTTGCACACCATTCCTTCATCCCAATAATCTCCAATAGTAGCATACTTAGGGTTTTCTTTTGATGCAATGTTTAAGGTCCACGTCTTTAGGGGATAAGTCACTTCAGGTGCTTTAACTGTTGGTCCATGTACTTCGCAGTGTCCTTCTGACTCAGGAATGTTAATGTTGCGTGGATCGTCATCCTCGTCAATTACGAGGTTATAACATTCTACTGCATTGGCTACTTGTTCCTTCCAATCAAGTTGGTATTATGCTATTTCTTGATCATCAAATACTTTAGTATGGATCAACCTAACAGCTGCATCCAAAGTAGGACAAACCTCATTAATAGAAAATGTCAGCACAAAACTATCAACAAGACTATCCCAACTTACAGTACTGTGGAGAAGCTTGGCCTCCGCATACCAGTTCTTTGCTATAGGTTCTAGGGTGTGCACAAACCTATGTACCCATTCTTCACAAGGTACATGCTTCCATGCTTCGTAGCATTGCTCCAAATGTTCCTGAGGACTCATCTTACCATTAAAATGGCTTCGCACCTCCTTGGGTTGGTCCCTGAATCTTAGGCAAAGGGACTTTAGGCACGCTTCCCAACTACAAATGTACTTTCTATGACCATTCCACCATCTGGCTACTGTGGCTCTGAATGCTGAATCCAGAGTCTCCATTTTCGGTGAGTCTGGTACCTGCTCTGAGAATTGCACAATAAACTCTGCTGGGTCTATCAAACCATCAAAAACAGGTAAGGTTCTTGTCTATGAACTAAGCCATATAAGAGACTTGGTAATTCTTGCACATCGATGTCCATGTAGCTCATACAGTCGATTCTGCCAATTCTCTAGGCCATCATCTGAATCCATCATGCAGGAGTTGTCACACTACCAATCCATGATACCTTCGGCAGTAGGATCAACATAATATTCTTCCTTCGCTGTAATATTAGAGATATGGTCCAAAACATCCTGATCTTCATCTCTTACTGGCTCAGTGTACCTCTCTCCTTGAGAAGGATCCAATGGTACTATGACTCTCAGTCCTTTCCCTTCAAAATTCATCTGTCTCTTCTTCAGGTTGATTACTGCATCATTATCTATTTCCCATTCAATGCCTAGCAGTTCTGGATAGGGGTTTTTGTCTCAATTATTTCAATTGCGTCAAAGTCTGCTAAGGTATTGACTCCATCAATATCTACTGATACGCTAGGGAGTCTTCCTATGGGCACAATCTTCTACTGATTGGCTAATCTCAACTGTATGGGGGACCATTCTAGAGTAGATTTTCCCATTTGTTCCCATGTCTACTTAGTTAATACATTTAATTCTGATCCTAGGTCCAAGATGACATCAGTCATGTCATATTATCCTATCTGAGCATTCAATCTCATCTCCCTACCAGTTCTTCTGACTCTATGGACAGTTTTTTCCTTACCAGAACTTCGCTGAGGTTCGCAAGAAGCAACAACTTTCTGCAACTCATTTAAAGCATTCTGATTTCTTAGGAGCTTCATACAACTCTGTAAAAAGGAAGACAATGTACTTACTTTATCCATCGAAGCTTCTTGCAGCTGCGACTGCTACTGAGGTTGTTGCGCAGGTGCTACTGATGTGTTGGGGTCATTAAAGTCTCTCTTAGCTTCCATAAATGTCTATTTTTCTATTTCGACATCAAATGCTGGGATTTTTTCTGGGGCCTTACAAACCCAAGCCTCGCCAGGCTATTTCT
The DNA here is from genome assembly GCA_001517045.1 of Pseudotsuga menziesii. Taxonomy (NCBI): domain Eukaryota; kingdom Viridiplantae; phylum Streptophyta; class Pinopsida; order Pinales; family Pinaceae; genus Pseudotsuga; species Pseudotsuga menziesii. Next base: position 918,619 of record LPNX010894154.1, read on the forward strand.
CCTTGTTCTGCACTTCCGTCGTAGCTCCACTCCTAGGAACAACATTGATGGCTGGGACAGGTTGTTGCTCCAAACCAATCAACTGAATATTCTGAGTAGGGGTACTATTTTTTTCTTGAATCTTGGCTATCAGCTACAGGCATTGCTCAATCACATGGTCGACAGCTCTGCAATATCGACATGTCGTAGTTGGGTTTCGATAGTATCTAGCTAGATGTCCTACCTGGTTATAGTTATAGCACACAACCTGCCTCATCCTCTGCCAGCCATACCACCACGACCATGACCTCCAAAAGTTCTGCGACCTGATGTACTACCACGGTAACCATATCCATCATTGCTTTGGCCATCATTTTGTACCTGATAAGCATCATAAGTTCGTTCTCTCATGAGGTCAAAGCTACGACACTCATCTTCGTTGTGTCCCACTGACTTACAGAACTTGCAATAAGGGTTCATAGGGACTTGCACATACCTCTGCAGAAGATAGAAGTCTTCAAGTCGATGCTGGCCAGTTGTCCTACAGATCTCACAATATAGAACACTAGGGTTGAACGGGTTTGGTGCACCAGAATTCAGGTAATTTCTTAGCACAGGACATTGTTCCTGTTACCACCTAAGTTGTACTTAGTGGTTTTTATCAATTGAGCCTAGTGAAATGGACAGGGTTAACTTGTTCGGACTTCAAAAGACATATGGAAGTACTTCTGGGAAGTACTTGTTGTATCATATCACATGTTCATACCCCATGGGGGAATTGTAATAAATGTTCTAGCATGATAGTGTCTGTAAAAGACTCGGTCTCTTAGACTTCATTTGTAAATCCGATCAGCCCAGGGTGTTTTTTCCCTTGGTTATTATTGGTTGTTGAATAAACGACTGATAATTTCTGAGTTTTTCACTCCATAATTTGTGCCTATTGAGGTTATTAGAGTCTATGTGTCAATATGTAAGCATGCTAGACATCATTTTTGAGTCATATGAACATGTCTAAGTTCCCCTAGGTGTTTTTCAATTTTTCAATTTTTCAGTTTTTTCAGTGTTTTTTATTAAATTTTAAATTTTCCAAAAACTTAGGCTATTTTTTAATAGTTTAATTGGAAAAATTGAGTCTGTAACAAAAGTGGGCCAAATAATCAGTTTCAGTCATGTAGGTGCTCATTTTAAAGCTAAGAGTACCATGTAAATCCATGGACCCACTATTTCCTAAGTTTTGAGTGATCTTCCATCACTCAGGTCAGAAAGCCCCAAAAATCAATTATTGATTATTTTAATTAATAAATTGATGAATAATGGAGCAAATCCAAAATCAATAACTCAATGGATTCTCAACCGATTTGACTGAAATCAATCAGATCTGGAGCAGATTGACTAGATATGAAAAATCCTTGACTAAAGGAGGGGATCAAATCAGATCCAGAGCTGATCTACAGTGGTCATCATGAGGAATTGCGCCCTCCCTCTCTCCTCAACACGTTTTGGCTCTCCTGGATGCTCTGTGGGCCAATGTGTCAGTGTATGGGTTGATGTGTCAGCCAGATCAGGCCCCCAGTTGACAAGTAGGATCAGTTCAGCCTCAGTTCTGCATTGATGAACTATCCATCAGAGGATTTCACTTTATTCCATGATTAATTGCACCCCCCCTGGGCTAGATGGCCTGCAAATTATATAAATCAAGGCACAACCTCCTCTTCCAAGCGAGTTAGAACTGGGATTGAGGTGCTGCTGCTATTGTATTGTTGTAATTCTCATTTGAAATAAAGAAAAGCTTTGGAGGCAATACGGTGTGGTGCCATTACATGTGTGGATGATTATTTCCATTGTTTTACTGAGGTAACCTGTATTTGTGGTCATTTTTTGCTATTTTCTTGTAGATCTGTGGTTAAGATTGGTAATTAGCTTATTACAATCTTGATAGGAAAGGTGTTGTTCAATAATTTTATTGGCTGCCACTCTCCTTTGATGCATGTTTAGAGATCTAGATTTAGCATGTCCTATAAGCTTATATGCATGTTATCTTGAATCTCTTTCTATGTACTAATCGGATCTCACAAGTTTCTTGGCAAGATCTTTGATTTCAGCTGAGTTGCAGGTTCACACTTTGGAGAGGATGCTGATCTAGTTTGCTTCTTCATTCTCTTCAAAAAATTTCAAAGGAATAGTCCCTCGGCATTCCACCTGAAAGCTCTACTGTGGATCTTCAAGGAAACCAACACTCTTTCTCTCTCTTCCTCCTTTAAAAATTATTAAACTTTCCTCAAGCTGGTTACTTTAAGGTTTCTTTTTAAATATGATCTATCTCATAAATAAAAGAATACATATATCTAATTATCAAGATCCCTTTAATTTTATAGATCTTATTTTCATTGTGCACATAAAGTTCAAATTCAAGAGATCTGGCTAAAATTGCCTTAGTTTCGCAAGTAGTTATTGAAAAATTCATAGCTTGCTGTTAAGGTAGTTTGATTTGCTGTTCAATAATTTCAATATTCTGAAATATCAGTGCTGTTAATTGGCTGCACAAACAGCAGGCCAAGATCCCAAGGAAAGCTTGCTTTCCTTGGTTCCCTTTTCGTCGGTTTAGCTAGTTTAATTTCATTAATTTTTTGAGATAAAGTAGGCTGACCCAAAAGCACTCTTAAAGTGATTTGGGTCATTTTCTATTCTAATTCACACGCTTTCATTTAGTAGGTCTGATAGAGAAGAAAATAATCTGCTATCCAAAGTGGCTTTTGGAGCGCTCAAATCCCCCCAGGGAGCTCTCTTTTGTCACATAATTTGTAATTGTTTTGCATAAAATGAAATATCTTGGTTTCAGCCTATATAAGGACCAATAAATCTATGTTTTATCATTTATTTGATATTTTAACCTCTGTAATAAAATCATCCTTTGAATAGACTCTTTCGAGCCCATTCCCCATCCCCCCTGGGGGGATTCGCGTCGGTGCTTTTTTCGTCTTTTTCTGCTTATTTCCTTTTACTAGAATTTATCTGATTGGTAGGGTATTATATTTGATCTTGTCGTTAATTCCATATTACATATCTTATTTTCAAAATTAATCATAATACTTACCCCATGATTTCCCGAGTGACCCGCAAGGGGAAAGAGATTCGTGGTAGGATTAATCAGAAAACCGCATTTTTGTAGTTGTGTTATTTTGTCATCTTTTGTTTATCAGAATTTTAAAATTAACCCCTCCTTGATTCCCCTATTGAGATCCACTTGGATCGAAAGATGTTCTTGGAGGCTTTTCTTTTAAGCAAGAACACATCTTTTAAAACTTATTAAAATTTACAAGACTCCAGTGTGTATGCTCTGCACTTGGCTGCGGTTCGTCCGATCAGTCAAGATGTATCAAAAGCACTTGGGTGAATAGCATAATTAGGACTCACCTTCCCCAATTAACAAACCATCAGGTGAAAATCCAACACCTCGATCAAACCTTTACGGTGGCAAAATACCCAAAGGAAGCGAGAACCTACTGAAAAGTGACCTTGGGGAACCTATCTCTGTCACACCCTAATGGGTGCTGTTACCCCTTCGAATGCATTCTGCATTCTGAGTGCTTAAAAAGCTGCTACAAGAATACAATCTGTGTACAGATTTTTTATGAAAAGTAAAGCAGCTATTGAAGCTATTCAGAAGTATAATGCAAGTTTTCCAGATGGCCTGAAGGAGCATGCATTATTTGTGGACTTGGCCCCACTTTTCCGTCGGTTGGGAGCGGACTCACTCAACCAACAAGTCCAGCTTCTTCTATCTAGACTCAAAGAGGCTCTGGATCAAGCTAATGGGTTTCAGAACACACACAAGAAACAACAATCTGAAATGGCAAGCCTTGCAGTAGATCAGGGGTGTCCACAAAGCAGCCTGGGTAAATATTTGGCATTTTGGATGACACATATGCATTGTGCTCTGCCTGCAAGCAGCCATTCTCAGCATTACTTTCTCTGATGGATATCTACAGGCAAGAGTTGGGCTAGAATATGCATGCCAGTGGAAGAGGATTATGTCCAGGCTGGAGCAATTGAATATTGAACTTAACAAACCAGATTTATGGGATGATCCACATAAGGTTGGGCGACTTAGCCGTAAGCATGGCTCACTAACAGGAAAAATAAAAGCTGTCAATGAAGTGGAAGCAACACTCATTGAGCATATGGATATGATGGAGCTTGC
>LPNX010894154.1:924121-941170 GCA_001517045.1 Pseudotsuga menziesii
TGCGTTACGAACACAGCCCCAGAGACTCCATTTCATCCCACATATTCCTTGTGGGTAGCCGTATAGGATTTGTTTTGGACATACTCCAAGTACTCTCAAGTATATTTGGATTCCCCCTTAAGCCTAATTTAAACAACTCATACTCCAACTTTAACTTAAAACATACCAAGATGCAATCACAAAACATTTATTCCAAACACATGCAAGCACACTGATCTCTTTTGACTCCATTTTTAAGGCACTGGTCTTTTCTGCTTCATATATATATTGTGTATCAACTTTGTGCTTTCGTGTGTATCTTCATATCTTGTCATCTTGATTGCTTATAGTTAAAATATTCAAACTCCTAAATAACTCATTCAGTACAACATCATTACACTAAAAAATAATCCTTAGTAACTTAATAGGGTCTACCCTCCTTGGCTTCGTTAGGAGTTGAGCCTAAACGGAGGAGTCAAGAACAAGGTGACAGCCTTAACTCGAGACTTCCCCCAAGGACACACCGAGTGACTTGAAGATTTCTGCCATGTGATCCAGGTGTGTGAAAAGGCGGCAACACTTTTTGGCGCCGTTGCCGGGGATAAATCTTTTTATTCCCGAGTACGACGTTTTCCTTTTTGTTTTTTCTTTGTTTGATGAATGCTTACAGTAGATCTTTAATATTCATCTGGTGATTCCACTGACTTTTTTCCAGTTTTTATTTTTACAAAGAAAAGCAAAAAATATTTTTGTGAAAAGATTTATAAATGCTTATTTTTCTATTTCACATGGCGACTCCATTGAAGGGATAAAACCATGTTTTCTCATAAACCTGTGAAGTTTTGTTGTGTGTAGATGAGCCCATGCAACATGTTAAAACCTTCAAAGCTCATCACTTGATAGCTCCACCTTGTCAGTACAAGGTTTAATCATTATATCGAATGGATACTATTTTGGATAAATTAAAGGAGAAATGTGGTGCCCAGTTAACCTTAATGTTTCAACCTATTGATTTCTCGAACATCCCGGGTTTTCCTAACTATGATGATGGTATGGGTGATGCATATAAATGGCTTCCAACATTTCATGGAGATTATGGTGACTCGACCATCTGGCATGTCAGATATTTCCTTCAGTTGATTGCTAACTTCGATATTATTTATGAATACAATATGATGGAGATGTTTGCTAGAACTTTTCAGGATGAGGCTGATTACTGGTTCTATCAAGGCCTTCCTGGTAAATGCATAACTTCTTTTCCAAACTTCCTTTGGATGTTTTTAGAGCAGTGGCATGATGGTAGGGGGAGTATGAATGGTTTAAAAAAGTTCCTTGAAAAGATTTGTACCTTCTACCTATTTGGGACAGAGTATCACTCGGAAGCATATGATGGACCTTTTCCCATGATACAAAGTATTCAAGACTTGGAATCACTTCTTGAACATTTAAGTAAAGAGGAAGTCCATGATACTCCCATAAAAACGCATCCTAGAAATTTTTTAAGAGATGAAGAAATTAAGCGTCTTCTTAAAGAAAATGAGGTATCTCCCACTACACAGCAAGATTCTGAGGAAGGGAAAATCCAAGATGATCATATTGAAGAGCTCTAGGAGGATCCCATGATGGAACACATTGTTGAAGACTCTCCTCATGTCACCATAGCTGAAGACATTGAAGATTTGGTGTATTCTCAAGTGTGCTGCAATGTTGATACCTTTCCAGAAATCCCTCTAGATAAGTCCACTGAGCAATACATACCAAGTGAACCCATTGAATATTTCCAAAAAATCTCCTTAACTGAAGATAATATTGAATATCCTCTTCATGATATCATAACAAGAGCTTATAAAGAAACCTATGATAAGATCAGTATGGTGTGTAGTGACACTAGACCTTCTTCTCCACATGTTGATGAAGGTTTGGAAAGTTTATTTCCTTGTAACATTTTATCTAAGGAAGATTGTTATGAATACGAGGAAGACATGGATAGGAAGGATCATGATGCCATGGATGAAGAGCCCCCCACATATGACATGGATGGGAGTGATGACTATTGGAATTTCTTAGGTACTCCAACTTATGAAAATTTTATGAGGAATCCCATCCATGATATGTCCAACAATGGGAGTGTTTTTTCAAAAATTTGTGGAAGTCCAATCTACGATACATCCATAGAGGGAAGCACAGATATGGATGCCTGGGAAAACCTTAGTATGGAAAAGGAGCATTCAGAATTCTCATGTGATCATTCAAAATCATACCATGTAGAGCCGCACAAGGGTATCAGAAATGAAGACATTGAGAAACAGTATTGTGAAAAGTCAGATGTAATGCAGTCAGTGGAATATCAGTCTCAGCCATCTTTTTCACATATAGAGGTTCCTTATGATTTGGAGCTACTTGGGGCCCATGCAACAAGTTATCATTTGATAAGTCCCGATGATCAGTATGATGATGTAGTCAATCTGCCTCATCATTCTAATTGGTATATCAGTCCTATCCAGTCATGGATAGAAGCAGCCTGCATGAGCACATACAAGTTGGGGAAAATTTTTTATGACATTATTCATGCCTATGATCTCCCATCCATCCCGCCCATCCTGAATCATCACGCAGGTTTGCATTTTCTGAATAAGGTATCCTTACTTTGGCTGGTAACCAAAGACAAGGAAATTTTTTTTTATGTCAATAAAATGCTTAGGTGGTTACATTGGATTTCTGATTACACCTAACCCTTTTTATATCAGGCTTAGAGTAGATAAATAAGCTCCTTGAAAGAGAGCATTTACTTTCTGCATTTCTATTTTTAGCTATAATAAAACTTTGCTTCTTTTAGTTAGTTACATCTATTTTGTTTAAATAAATCAGCTTAATGGTTCATTTGGTTTTTCATAAAACTTGTGCTACTGAGGTTTTTCTTGTCAAGTTGAGATGTTTTTGCAGGGTATATAAGCTAGAGATTCTGGTGTTCTCGTATCCTCTCCTTTCCTTAAAGTCCAAATCGAGCACACGTCCCACAGTTGGAGCCAGAATGTTACCACCTAAGTTGTACTTAGTGGTTTTTATCAAGTGAGCCCAGTGAACCAGACAGGGTTAACTTGTTCGGACTTCAAAATACCTATGGAAGTACTTCTGGGAAGTACTTGTTGTATCATATCACATGTTCATACCCCATGGGGGAATTGTAATAAATGTTCTAGCATGATAGTGTCTGTAAAAGACTCGGTCTCTTAGACTTCATTCGTCAGTCCGATCAGCCCAGGGTGTTTTTTCCCTTGGTTATTATTGGTTGTTGAATAAACGACTGATAATTTTTGAGCTTTTCACTCCATACCTCCAAAGTTGGGGTGGTTGGCTTGGAATTTGTGCCTATTGAGGTTATTAGAGTCTATGTGTCAATATGTAAGCAAGCTAGACATCATTTTTGAGTCATATGAACATGTCTAAGTCCCGCTAGGTGTTTTTCAATTTTTCAATTTTTCAGTTTTTTTAGTGTTTTTTATTAAATTTTAATTTTTCAAAAAACTTAGGCTATTTTTTAGTAGTTTAATTAGAAAAATTGAGTCTGTAACAAAAATGGGCCAAATAATCAGTTTCAGTCATGTAGGTGCTCATTTTAAATCTAAGAGCACCATGTAAACCCATGGACCCACTATTTCCTAAGTTTTGAGTGATCTTTTATCACTCAAGTCAGAAAGCCCCAAAAATCAATTATTGATTATTTTAATTAATAAATTGATGAATAATGGAGCAAATCCAAAATCAATAAGTCAGTGGATTCTCAACCGATTTGACTGAAATCAATCAGATCTGGAGCAGATTGACTGGATCTGACAAATCCTTGACTAAAGGAGGGGATCAAATCAGATCCAAAGATGATCTACAGTGGTCTTCATGAGGAATTGCGCCCTCCCTCTCTCCTCAACATGTTTTGGCTCTCCTGCATGCTCTATGAGCCAATGTGTCAGTGTATGGGTTGATGTGTCAACTAAATCAGGCCCCAAGTTGACAAGTAGGATCAATTCAGCCTCAATTCTGCATTGATGAACTATCCATTAGAGGATTTCACTTGATTCCATGAGGAATTGTGCCCCCCCTGGGCTAGATGGCCTGCAAATTGTATAAATCAAGCCACAGCCTCCTCTTCCAAGCGAGTTAGAACTGGGATTGAGGTGCTGCTACTATTGTATTGTTGTAATTCTCATTTGAAATAAAGAAAAGCTTTGGAGGCAATACGGTGTGGTGCCATTACATGTGTGAATGATTATTTCCATTGTTTTACTGAGGTAACCTGTATCTATGGTCATTTTTTGCTATTTTCTTGTAGATATGTGGTTAAGATTGGTAATTAGCTTATTACAATCTTGATAGGAAAGGTGTTGTTCAATAAGTTTATTGGCTTCCACTCTCCTTTGATGCATGTTTAGAGTTCTATATTTAGCATGTCCTATAAGCTTATATGCATGTTATCTTGAATCTCTTTCTATGTACTAATCGGATCTCACAAGTTTCTTGGCAAGATCTTTGATTTCAGCTGAGTTACAGGTTCACACTTTGGAGAGGATGCTGATCTAGTTTGCTTCTTCATTCTCTTCAAAAAATTTCAAAGGAATATTCCCTCGGCATTCCACCTGAAAGATCTACTGTGGATCTTCAAGGAAACCAACACTCTTTCTCTCTCTTCCTCCTTTAAAAATTATTAAACTTTCCTCAAGCTGGTTACTTTAAGGTTTCTTTTTAGATCTGATCTATCTCATAAAGAAAAGCATACATAGATATAATTATCAAGATCCCTTCAATTTTCTATATCTTAGTTTCATTGTGCACATAAAGTTCAAATTCAAGTGATCTAGCTAAAATTGCCTTAGTTTCGCAAGTAGTTTATTGAAAAATTCATAGCTTGCTGTTAAGGTAGTTTCATTTGCTGTTCAATAATTTCAATATTCTGCAATATCAGTGCTATTCATTTTTTGCACAAACAGCAGGCCAAGATCCCAAGGAAAGCTTGGTTCCCTTTTCGTCGGTTTAGCTAGTTTAATTTCATTAATTTTTTGAGATAAAGTAGGCTGAACCAAAGGAAATATTAAAGTGCTTTGGGGAATTTGTTATTATAATTCACTTGATTTCATTTAGTAGGTCTGACAGAGAAGAAAAGAAGCTACTGTCCAAAGTGGCTTTTGGAGCGCTCAAATCCCCCAGGGGGCTCTCTTTTGTCACATAATTTGTAATTGTTTTGCATAAACTGTAATATCTTGGTTTCAGCCCATATAAGGAAAAATAAAGCTCTATTTTATCAATTATTTGATATTGTAACCTCTATAATAAAATCATCCTTTGAATAGGCTCTTTCGAGCCCATTCCCCATCCCCCCTGGGGGGATTCGCGTCGGCGATTTTTTCGTCTTTTTCTGCTTATTTCCTTTTACTAGAATTTATCTGATTGGTAGGGTAGTATATTTGATCTTGTTTTTAATTCCATATTCCATATCTTATTTTCAAAAGTAATCATAATAGTTACCCCACGATTTCTCGAGTGACCCGCAAGGGGAAAGAGATTCGTGGTAGGATTAATCAAAAAACCGCATTTGTGTAGTTGTGTTATTTTGTCATCTTTTGTTTATCATCATTTTAAAATTAACCCCTCCTTAATTCCTTGATTGAGATCCACTTGGATCGAAAGAGGTTCTTGGAGGCTTTTCTTTTAAGCAAGAACACATCTTTTAAAACTTATTAAAATTTACAAGACTCCAGTGTGTATGCTCTGCACTTGGCTACGGTTCATCTGATCAGTCAAGATGTATCAAAAGAACTTGGGTGACTAGCATAATTAGGACTCACCTTCCCCAATTAACAAACCATCAGGTGAAAATCCAACACCTCGATCAAACCTTTACGGTGGAAAAATACCCAAAGGAAGTGGGAACCTACTGAAAAGTGACCTCGGGGCACCGATCTCTGTCACACCCTAACGGGTGCGTTACGAACACAGCCCCAGAGACTCCATTTCATCCCACATATTCCTTGCGGGTAGCCGTATAGGCTTTGTTTTGGATATACTCCAAGTACTCTCGGGTATATCTGGAGTCCCCCTTCAGCCTAATTTAAACAACTCATACTCCAAATTTAACTTAAAACATACCAAGATGCAATCACAAAACATTTATTCCAAACACATGCAAGCACACTGATCTCTTTTGACTCCATTTTTAAGGCACTGGTCTTTTCTGCTTCATATATATATTGTGTATCACCTTTGTGCTTTCGTGTCTATCTTGATATCTTGTCATCTTGATGGCTTATAGTTAAAATATTCAAACTGCTAAATAACTGATTTAGTACAACATCGTTACACTAAGAAATCATCCTTAGTAACTTAATAGGGTCTACCCCCTTAGCTTCGTTAGGAGTTGAGCCTAAACGGAGGAGTCAAGAACAAGGTGACAGCCTTGACTCGAGAATTGCCCCCAAGGACACACCGAGTGGCTTGAAGATTTCTGCCATGTGATTCAGGTGTGTGAAAAGGCGGCAACAGTTCCTTGTCGTGACCCTCTGTCTGAAATCATGTACACCAAACCTCTTCGCTACTAGCTTTCCCTTTTTTCATATCATGAAGCTCCAGAGCCATCGCTGCCAATTGCGCTTGTATTTGAGCGATACTAGAATTATCTTCGACAGGGGCTGTTTCAAGCGTCATAGCGATCTCCAAAGCCTCCTGTTGATCCGCAACCTTCTGTTGCATGAGTGGAGTCCTGATGTGCGGTAAAAAAGCTGCGATGAACCATTCCTTATGATGCGCTGGTCCAATAGTGAAACTGACTTGATCTAGCAGAACTTTGAACCTCTGATCAAAGTCCCACACTGTTTCTCCTCACCGCTGCTGAATTTCCTTTAGTTCAGTGATACACTGCGACTTTGATTTAGGCTTCTTAAATTCCTTTATCATTGTTGCTTTTATATCAGCCAAGACATGGTTCTGAGTACTAGAAAACTTCATGAACTAGGTCAAAGCGCGTTCTCTAAAAGAAGTAACCAGCTGCACCCTTCTTGTATCCTGATCCATAATGTTCTTAGCAGTCCACACTGCTTCGCATAAGAACCAGAACTGTTCTGGATCCACTCATCCAGTTCCTTTGAAAACATGGAGCTTAATGTCATCATTCATATGGGCCATCGCGGATCTAGCGGGGGGGGGGAGAGGGGGACAGGTAGTAGGTGGGGGGGAACTTACTGGGGTAGACTGACCTACGACAGGAATACTCGGGCTAGGGTTTCTTTCAGACTGCGACAGGTTCTCAAGGATAATAGATCTTCGCTGAGGGGTTACCGGAGGATTTCCGACAGAAGGGGTTTCTTCAGGCTCTAAGGTTGCTGGACTTACGGGGTTAGAATCGGTATTCTGACCTAGGGTATAGGACTCAAAATTTCTCTTGTATCTTTTTCCACTTCGCAGCAAACCACTTTGCTCGTCGAAGGTACTTTCACTTGCAAACATAGGTTAGTAATACTAATTCTAACAGTCTGATTCAATGAGCAATATACCTTTTTCATCCAATAGCATTTTAATTCTCAAACTAAATGAATTCAAGTACTTACCCCTTGGTCCTTTGAAAAACTATCGTTCGGCTTTGTTGAAGGATGTACTTGTGTCAATGGCGAACTCCGTCACAAATGCTTCAAGGGTTCGCGTTGTCTAGAAATCAACAGCTCAGGATATCTCGTTGTTCACCCTTTTCAATATATTAATTCTTGCGGGGGTCCAATCAGGAAACTGGCCTTCTTGGAAGTTCATCCTTCTCTCTGTTAACCTAGATAACCACTGGTGCAACTCTATGTGTTTACTACCAAAGAAAATTTCATAAACATAAAAAAAAACGTACCTTTGTAAAAATTCATTTGAACTACGATGCGGATCTTTGTTCTCTTGTTTATCAAAGTTCAGATAAGTCTCTTCAATCTAATCACCAATTTCTTTCACTGGGGGTCTGCAAAACATAGCCCTCAAGGTACAACGTAAACCCCTCTTGAGTAGATACTGAGTTCAACTGGCAACAGAACCAATTTGTTGGGCTTAGGGCAGACCCGGGTTCTATACTTTTGTCTTCGCACCAACAAAAGACCCACAGTGTTGGCCCTTTCGGCAAAAACCTGCAAACAAGTTGCATTCTCACCCGAAACAGCTATGGAGTGCCATAGAATCAGGTTTCTACAAGCATAAGAGGGATATTACTGTACCTTTAGCTTTCTAACAAATGATAATCATAAAATACAGATCTTGGCATTCACTTATTTAGCTTCGCAGTTTGATAAACAAACAGTGCCTTGCTTAACCCTTTACTGGGAATTCACAGCGAAGTTAGTATTTAGCAGTGATCTTATTTATCAGTTATATATTTATCAATGCATAAAAGAACATAAAAACAACAAAAAATAACGACGACACAATATATAATGTGGTTCACCCCCAGTTTAGGGGCTGCGTCGACAGAACTGTGTTTTATTCAACTCTTTACAAAAACCACAGTTCTGATTTGCGCACTCAGCTGCAGATCCCTTCAATTCCTCAAGCTGTGCACTAAGTTGTATATCTGTATGCACACAGCTGTAGGTCTTCTTAATCACCCATAACCTTCTGCGCACACAGCTACAGAGGTCGTCCACGCACATAGCTGGGACTTAACCTTCCTTACAAAATAAGCCTTAGCTTCACATCAATTCATCTTACATCAAAAAGCCTAAACTGACTTCTTTACAAGAGTGCTTATTTATAGTGCACTTATTACAAAACCATGGGCTTAAACCATGGGCTCCCCGAACCCTAAACCCTGGACTTAAACCATGGGTTTATTACAAAACAAGGCTTTTACTCAACCCCGACACCACTAAGACTATTTTGAGTCGCAACTCCACTTACAAGCTTCCACAAAAACTGCGGAGTTACAAAAATTAAGGACCGTTAAGGTGCGTGCCCCAACCACAAGCGTCTCAAGAAGAAAATCACATTAAAAGGAGAAAAAAGTAGAAACAACAATGCCTCCAAACAGAAAAAATAGGAAGAAGCCACACGAAGGTTAGTATAAGGTGCAAAGAATTTATTAGCCGAAGAGGCACAGAGAGAAAGGGAAGAAGAAGCTTCTAACAAAAATTAAGAAGGAGAAAGAATACAGAAGGAGTCAGCTTACCTAGAAAAGGAAGAAGCAGAGAGAACCTGAAGAGGTCAGATGAAAAGAGTAGGAGGATATATAGAGGGAGACTCAGGAATAGAGTTTTTCCCACGATAATCCTGAGAATCCTCCTTCAACATCAGGGGAAATATTAACTAGAGGTCACCTTCCTATCACGGATTTAGGCTTAGTACCCTTTACTCCCTCTAAGAAGCACGTTGTTGCAAGTTTGGATAAGATATGTTTCGATCATAAGCAGAAAAAATTGTTTGGAGATCCAAAAAGAAGTTGAAAATAGGTACCTAGATGAAGGTGACCACGGTTACTGAAAGGGATGACATACAAAACATAGATGAATATCTAGAACAAATGGCCTCACTCAATGTTGCATCTACATAGGCAAGTTCTTATAATGTTAGCAAACTGAAATGATTCATGGAATAGTACAAAGAATATATAGAAGAAATTAAAGAGACCCTAAGAAAAGAACAAGGAGAAGGATGAGAGCTGAAAAGGAAGAATGAAGCTACAATTTGAGATTTAGAAAGGCTTTAGCAGGATTCCTAGATCCTGGAAAAAGAAAAGGATTCCTTGGATTTGTTAAACACTATAATGGATGGAAAAAAAAGGACCTAGAAAGTAATATTGCAGAGCTTGAGGCACAAAGGTCCACAACCAATAAGCAAGAAGAAAAGTTAAAGGTTCGAGTTGCAAAAATGGAGGTACATAATAGCTCTTTGGAGGTATTTTTGAAATAAGAAAATGAACAGAAAATGGATATAACACATCTCTGAGAGCACGCTCTCTTACTCAAAATAAAGGTGTATCAAGTTCAGGTGAAACTTGCAGATGAGGTCTACAAGATTAAGCAAGTATAATCCATATTACAAGAGATCTCGGTAATAATGATTGACTTCAGAAAAAGAGATCAATAAATTGCAGACGTCATCCAGGTTCAATTTACTTGGTGGAGACCAATGAATAACTTCGAGAAAATGTGCCTCAAACGAGTATAGAAAATTTGCATATCCAACATGAACTCGTGGATTTAAACAACAAGGCTACTGGAAAACTGACAGACACAGTTGGGAAAACATTGGATAAATGCATGAACTTTTAGAAAAGGGTGCTTACAACGCATAACAAATGCCAGACCTCTATAGCCAAGAGACTTTAGGAATTCCCAGAACAAGAAGAAAATTTGAAGTATCTTCACGACAGGATGCAAGAAGATGAGCTGAATAGACAACAGGTTAAACGTCTCAACTAGAAAATAGTAAAAGTTCTAGTTGCACAAGCTGCAGTCAGCAATTGCTTGATGGAGGACCAACTTAGAGTCACTCCATAGAAGGTAGCAGAAATAAGGTTGTAGTTGTCTAGGCATGAAGTGTCAAACATAACATTAGAACTTATGGACTTCAGGACCATAGCTGCATATGCGTCTACATGGAAGCAATTTGTGGATGGATTGGCTGATCCCACATAGGCTGTTTTGTTTTATTAACATGTGGAATATTTTTATGTAATATTTTGTGTTTATTCTAATTTTCTTAGTGAGCACACTAGAGGACGAAAGTTTGTAACCAAATGGTTAAGACTAGGGTAGCTAAAGGGTCATTGGTAGTTTGTATAAATAGGGGTAGAGTAGAGATGAAGAGGGATTTTTTTCTGGCACACATGATGAAACTTTTGTAAGGAGAACTATTTATGTTTATAATAAAGTGGACCAAAATTTCACTGGAGGAAGGGCTGTATGAGAATCAATATGTTTATGTGGACTGCTGAATGGGAACTACTTATGTTTTGTCTTGCTACATAATTGTGAGATCGTTCCAACCCATTGAACTATTTCTACAAGTTTATGAATTATTTCATTATTCTATTTCGAATCTTGTGCAATAAATGAGTAATATATCTTTTAACTTCACAGAGCTATATTTGTATTATTTTTCTGTTGTATTTATGGATGAGGGATTCGTTAGCTACCTGTAGGATTCTGCATGTAAACAATACAACATATTACTCATATTAATATTAATCTTGCTCCCTAGGGATAGCTAGAATTAGTTTAGAATAGATTAGTTGTTCTTCGATTTCATAGAGTGACTGTGGGGCAGGAGTGGCAATATGGAGGGAAGACCTTTGCAACTCTAGTGAGGTTCTTACCCACTATTACTTGCATTTAGTATGAGAACTTGAATTTCATTATAAAACATAAAATCAATAAATGATGGGTCGGGATGCAACCGCTAAAATAGATTTAAGCATTCCTTTAATTCTACAGTAGTCAGGCCGCTAACAGGACGGATTCCCCATTCCAAATGATAAGCAATCTAATTAGGAACAGTTATTGGGGAGAATCGCTACTATTAGTACCTGGTATTTTCTAGGCATCAATGGTTTTAGTGCTAGAAGGAGGGCCTCCACTGCATGGCTAGCTGAGGAAATCCGTTTTCTTGAAATATTTTCGTCGGTGATAATTATGAAACTAGTTTTTTCGAGAATTTCATTCTTGAAGAAAGAGTAAACCATGAAGTCGAAGTTCCAAAACATATTTACCCTGTTCCTTTCGAAGTAATTGATGACTAGAAAATACATACAAGGTGATATGTAAAGAATCCTGGAGGGTAAAAATCCATCCCCGAATTACTAAGAAGACAAGCTCACATAAAGTTACCCACTTACACAGAATATTTGATTTTGGTGGGAAATTCGAAAGAGCTAGTGAATTTATCCTTACAGCAAATTGTTCAACCAATCGATCATTTGGGACCAAATTCCCTAGTTTTTGGATCCCTATTATAGACACCTATTCACTCTCCACCTCAATATCCTCCCCAAATCATGGATGGAAATGTAAATGCAAATTTTTCCCCTATGAATTCTAATCCACCACCAGCTTGGACAACCAGAACTCCATTCAAGATCACTTGTCCTTTGCATAATTTTCCTCACAATGTTTATAAGTCACTACCTAAGTTTTATCTGAGAGAGGGCATTTATGTGGATGATCACTTGCATAGTTTTTTCTTGGCTCTTTTAGTGATAGAGCATGAAGATGTAGTGTGTATATTTTTTCCACACACTTTCAAAGCTAAAGAATCAACCTGGTATTTTGGTCTACCAACAAATTCTATAATGAATTGGGATACTTTTGAATGATTGTTTAAAGGCATGTTTGGTAGCCAAAGGACCACTTTTTCTCTCATGAAAGAATTGTTTTCTGTAAGGATGTACAAGAAACAGAATGTGTAGGATTTTAGTCAGAGGTTTTTTGCCCATTTAAATAATTTCAATGCTTCCATAAAACCTACTGAGGAAACTTTAATGGAATATTATACTTCAACACTTTCCCTATACACATCAATGTTTGTTAAGAGGTTATTAAAGCCTTCTTTGGTAGAAAATTATGAAGAAGACAAAAAAGTAGAGCATGATCTTGAAAGTATAAACAAAGACTATGTAGAGCCACAGGGAAGGACTTTGACGGCAAGAAACCTTTGTTGTTGACTATACCAAAAGAGGAACATTCCAATGAGTTGGAAAACGTGGTTAAAATGGTGTATAAGCTATCAAACAATATTGTTGATTTGGAAAAGGATAAAGAATCCAGATCATCCAGGAAAAAATTCAAACCTTTTTCCAAAAAGAGAGAGGAAAGTTGCACATCTCAACCCCTTGTATATAGTTCTTCCGTTTTAAATTCTAGTGAGGTAGGAATGGATACTTTCTATAAATTTCATAAAGAACCTCATTTTGAAAAAAAATTGTCCACAATGGATTAATTCAATCACTCTGGTTGTGAACCAAATATTAGATGCTCAAATAACAGAGCCTGAAGTAAAAGAAGAAGGGACAAACAAACCAGAGGAACCACCTGAAACAATAATGGTATTGTGGAACTGTGCACCTATATTGGGGTTATAAGAGGAGGAACCTACTGAGGAAATACAACTTTCAACATTCAATGTCACAACAAGAAGAAACGGAACAATAATGGATGAAAGTATATTACTGCCCAAGATTAGGAAGATTCAGAAAAATATGAAGAAAATAAATAGTAGTACCCAAATGCCACCTAAGTCTGATTTGGTCACCTTTAAAGAGAAAGTTACAGCAATAATTAAACCTGGAAATGCCGTGGAAAATAAAATAGAAAGTAACAAGAAAATTTTGACAGAATGTGGTATGGGATACGACATAATAGAAGATATCGAGAAAACCAAGCAAATATTTCTTTATTTGAAATGTGCAATTTACCTCAACAAAGAAGAAAAATCCTGGAAGCCTTTGATCCATAACCCAATAGATCCCAGGATGATATTCAATTAGATAAATAAATAAATGAAGCAAGTAATGGGGGGAAATATAAGTCTCAAGCCTTTCCATATTTACTATCTTTTGATATTTTCAACCATAATTTGCATAACTGTTTGCTAGACTCTCGAGCTTCCTCAAATGTTATGCCTCTCTCGGTTAGTAGAAATATAAATAGTCAACCTACACCTTCATCATGTAAAATCATACAGTTGGATAGAACAACAGTTAAGGTGGTAGGAGAGATGAATAATGTGTTGATACGGTTATCTGTAGATGAAAGGGTATGCCAGTTTATAGACATCATGGTGGTGGACATATCACAAGCATATCATTTTATTCTAAGCAGGGACTGGTTTATGAAACTAGTAGGGTTATTTGCAATTGAATGGTCACACACTGAGTTAGATACGCAGTCCAATCTCCTTTAGTTTTCATAGACTCACAATATTCATTGTAACATTGTTAATTTAGTTTCTGATTTAGAAAGTAACACTAGTTATGTAGAATTAGAAGATAAATTTTGGTTGTTATATTTTGATGGTTCTAAAACATAAGAAGGATCAAGAGTTGGTTGTGTCTTTATTGATTAATAAACGAATAAACGTTTTCTCTCTTGTATATTATAGTTCGAGTGCACTAACCACACAACATAATATAAAGCTTTAATTCAGCGCTTGAAAAAGGCCATTGAATTCAATGTAAGAAATCTAAAAGTTTTTTGGAATTCTGAAATAATTGTCAAACAAGCTCGAAACACAATTCGTTGTCTATCAAAAAATTTAAAAGTCTATCAAAATGAACTTTGGGAACTTACAATGAATTTTAATTATTTTAACATCAATTTGATTCCTAGATTACAAAATGGAGCAGCTGATTTATTAGCTACTTCTGCTGCAAGATTAGTGCCAACTAAGAATAAATGTTCAATTGAATTGATTGTCAAGCCATCTCTGCTAGAAAATGTCACCAATTTGAGGGTTTTCAATGATGATCAGCAGATCTTGGAGTTCTTAACAAATGATGATACTTTCAAAGACTCGGTGATTGATGATATTGGAGTTCTTAACAAATGATGATGAAGGGATGTTTGATTTGAATAGTAAGTTCAAAAATCCAACCAATGTAAAAAAAAACAGTTCAACTATGTAGTATGAGCTGATCAATCTTGGAAATGAAGTTGAACCCAAGTATGTGAACTTGGGGAAATGTTGTTCACCGGGTGAGAGAAGAAAATTCATCAGTTTATTTCAGTAATATAAAGATGTTTTTCCTTGGACATATGAGGATTTGAAGACTTATGATACCCGTATCATTCAGCATGCCATCCCTATTAAAGCAGTTGTGAAATCATTTCAGCAACCTTTGAGGAATATGAATCCTAAGCTAGAACCCATGAATCAAAATGAAGTAAAAAAGTTACTTGATGCAAAGATCATCTTCAGAGTTAGACACTCGGAGTGGGTGGCAAATTTTGTACTTGTGAGGAAAAATTATGGTGAAATAAGACTATGTGTAGACTTCAGGAATTTGAACCATGCATCAAATAAGGACAATTTTCCAGTCCCACGAATGGAGCAAATTTTACACATGTTTTCAGGTTCAGAATTGTTCTCCTTACTAGATGGGTTTTCAGGCTACAACCAAGTCTTGGTAGCAGAACAATATAGGTTGAATACCAAATTTTGTAGAAAGTGGGGAAATTTCATTTACTGGAGAATTCCCTTCGGTCTCATTAATGCTAGAGCCAGTTTCCAAAGGGAAATGGATATAGATTTCTGGGGTTTAATTGGCCATAGTGTGGTGGTTTATCTAGATGATGTAGTAGTTTCCTCCAAGAAGATAGAAGCTCATATGTTTCATCTAAAACAAATTTTTGACCGCTGTAAAAAATATGGTATCTCTTTCAATCCTAAGAAATATGTTTTCGCAGTATTAGAAGGAATGCTATCATGGTCACATCATTTCTAAAAAGGGAATCTCCATAGACCCGAAAAGGATGGAAGCTATAGAAAAAATTACCTTAAACCACAATAAGAAAGGCATGCAATATTTCATGGGGAATATAAATTTTGTGCAAAGGTTTGTTTCTTATTTTGCACAAATAGTCAAGCCTTTGCAACATATGGTCAAGCAAAGTGTATAGGTTAAATGGATTGACATAGAAAAGGGTACATTTAATAATATCAAAGCTACAATATCCCATCCACCTTCACTCAAAAGCCACGATTTTGAGAAATATTTTATCCTATACACTTTTTCTTTTGATAACTCGCTTGCATTGGTGATTACACAGAAGGAATAATAGGGAGATGAGTACACCATATCATTCATGAGCACTGGTTTGCAAGGTGCTGAATTGAATTACCCTGCTATGGATAAACATGTGTATGCAGTATTTAAAGTGGTAAAAAATTTAGGCCTTACATTCTGGAGAATATAACCAAAGTAATTGTTCCTCATCCAATATTTAGAACCCTCTTCATGCAAAAAGAATTGGGAGAAAGAAGAGGAAATTGGGTAAAACGTTTGCAAGAATATGATTTAGAATTTAAACTAGCCACTATCATCAAACGACAAGGGATTTGTAAGTTAATGGCTGTAAGTAAAAATAATGAAGATGAGTACTGGGAAAATGAGGTTGAGTTGCATATAAATGATATGTGTCCTATATTCACAGCTCTGGAATATCGATACATAGATCTCATACACTATCTCCAACAGGGGTATGTTGGCGCAAGCCACCAACATAGCCTCTTTGATAGGGGTTCCCACTATCTTGATTCCCAACCAGCATGATCTCCTTGAGCACCGGATCAAAAGGGTTTGACCCCATTGGAAAACACCCACAGAGCAGATGAAGTCTCACCCAATTTGTTGAGTGATAGCTGTCAGAACCAATTTTTCGACAGCAGGAAGGGAGGGTATGGAATCAACGACTTAAATTCATAATCAACAGATACTTCAGAGACATTTTTTATCAGAATTACATCATTCATCATAGATCTATTTGCATAAATAGTAGATTAGTAACCGATCACATTAATTCATTCATCATAGCAATAACATTCATTCATATAACAGATACAACAAACATCCATCATTGTCATTGGATAGCATAAAGAAAGGAATGAAACAAGAAAAAAGATCACTTCAGGGAAACATTTGTCATGTCATATTACTTCTGCACAATAGATCCAAATCATATAGTACCTTTTCACACTAGGGGAATGATCACAACCCAAGATTCAATAGCTGGTTGACACAAACAGAGCCAAAACTGCTCAAGAACAAAATGAAGCGACAAGGTCACACCTCAAATCACAAAAATGGGTTGATCGATTGATAGTTCTCATTAATGATACTAATCTACAATTGTAATTCTAATTATATATATAGGCTTGCACCTTTACATCCAAGTTCCACTTCTAACTAAATTCTAACAAACTAGTGACCTATATCCACAAAATGTGGTCAATCAGTACAAAATTGCATAAAGAATTCCAAAAATGGTTATTATTATGCCTATCACATTGTTGTAGTCCTTATAGATGGCATGTGAACTTGCATAGCCTCTGCGGTGCTACACAACT
>LPNX010894198.1:3244-24326 GCA_001517045.1 Pseudotsuga menziesii
AGCACCAATCGAGCACGTACTAGTTCGGGCTCGTTAAATCCACGGATCAGTGTATGAAGCATTATTTTCCCATCTCTTCAAGCTTGTTAAAAAATGAAGAGGGAACCGAGTTGGCTTTCCTGGACTCGTTAAAACTTAACAAGGAAGGTAAGGAAGAAGTTTTCTCTTGTTCTCAGTAATGGCAGCATGTCATCCTTGAACATAGCACTCTTTGCCTTCCGATATCCATGTTTCAGTATACACTTGTGGTCAGCTATCACTTTGAGTTTTTGACTCCTCCTCTTGTCCATTATACCTGGGGAATCTGTTCATGTCTCCTGCATGACAGATAAGTCTAGTTGTTCTATCTATCCGTTGTATGCTGCCTTGGGTCATCTCTGTGTCGTGCTCACTATTCAAGGATTATACCTAGTGTCTGATCTATCACCTGATCCTATACTGTTATATCTGTTATCCATTTACTTGTGTCTACCTTCTTTTGCTCAGTTCCTAGTCACTCTTGTGATCCGTTGGCGGATCTATTGCCTTCCCTATCACAGTATGGTTCCGTTTCAGTACCTCCTGATGACGATGACCTAAAGCTTTGACGATGGTACCTCTGGATTCACTTTCATCATTGGTGAACTCCTTTGCTTTAGTTGTCAATTATCATCTATTGGTTGACAAACTGTTGAATCCTTTCCATGTTCGACTTCAGCTTACCCTTATTCACATGGCTTGGATTGTACTGGTTCTTTGGGATCCTGTATGAAGACCTTAGTTCCTCATTCATGAACTAAGTTGCGCAAGACTATGTTCCATTTCCATATCCAGCTTCCAAATCTTTGCAGACTCATCATTATTGTATTGTGGCTTCGATCCACCTTTGTAAATACGTGGTTTTTACCCGTATCATATGATGTACTCAAATATTGTAAAGGAGCTAGTGTTCCAGTAAATTGAACATAGCATCCTCAAATATGACTTTGTTTATGACATTACTATGTATTTGTTTCAGGTACTCCTTCTGCTCCACTGGACTTCTGAGTTTCTCCTGAGTTATATATTATAATGTATTTCGGCCATCGTTCCCCTCTGACCTCACACATTAGGGGGGCATCTGTTATACACCTGATTGGCACCTCTCCGTCCGAGTGCTGACTTCCCTCAGGTCGGCACACGAAAGGACACTTATGGATTGAGGTTTGCCTAGTTTCATTATACCTTGGTTGATGATGAAATACATTGCCTATATGCCCAGCTAATTACTTTGCCATTTTAGGATTTTGAGTAGCATGCGCGACTATACCTATTGACATCTCGCGCATCATGCGCGAGTATTATGTTCAGCAGGTCGTGCATACATCTATGCGCGGGTTGCACTTGTATAGAGTCGCGCATCATACGCGGGTTGCTCTACTGCAGACCCGCGCATGGTTTCCTCAAAATTAATATTTAAATACACGAGTTAATGGGAGATTAGTTTACTCATTTACCTTAATCCCATTAACTGCTACAACCTCCCTAACCTTCGAGAACTGCCTCATTTCATCCATATCAATAGAGGCCTTGGGGAGGGGATTGGATATACATACTTGGAGAGCAAAGTTATGCTGGTGGATTGTCTACAGAATCTTTGGAGCAGAGAAACTCAGAGTCTTTTGGTGACAGAGGAGTCCCTTGTTCAGACATTGGGTTGTAACCTAAACTCCCTCTATTATTGTTAATAAAGCAGATTACTTCTTCCATATTGTGTTTCATGTGTTGTAGATTGGTAAATGTTTACATTTCATTATAATATATGATTTGTCTAATCTGCATCTTTATATATGAATCATACTGTATTTGGAAGAATCTTTGTTAACAGGTGAAGGAGGAATTATCCTGGAGACTTTGGAAGCGGATCAGAGAGGAAGAAGCTAGCTTGGATCAACCTTCGTATTTCACGAGTAAGTTCCTGCTACTTTCCTATTTCCTATTTCTGTACTTCTAAAGTCAATTTGTCTGCAAGGTTAGAGTATGTTGGTAACCCCCCAGACCTAGGTTATTAGGTGAATTATCCTGTACAACAAAGATTTGCTTCAGACTTGGAAAATTCTTGAGTTGGTGATTTATATTTTAAATTTAAGATGTAAATTTTTAATCATAAACCCTAGTTCTCAAGTGTTTGACATAATGTGTAAAAGATAGTTTCATATTAACTTTTAAGTCATTGAATTTCTTCAGTGACAACCAACAATACAATAGTGACAAAATGTATTAACCTCCAATGTATTCATATCACATCTTCAAGTTCTTTAATCATTCATGTATAACCATTGACAAATTGAAGTGTGGTATGAGTACAAATATGGCAGCCCAATAAACAGTGGCAAAGCAATCAGTAGGCAGATGTATCCAATGTAGTCATATGTATATCCAAAAATCCACCATTCACTGCTAACCAAAACAAAAATATAGGTGGCAGTAGTATGCGTCCTAGCAATACATGATGTTCAAATTAATCACAATTATTGGTCATCTTCCAAAGTGTTTATCAGTTAATAATAGGTTTGTCCATACATAACAAAAATGAAGTTCAGTGTATGTTTGCAAATGAAATATAAAACAATACCATTAATTATTATTGATTTGATCTTAGTTTAACTATTAGCTTGTAGTGTGTAGGTGCCAACCCTGTAGCTAATGGGAAAGGCTGCAACAAATTGCAGACTGTGTAAAGAATCACACAAACAGTCTCGTAAGGGGACAACCACTGGAAAGCGTTGTCCCTTAGGTTACATTGGCTTGGGATAGGCCCTAAACAACATGACGATGCTAGGAAGAGAGGGCAGAGGTAGTCGAGGGTGGAGGAGGGATTTAGGAGGGGAGGTCGAGGTAGAAATGAGGCCAAAAGATGGATCTGAGGGCTGTAGCAACCCAAAGGAGCAGACCTGAGGGTGAAATATGGGGAAGAAGAGGGAAGGAGAAGGGTGGAAAAGGAAGGAGGGAAGGTGAGGCAGAGTAGGGAAAGGCCGAGGCTTGTAGGAGGGAGAAAGGAGGATCCCAGGGGAGATAGAATGAAGGGAAGGTAGGCCGAGCTTGGTTGGAGCAGCCCTCGGGCTAGTGTGAAGGGAGAAAAGCAGGCCGAGTTTAGGGAGCAACCCAACGAGGTAGGCCGAGGTGAGAATAAGGTTAAGTGAGTCTTGGGGAAGCTAGGAAGGAAAGGCGAGGGAGAAAGGAGAGAAGGCGCGACAGACACTAACTAGCCTAAATCTAACATGCAAAATCAAGCCTAACTAACCCTAAATGCAAGATTTTTGAAGGAGAAGAAGTTTTGGAACAAGGGTTTAAGGTTTCACCCTAACCCTAGGGCATCTAAGGAGGTGACCCACCTTCCTTTTGAGAAGCCTATCCTAGGTTTCCACCTTTTTGAGAAGCCTATCCTAGGTTTGACAACAAAACCTAAAGGCCTAAGGTTCTAACCTTAGAAGGACTCCTATGAGGGACGTACTTCTACAAACCATGGTGACTAAAGGTTGAAAAATGACCTGGCCAAGACAAAATCCAGCTCTAATGGCTACTATTCAATCCATAAACATACATCATTCATCAACATTTAACAAAGAGAGATCAAGAAAAACCCTAGATACTTCCTTGTGCAAGAGTTTATCCAACAATCATAGCAAAACCTTTCGCAAGAGCATATAAGTAAAGAAACTTCAAAAAATTGCCATCAAACCCAGAAAATCGCCTTCCTCAAGAAGGGCACATCACTTCCAAAGAGCCCTAGTAGGGTAGAATAAGTGCATATTGTTTTATCCCACTTGTCTTATGTTTAAATGAAGTGAAAAGGTTTATTTATAGCCTCTCACACTCACTCTACAAAAATATCCAGGCCGACATGCCTTTAAAATGTGAATTTGGAATTATAAAATGTCAACTTAAAATTATAACATAAAATAATATAAATAATTCAAAAATGGCCTAAAGTAGACTTATGATAGACTACCTAGGGTATTTTTCCTCAGGTGCCTTAAACTACTAAAAATAAGCGAATCACTCCAAACGAAAGGCTGGAGTGAGCTGGAGGGAGGGCATCTTGCCCCATATAACCCCGAAAATGTTGTAAATCCCTCAATGCCCCCCTCAAGGTAGTAGTACGACATGGGTGGAAGGTTGACGTCATTTGAGGAAGGAGGCCAAGGAGAGAGTGCACCAGTCAGTTGAAGGACCAGGAGGGTGTCTAAGGTGGTTGTGATGGGAGACCAAGGTCTCATCGTTGAAACAAAGTCCACCGAAGCAAGGAAACAAGTGTGGGGTCATGTGACGCAGTGATCAACCCCTAGGATCCCCGAACACCAACCCTAGGGTTAAAAACCCCAACAAAGGGTAGTCAGCAATGCCATTAAGCGATAGTGCTCCTAAAGGAAGGACTAAAGGGCCCGACCATGACCACCACTGCTGAATAACACCCCTCCTAGTAAAAAAAATGGCCTCTCTCTCCCTGGGACACATTTGAAGGTGCGTTGGGTATAGGTGTAGTGTAACAAATCCCTTGCTCAAAAGGCGGTAGCACTTATCCAAGCTTGCTGCCATGGGATTCTCATACTTGGGCACCTACTTTCAACTATGTTCTTGACTACTATTGTAATCACACTTAGTTGTGCCCTGCAATAAATAAAAAATCAACCAAAAAAAAGAGAAACATAATCACCAAGGATAAAGATATTGATCAAGTCAAGGAAGGTCCGAAGGAAGTCTATAATAAGTTTCCAGTGTGCAAAACAAATTTTAATCCACATATTCTAGTCTCTCAAATTCCCTTATATGATAAACTGAGAAGTTATGAAGACAATTGATTAATTGTACAAGATAGATCTAAAGATCAATTTTTACTTTGCCTTACTATACTAACAACATTAAAACATTCCCAAATGTCCAGCGACTTCTCATTTGTGTCTAAGTACAACACTCACTTGATCACCAAAAGGAAGCCAATACTTCCAATAAAAGGCATTTCAAGTTCAAAGACTACTACGATAGTCCACCTGATAAATATGATATTCTACTCACTCAATTGAAGAAGGTTGTTGAAAACATGCTTAGGGGTTAAAGTAACTCAATAATAGGAGACTCGTTATATAACTTTAAAGAGATAAATCCATAAGAATCACGTATAAATATTACTATCACTGAGTTGTGACTAAGTAGAGGCACATTTACTAAAGTTATAAAGTTGTCCATTCAGTGAGAGAGTATCATCTTCACACTGATTGAATACATCATTGTTATTTCTTCTATATGAATGGATATACATTCTCTGAGAGTATCATCTTCACACTAATTGAATACATCATTATTATTTCTTCTATATGAATGGATATAATTATTTCCAACATCTTATAATCATTAAATGTTTTTTGTAGCAATCATTAGCAATCAGGTCTATGTCGACTCGTTTTCTTTTTAATTCTCAGATATAAAAAATGGACATACTTCCAAAAATGTGTTGTTTATGCACTCTCACACAAAAGTCCTTTGTATTTTGTCGAAGTGCATAACCACTTTAAATTTACTAAATAAACATGATAGTGCTTCAACTCTTTAGAAAATTCTCTTGGATCTTGTCATGCAAATAAGGATTTTATTTAATCAGCATGTCTTCTAAGTTGATCAAACTAAAATCATATTTCCCTGACATCACTCATAAGTCGGGTTAAACTAAGTTTAGCTTGAATTCACTCTAACTAAAAGGTACTTTGTATTATCTTGAAATGGTATGTCCTCTTAAACGTAAAGAACACAGGCCTTGTAGAAGGATCATGTTTCTTACTATAGGTAATTGACTATGTTAGTTAGTTGACTTTGTCAATAAGTTGGTTGTCGACCTTGTTGAGTGTCCACCTAATTTACCATGCTGGATTGTACAAAGACATCTATAGATTTAGTTGAGTTGGTTACCTAATATGTAGACTTTGTACTCATATATATATTTCTCTGAGTTATAGTCCTACCGAACATCTCCTATGTACTTCCACCTATAAAATAAATTATAATACATATCACTGCATCATTTCTTGTGCTTATATAAATGCATGGATTAATGGATGGTTGTATAACTAGTTATCTTTTAAATTATATATCTTGATAAAAGTTGCAAACGTTGACGTGGAAAAAAAAATGGCAGGGTCCAGAAAACATCATTTCGGGATATCTCAACAGCACATCGACAAACATTGGGATTAAATCGGTAAACTTAAAAAAATACAAAAATATTCATTGTTTTCAAAATTTTAAACATCTCAAGCAACAATAACATCATATAAACACATTGCCACATGAATATGAAAAGAAAACTAAAATATAAGATGTTTAGTGATACATCACACATTTAAAATGAATTGTGTCATGAATCCTAACTCTCGAGTCATAAAAAAATACAATAAATGTATCTCATGATCATCGTGAGTCGATAATAATAATAAATGAATTTAATTAGTTCGACTAGGATATTGAATGCTTTGCAAGGGTGGAGTAATTAATGTTGTAAGAATGCTTTGAAATTAATTAATTAATTAGTGCCTTAAGAATGCATTGAAATTAATTAATTAGTGTTGTAAGAATGCTCTGAAATTAATTAATTAGTGATGTAAGAGTGCTCTAAAAGGGCGGATTTCATGATAGGCTCCTCACACTTGACCCTCCATGAAGTCAAAATCACCTTTAAAAAAAATCGGGAAAAAATTGGCGATATCTCAGTATACATCGAGAAAAAATCGGCAATATCTCAAGAAAAAATCGACGAGCTGAAAAACTCGCGATTTCTCGAAACATCACAATTTTTCGATTGATGTTTGCAACACTAATCTTGATTACATATAGACAACATTGGTTCCATTGTTGGTTGTACAACAACCTGAGTGAATGGCGCACAGTACAACTAAAATGATGTTGGAGAAGGAAATAAAAGAATGGTAGAATAGAAAAAGTGAATTATCTCAAGAACTATGCCACGAGGAACAATTTGACATTTGATCAAACAAGAATAAGATTCTTTCTCAAAATCAATGAAAAGTCCTTACAATCAAGTGCCAATTGAAATTTATAAGTAGATCACATCAAATTATGAAGACATGTTTGATGAAAATTTGTGTGTAAAAGTAGATAAGATAAGATAAGATAATTTTATTAATGTCCACTAATGACCACAAAGTAGAGAAATATCTGCATCTTCTTAGATTTGATAATCTACTTATCAAAGAGCTTCAACCAGTGCTTAGATGATTTTTCCATCGCTCATGCTATAAAGACTTGCACCTCATTGGATAACGTTGAACGAGTTTTTCTGATATGCACAATAGATTCTTTTGCATGGCACCGATTTTCATTTATCCGTGACTGCAAGAAAACACCTATAAACACCTTGTCACTTAATTAGAGTACATCTAGTTGATAATGAAGAGGTATTTTTAGAATCAACATATAGAAGGAAGAGGAAAGGAACTTTTATAGTCATGGAAACAATTCCAAAGCATCGATAACAATGAATCAAGCTTGTTAATAGGTACAAAAACACACACGCATGGAAGCTATTGATTTATGTACCCAATCAAGCAATATGTTAATGGGAGACACCACTTGCTTGTGGCTTCCCCCATTGGCATAAACATCATGGCATGTTGGGACAACTAAACCACAACAAATCAATGCCTAGAACTAATGAAGGATAGGGAATCAATAGCAAGGTAGGCATGCAATGTCTGTCTCACAACTAAATCAAAAAATATGTTGGTGGGAGGCACCACTTCCTCTGTCACAAATTCGTCAAATTTTAATGTACAGGTTCGAAATTTGTCGAACTTGAACCAAAAAATGAAATTCATCCAAGTTCGACTTAAGAAATTTGGGTCCAATCCTCCACTACATGTACATTCCCCCACGTGTGTTCATTCCTATGTTGCTTGGACATTCCTCCACGTGTGTCCATTCCTCCACCGCCTATACATTCCTCCACGCATTTGGACTTCATGTCTCCAACTTGGATTCTATTGATTCATTGAATTTAATCTGCCACTTGGCCCATCAAAGTAAGTATTCAGGCGACATTCATGGTGTTGGTCAGCGTCCATGCGGCTGGCCATTTCCTCCAGACTATGACGGTGGCCATGCTACGTCACACTTCTATTCATTTTTATTTGCAGCCTTGATCCATTTCCCTTCGTGATGGTAGAGCTTATAGTTTATAGAATATAGGATATCTTACAAAGTATAATTAGGATATCATTTATAAAGTATATAGGTTCTAGTATGTTTAGCGAATATTAATATTGTAGGCATATATTATTTATTATAATTTACACATACATACATACATACATACATACATATATATATGGGGCAGTGTTGCAAACATCGTTGAGAAAACGTGCAAGTTTTTGCTCACCGATTTTTTCTCAAAAAATTGGGCCAATTTTTTCTCGATTTATCGCCGAAATTTGCTCGACCCAGAAACACTGTTTAGAGAAGCGATTGTGGATTTTTTTCCCTCATTTGCACATCACAATGAGGAAGAGGAGAGCTAAGGAGATTTGTATCATCTTACATTTTCCCAAGGAGGATTTTGTACTTGATTTCACTCACCATCAAGCATCATTTTGTGGATTGGACATTGCCATTTGGGGGTTTTTTCAATAGTTATCACAATTGAAGGTATGTAAAAACAATTCCCATCATTTCTCATTTTTCCAAGATGGATTGTTATTGTTTTGAATTGTCAATGAGTTTTCCATCTTCATAACTGATTTTTAATGGATCATAAACATTTTTTCCACCTGTTATGTTAATTTGCAGCTGTAATGCATGCCATTTTTTTTCTTGCCCTAGGTCCTTAAAAATCCTCACGAAATTGTCGATTTATTTTCCCTCTTCAAGTTGAATTTTGAATGCTAAATGCATCTTTGATTTATTCTTGTTTTTTAATTTCCATCAATCACATATGCTAAAAAATGTTTTTTTTCCATAGCTTCAAACTTCATTTTTTCCATATAGAAAATGTCGAAGACTTTGGATCCATTTTGGGAGTGGGGCACACTTGTTGACCCACTCAACAGGTAGATTCTTACTTGTAATCTATGTGGGAAGAGAATGGCGGGTGGGATAAGCATGTCGAAACACCACTTTGCACAAATTGCAGGGCATGATGTGGGTGCTTGCAACCAAACAACCCAAAACTCGTTGTTAAGGCCACACAAGCAATTGAGGGAACTGGGAAAAAGAAACAATACAAGGAGGATGTGAGAAAATAACTTGCTTCAAGATCCAGGTCCGTAGTGGGAGTAGGGGCTAGTGGGACGGGTCCGGATACCTACTCCACACATTCCACAATGCCTTTGGCAACATCACTTTTCTTTGTGATAAGATGCACACCTAGTGCACAACCTTCTCTAAGGTCCATGGTGAAAGTAAAGAAGAAAGCAAAGGTAGACAAACTTGTGGGTCGATGCCTGCTATGAAGTGATAAACCATGTAATTTTTCCAAGAACCCATTATATGTGTCCATGTTTGAGGCGACTGTTATTCTTGGATCGAGGTATAAGCCCCCTATGGGCCCATCCTTCAAGATGAAAAGGCCAATTGTACTCGCACGTTGCAAGAGCTTCAAGAATCATGGGAGTTCATAGGATGCATTGTGATGTCAAATGGTTAGATCGGTACAAAGGGTAGGACCCTTCTCAACTTCTTGGTTCATTGTCCCAGGGGGGACTATGTTTATGAAATTCTTGGATCCACCCGCACATGTCAAAGATGCAGATTTACTATGTGCCTTGTTGGATGAGTTCATCCAAGAAAATGGCCTGAAACATGTTGTCCAAATCATAACGGACAATGCTGCGAACTATGTGGTTGTTGGTAGGATGCTTATGACCAGGAATCCTACACTGTTATGGACTCCTTGTGCCGCCCATTGCCTTGATTTGATCTTAGAGGATAAGGGAAAGATTGATTGGATCAAGGATATCACTGATTCAGCGCAGATCATCACAAAATTCATATAAAATCATGCAACAGTGCTTAGCTTGATGATACAGTTCATAGGTGACAAAGAGTTGGTGCGACCTACCAGCACACACTTTGCCACTAGCTTTATTTCTCTTTAGTCTCTCTTGAGTTCTATGTGGGACTTGAAGACGTTGTTCCTTTCACCTAAGTGGCATGCTTTATCATTTAGCGCTAGACCAGAGGGGCAAGCCACATCAGGCTCGTTACATACCAAGAGAGCTTTTGGGATGCAGTGAAGGAGTGCACCATCACTAAACCTTTGGTAAAGGTTCTTCGCTTGGTTAATGGAGAGAAGCCCACAATGAGCTACCTGTATGAGGCCATGGATAGGGCCAAAGAATCCATTCATTCCTATTATGAGGACAAGGGAGAACGGGGATAGGAGAGACAACAGATGATATAGAGGGTGAATGATACGCGATGGAACCACACACTCCATCACCCCATTTATGCCGCAAGGTTATACCTCGACTCTGCATTCGCTTATTCTTGTGGCTTTAGATTTGATGGAGAGGTTATGGCTAGATTCGTATCCAGATGATGGTTCCTAGTGCAGCTCTGTACACAATTGTCCCAAGAGTTGGAAGTGTATAAGAAGTGTTGAGAATATAGTTGTCAATGATGTCAAAGGAGTTCAGGAATGACAAAGGAATAACTAGTGAACATGATGACAGGGAAAACTCAATGTAAAACAAAGGAATTACAAAGTCGGATGTTAGTTCGATGAGTAGTGGTCGAATCGATGCAAGAGGCAGAGGAGATGAGGATCTGCAACAGATGGTAGTTTGAGGAGTAGCGGTCGATCGATGCAAGAGGCAACAATGACCATTGATTAACAAATTAGAAGATCTCGCCCGTTCATGGACAGATCCAACGGTTAGATGGAAATCCGCAGAAGATCTACGGTTGCAGAGTGATCCGCAAAGTTATAGCGCAAATCCGCATTTGATCGTAGATCGACGATCTGGAGTGAACCCGCAAGGAAATCAACGGTCCAGACAAATTGCGGAAACAAAGTTGCGGAAAACGATTTACGAAAGTAATTTTAACAAAATTGGAAAACCCGTAATCTGCGATCCGAAAGATCGATAGTCAGGAAAGACTCCGCAAGAGATCGACGGCGCAGAAGAAGTCTTGCGAAAAGGGAATTGCGGAAGTCATTCTTGAGACTTTACAAATCCGCAATCCGCAATCCACATCTGATCTTAGATCAACGGTCAAGGAAGAGCAATGTGCCACCTCTTAAAAAGAGATTCTCACCAAACTTGTGATCAAGAGTTAAGTTGCCCTCAACTGCCAGTTAGCTTGCCACCACTGCACAAGACTGAGAACATGTCTCCGACATGTTTCTTTTAATTTTGGGATGTCAATTTTCCCATTGTTTTTTTGGCTTTTTTAATTCACTTTTCGAGAAAAATGAAATTAAGTGATTAATGATCCCTGATTTCACTCTCAAAGTGGGTACATA
The DNA here is from genome assembly GCA_001517045.1 of Pseudotsuga menziesii. Classification (NCBI taxonomy): domain Eukaryota; kingdom Viridiplantae; phylum Streptophyta; class Pinopsida; order Pinales; family Pinaceae; genus Pseudotsuga; species Pseudotsuga menziesii. Next base: position 14,733 of record LPNX010894198.1, read on the forward strand.
GGTAAAGTGGGTGCTCTGCGTTAGAAAATGAGCATCCTCATGGAAAATTACACCTCCTAGTACCACTTTTATGACTTAGTGAATTTTTACAATTAAAATATCCCATTTTTGCAGGAAATTTTTTATTAACGAAAAATTAAAAAATCCTAGGGGGGACTTAACGCATGTCCATGAGACTCAAAATAATTACTAGCATGGTAATATACATTGACACTAGGATTTAGTAACCCCCTAGAACCTAACCACAAGGACAATTACTCCAATGTTGGATGATTGAGTGAACTCGAAAATTATTAGTCGTTGAAAAATCAATATATAATTAACAAGGAAAAAACACTCTAGAGTAATTGGACTAGTGACCGAGTCTCAGGAAGGCCAAGACTTTTACAAAAGTTCATCATGCTATGTCAATTTATTACAATTCCCCCATTAGGGTATGGAACAGTCGTGAAAAATAAAAAAGGGGCCATAATGGCCAGCCAGACTTTTGACTTGTTCAATCTCTGGCGGCTCAACTGAAAGTCTAACCAAGTGCAACTTGGGGGTAACAGGCCCTCTGCCATTGGTAGAAATTATTAAAGATAGAAGCTGAATAATCCAGAAGATAGGTGGATTAAAATAATTGATTCTATGTGGAGATCCCAATTTGCATGCTTAGAGTAACTAAATGAATCAATCTCTATTAATGTTTACCTAACAAACACAATCTGTTTAGGAAAAGACTCATAGATAGCCTCTGTGTGCAGTGCAGTAGAGAGGAAGACATCAAGCAAATCTTTTGGGGCAGTTATTTGCTAGGTCCCTATAGAGGAACATCTATGAGCATTTGGCTTTTGTTTCCAGGCTTCTCTATTGGAGGGCATCCCTTTTTGGTAATTCAACTTTGTGCCCTTTAGTTTCTCGTCATTTTTGGTCAATTGCTTAGGTTGACAACCCTCTCCTTCCTTTGGTCCATTTCATGTAAATTAACCCTTGAAGATAGCAACTGTGCTTATGGAAGTATGGTCTTTCATAAGTTTTTGGATGACCAAAAGATTAAAATTTCTGCTCAAAGCCATATTCTCCGAAATCATACAAGGTGTTGATTATGGGGCTAAATCAAATATGTTGGCTCTCCTAACTTGGATCCACAGAGGAAGCAAAACCTTTAATTGCCCACGACGTGCCTTCATAATATTTTAATATAAGACTCAATGTTTTTCCCAGAAAAAGTAGAATTCTCACCATTCCATGTTGTTCAAGACAGTCATTTAACTACTAAATTCATCGATAATGTATTAGAATAGAATTATAGAACTAGTTAAATATCATACCCTTTTGGATTTACCCAATCTAATGGTATTGTTGGAGATTGCCACTTGCCAATCCTCAAGAAGAAGCTTTCAAAAGTTACTTCAATCCTTACAGATTCCTTCTCAAATGTTGAAGACTTAATGGCTTTTCCCTCGATAACCAAGCTTCCTACATTGAATATTAAACCAGTTGCAAACAAATTATTTCAATAATTTGTAATAGATGCTATACTAGAAATAAAACAAATTATTATTCTGGGATAGAATTCTCCTCCTGACCTTTCATGCCAAAAAAAATAAACTCAGCAATATTTTGAACAATTCCGTCACCTGTATCAATAACCTGCATAATGCAAATTGTCATTCTAATACATAACATAGTCCAATTATTTACTCTGCTTTATTATATAAATAAAGAAAATGAGATACATTAACAGATTTAAATTTATCATTAACAAAGAATAAGGATCTTCTATTGTTACGTGCTGTTCTAGAACTTCCCAAGGATTGTATCTTATCTGTCAAAGTTCATTAGTTTCGCATCTACATCAAATTTCCCTGCCGAGAGAGAATGCAACTCAATTCCCAAAGTTATTGGTTTTCCAACTTAAATGAGTTGAAAGGGTAATTCCAAAACGTAGTTAAACTGTGAATTTTGATACAGTCAAATAATTCCTTATTACTTGTCTTCAATAGAGACTACAGAAGAGGTTATTAGAGTTGCCATCAACTCCCTAAATTCTGAGCCAAAATTATTGTTCAATGCTATGTAGGTATTGTTTAATATCTAGCAGCAAAACAACATGGTTTAGATTCTACCAGATTGTTAGATTTCCAACCTGGAAACTTGCAGTCTGCCTTATGGAACCAAAAGACAATGGTTTAAACCTTGCCAAAAAGGGGCCTTCTTCAGCCCCTGCGTACTTGTCCACCTCTTCTTCTGTAGATAAGAAAATTTTATTAATGTCCAACAAATGATCACAAAAGTAGGTCAATTGGATGGCTAAGTACAACAGTGTCAAGAACCACTAGACATAAATATTGTTCCCATAATGTATTATGAAAAATCTGAAGAGAAATGAGTTGGAAGCCAAGGTGATATTAAAGAAGAGATTTACCATATATAGGAGCAGTGTAAAGAAGGGACCAAAAGCCAGATAGCAAAGGTGAATCAACAGGGCTGGTTGTGGGATTGCATGCCTCTAGTGCCTGAAGGTACATAATACCAAATCTAAAATAAAGAATTATGAATAATATTTACACCTTGGCTAGAGCAATTATATGATACTTAGTTTTAAGTGCTAGGACAAACTATCATACGTTCAAGAACAAGGAATATTCTATATAAAGTTTAAACTAACACAATGGCATACTATATATGCAACTAGAGTGAGAAGAAAATTCACATGCACATGGATGTGTCCTCTTATTTGATTAGTTTTATTGACTTAGTTCATGATGACAACTGTTTCCTGTCTTTCAAAAGGTAAAGCAACAACATTTAAGTGGGTGGATAAGATACCAAAATATAACTTTATTGATGTCCAACAAATGACTGCAAAGTTGGTTAATGGGACTCAAAAGTACAGCTAGTGTGAATATACAGTGGGAGTGTGAAGGAAACTCCTAACTATTGCTACTATACTAAAAGCAGAGGAAGAGCTAACTTATGGATAGAAATATAGATACCACAAAGAGTAGCAGTGCAAATACAAATTCATGTTGAGCATATAATGCATAAGTCAAGTCGTGCTGGAACCAGAAGCAGAGTGAGGAAAGAAGGGAGGAAGAGGGCTCTCCATCAGAGTCATCAAGTACTGCAAAGGGACCAATGCACTGGCTGATGATGTTGTCTGGAAAATATCCAGTGCCGAGGGGGGCTGGCTGTGTAATCCTAGGAGAAACCCTGGATCAAACATGTCCATCACTCCTAACATCCAAGGCTGGATGTTAGGAGTGATGACTATAGTTCATAGCATAAATAAAGAATACATAGTTTCCAAGTTTCTTAAATGGCATGTCTGCTTGATGTTTGTGAGAATAAAATTAACCATACCAGCATGATACCTCAATCAATCTCAAGATATTTTGTTTCTGGTTGGCTGTTGTGTCCTGCAAATTCCCAAACATTGCCACAAGCTCATTAGTAAGAATTAAGGCAGAGTGTATTTTTATCAACTTGTAGATTTCAATTATTTTCATGGTTAGAGATTGTCTTACTATATATTGGATAGTTCATTTTTCTAAATCCCCTCATTTCTTCTTTTATATTTTGTCAATGAAGCAAAACCCCTAGGATTTATTCATTGCATTAGATGTATCACGTGATGCTTTCCATTTCAAATAGAGAAATAACTTGTTTTATTCTTATGCTCTTTATCAATGAAATGATGACCAAATATAAATGCAATTGCTACCAACATAAAATAATTTATTTTTATTGGTGCCTGGTTCTCCACACCTAAAACATAAAGACAAAGAAGAAAGAGATGGTTATAGTGATTGGCATGTAATATGTTACCCTTTATATTGCATGAGAATCGCATGTGTGATTCTTATCACACAATTCAGAGATTTGCAGGTTGCTAATTTCATGAGGATGACACTTACATTGGATTGAAGGGGATGTTTTTCTCCTTAGCGATGGGTTGTCATGGCTGAGTTCTCTCTTCATTTTTGCATATTGGTTGTTGATGGATCGGATGCTGATAATGCTTGATGATGTGCTTGATATATTGGTCATCATGTCTAGATGATATTACTCCTTGTACATTTCTGATGATGTTATGGTGCATGGTGGATGCCTTAAGATACAAACTCCCTAGCACATGATGATGTGTTATGTGTTGATGTTACTTGTAGGTGTTGTGCCTACTGCCTAGCATATGTAATCATATTCACATATTTCCAGCCTTGATTATTAATGTGTTTTTATGGTTGGAGACCTCCTAGTGTGAACACCCTAAAAGATATTGGACTATTTCATGCATATGCCACTTTATCAAGACATCGGCTATGATCATATGTTGAGTGCTCATGTGATTTTGACTATTGGATTGCTTGAATTCCCTAGCCAATTTTGTTAATGTTCACATTTGGTTAGATTTGGGGCTAGACCCCTTGGAGCTTAATGGAATATCCATTGGATGAGTTTGGAGGATTGATGAACAACTTTATGGATGAGAATATATTGTAGATCTTTATGTTTGTAACTTTGTTCCTTTGCTTATGTTATCTTGACATATGCCTATGGAGTGTGAATTTGGTAACCCCATTCCTCTTTCTTTTATGTCATCAATGGAATGTCTTTTATAGAACTAGGGTTTGATTTGAGTTTTGCTTTTTATCTTTTTAAAGGAGCTACTTTTATGCTCCCACTTTGTATTGTTTTCATGGTACTGCACAACAGTCCCATTGACCTACTTTTGTGGTCATTTGTTGGAAATTAATAAAATTATCTTACCTTATCTTATCTCTACACTTGGTTAAATGCACATACATTTCCTTATGAGACATCATAATTTTCATATACATTGGATTTTATCTGCTCTAATAATATCCTTAGGTATATTTATGCAGTTGAGACAGCAAGGAAATGGATTATTGAAGCTTGTATATTTCAGCCTCAATGGCCAATCTTCCTCAAGAAGATAGTCTCCCATCAAACCTTGTTTGACCCCATTCACCCAATGATAAGACACCGATCTTTGATCCACTCATCCACTTTCAAGTTATAAACTTATAAAATTGTTTTGCTGGAATTAACTTTTCATTTCACCTTGCACTTCATAGCTTAAAATTCCAGCAATCCTATCCTAGGGAAGCCCCCCTTGTGCAGAAGGAGATCTGGCATAAAGTGTGAAGAGCGTTTGTTTGATGACATTGGCAATCCGATCAAGCCATGATTTAACCCCATTCACCCAATGAGAAGACACTGATCTCCAAGCCACTCATCCACTTTCAAGTAATAAACTTGTAAAATTGTTTTGCTGGAATTAACTCTTCATTTCATCTTGAACTTCATAGCTTAAAATTCCAGCAATCCTCTCCTAGGGAAGCCCACTTGTACAAAGGAGAGTTGGCCCAAAGTGCAAAAAGCGATTGTGTGGTGACATTGGCAATCCCTCTTGGTTCCTCCTAGGCCTCACTTGAGCTTTTAGGACTTTATATCTAGGGGTGAGAGTTTGAGAGATAACATGATGCATCCCTACTCAAGCAACTACAGGAATGGGATGCTCAAGTTATACCGTGTTTATGCAGTAGACAGTGTTTCAAAGGCCAACATCATGTGGTTATCACTATTTCCAAACAAGAAAGATGGTTCATCTATGACTCCATCTCTACCATATATCTACAGTATAAGGCATCTTATCTTGGGACCTTAAAGCACCTTGCTATAAAAGTTCTAAATAATAAATCAAGGTTGTTCTATACTGCATAGATCCTTTTAGCCTGGTTGGATTTTCATTAATTCGAGATGTGGTTATGTGGGTAGTTTAACATGTTAAACCCTAGGCAAGTGCATGCACTAAGCCTAGCAAACCATATGAACTAGGTATGTACCACTTCCACTTCTGAGTGTTTATGTGATTAGCATAGACCCCACCACCATGTCCATGATGCATTCCAGCTCAATAAAACACCCTAGGGCATTTTATTCTATGGCTCATGATGATACAATATGCATGGAATAATCAAACCCCATGTGCATAAAGTTCCTTGTATATCATTTTAAATTTCTATGTTATCAAAAAATAAACTAAGATAGACATAGATTAAATATATACCATTTAGCTACATATCAATTCTTTTGGCCCAAAAACTCACATCTATCCTATAATTAGCAAAAAAAGTAGAAAAATACAAATCTTTGTTAGAGGAATAAATTCTCGACATGTATAGCACCAACACAATTAAGCAATGGTTAGGGTTAGTATGTGTGTGTTATGAGATGATATTTCTTCTTTCCCATAATATCTACTACATGGCTTATTCATACATATACATTATAAGTGCACATGCCTACTAAATCAACTAAGAGAATGTGGTTTTCACATCATGGTTCTTGCATTGTCTACACCAATGTCATAGAAATCGCAAGTCAAATTCTGTAGGCTCATTTTCTCTTGATTTTTCCCAAACTGAGTTTTTGTACTTATGTATTTCTTTGTCTTTGTATGAGTATTTTTTTTTCTTTTATATTTCTTTATGTTTTTGTATGTGTATTTTTTATATTTTGGTACTTACTGAGTTTTTCTCGAGGTTTCCCAATACGAGTCAAACTCTTGGCTCTTATGCCTCACCAACTTTTCCCGATTATGAGTCTAGTAATTTTGGTCTACACAATGAATTAAGCCTTACATCCTTTTAGAAAATTAACGAGCAGCTCAAAAACCTCTTATAGTACCTTAAATACCCAATACATGGATCAAAGCCACATACTTTAATCCCAACACATCACTATGACTCAACAACCCTGCCGCTACAAATATGGCCTCTAGCACTTACTCCTGCTAATATGAATTCTAGAACAACCTGTCTCCTTTAGTAATGAGGAACCCTTCATTGTTTCTCCTTACAATGGAAGTGAAATAAGTACATTAAAAGTTTGTTCCTCCCTTCTCTACCTAGCTAGATTTCCGTTACTTCCTCTCTTGCCAAGGTGAATAACCATGGTGTCCTAAACACAATTAAACATATATCTGACAGAAAAATTGTTATGTACCAAATCCATAAAATAGCATAATAAACCAAAGTACACACAATGTACACAAGATATGATTGTGGAGCACAAGTCCAAATAGATAATAGAGATGAATTACACAATAACTCCTTAAATATGAGGAGAACCTCCAAATAATCCCAATACATTCATATAACCAAATCATATGCTTCCCTCCCCATAATGACTATATTGGCTCCATATAGTCCCCAAAATGACTATATTGACTTCATATAGACCCCATAATGACTATATTGTCTCATTGCACATGTAGGCCCTTTATGAGGTCAACTTCTATTACATATACATCTATCATTACACAAGATGAATTTGAAGAGTAGCCCTAGCAAAACAAGGGTTTTTATAAAAGAAAGATAATGGTGATGATGGGATTGGAGACCAGTGTCTTATCAAATGAGCAAATGGGGTCAATCAAGGATAGCTAGGGTTTGAGAGACAATTCCTACCATATCCAAGAAAGGCCAAATGTATCCTAGGATCTACAAGGGAATAATTGGAGTGGTATCTTCAATCCTAACTTGGGAATAGTATTCATCAAGCATGGAATCCTAGGGCATATAATCAAGAGCAAAAATACACTACATATTCAATCATAAAGAAATAAATTCAACCTTGCAAAGTAAAGAGCTCACTTGCAAATCATTCCAAGCAAGAACCCATTGTTGATCCAAAAAATACACCCTAGCATTAGCAAGGCTTCCTCATCATAGCGCTAGCATTAACCATCCATAAGAACCAAGAGATATTTCATTAAGTCTTAGTGGGATTTCTTGACCAATCCAACATGAGAAATGAAAGAGGAAGAAGCTTTGTTATATAGAAGATGAACTCAACTTCCTTTCCAATAAAATAGTGATAAAATCCTAGATCTAACCTAGGGTGGAGTAAAGTTTAAACATATCAAAATACTCCAATAACCCTAACAAACTCTAACAAGATCCAAAAAATGGGGTGATCAAAACCACGAGTACAACATCCAAGATACATAATGCCCAAGAAGGAGGGCACCTCCATCAAACGAGGAAATATAACAAGTAGATGTCCCAAACATAGCCTCCAAAGGCTCTCCAAAAGGTAGCATTCCCAGGAAAAGGCCTCAAAAGTCGAGTGCTTCCTCGAATAAGGTGAACACTCTCCATGAAAAGACCCCAAAAGGCAAGCGCCACAGAAATATGATCCAACTCTTTAAACGACAGTTTTGGAAATGCTAACTTCTTCAATATTTATCAAATTTTCTACTATAACTCAATGTTCCACGGGGACTCACCCCCCTCGCTCCCAATGCCCCAGGGACTTGGGGGCTCCTTCGGAAACGATTCCCCTCGTCCCCAATTTAGCGAAACTTGAGGAAATGCAGGGGGGAGCTTGTCCCCCTATTTTGAAGCACGCACTGGTGAAGTGGGGGGCTCCTAGGTGCTCTAGTAGTAATGGTAATGTTAAAAGTAAAAGTGGTATTTTCCTTATCTTTCATTTTCTATCCTTCTACTTAAATTTTTAACATTACCATTAATTGTTTCAGGATGTTTGAGAGTGGTTCCAACCTCATCAAAGTCCATATGCAAAAAGTCGAATTTTTTATCCCATTCAGAATTCAACAAACTTAACAGTTTTCAGGATTTCAAGATTGCAACGTTTCCACTGGATTTTATCATGTATAAGGTTAAGGAATTGTCATTTCATCAAGCACATCAACCTCTCTATGTACCTTGATGTTGGTGGTGTTGATTGTTAAACTCCTCTATCATGACCTTAATCAAAATGTACCCTTTAGTCAAGCAAAATTACTTATTAAGAATGATTTTTTTAATATTTCTACCTTATTTTAATGCTTGGTTTAGGAAGTTTCATCAAAATTGTAGGGTGTTGAGTAATGTCCTTTGAGGATCAACTTCAAGATTCAAGGTAGAGGCAAGGGCTGAAATCCTAGAGGAGGAGGGCACAGACTGCTATTGATGATTAAGATCCCAATATAGGATTAATAGTTCACTCTTGTATAATTGTATGTTGGACTTAAAATCCCCAAATAATGTGATGCCCTCTGGAATCATGAAGAAATAGGGTCTTCTGGTCACATTTCCCCATTACAACATCTATGCCATGGATTTACACAATGTTGACGTGTGTTGAATCATTGAAGAATTAGACAGTATTTACAAGGAGCAGCTTAAACTATATTTATGCAAGATGAATTGTTATTGCTGAGATTTATAATATTATATGTTTTTTATAATTTTTATGACCTCGACGCCCCCTCGTCCCCCCTGAATTTCCCTAAAATTTGGGGGTGGTCTCCACACATCCCAAATGTGCGTTTCCCTGCTCCCACGCAGTGTTGCCAGAGCGTGGAAGCGAAGCCGGTGCGGGTGCGGGAAGCAGGTGCGTGGAAGCGTGTTTTTCAAAAAATGGCCGGAAGCGAAGCGTGGTCGGAAGCATTTATATATATATATATATATATATAATATATATATATATATTCAAAAGAAAACATGTAGAATGTCAAACTAGATGCAAAATTTATGAAACATGTATGTTTGTGATACTTCCAATATATGAAATGCC
>LPNX010894198.1:28407-85365 GCA_001517045.1 Pseudotsuga menziesii
CAGAAGGAGTTTCCAAAACACCCACCTGGGACTACAATGGCATAAGCCAATTTCGATACCTTAGGCAATGTCAAGGTAACCCAGAATTTTACAGCCCCATGGACATTGCATTGGAATCAGATTTCGCGTTCTGGACATCTCAAATTAAACAAATGCTCAGGAAATTGGAATCTCTCGAAGCCGAAAATGGTAGACTCCGCTCAAAGGTGGGCTCCCTCGCTACTTGAGTCTCGAAAGTTGAAGGGGACAATCTATCCTTGAAAAAATTGGTACAAGAAAGCCAAGAACAGGTTTCTTCCCATTCCCTGAACGAAGCACTTCATGTAGAAATCCAGGACCAAGCAAGAAGAGATCAAATCCCAACAGGCCTCCCTCAAATAGGAGATGGAGACGCACATCAATTCATGGGCACAAGTAGTTCGGGGGAAAGACAATAACAAAAACCCCCTCACCGTAGTAGAGGAAGTCGTACAAGCCAAGCTTGTCAAAGAACGAACCAGACGTACAAGAGAATTGAACTTGAAAGTAAGAGGTCTCCCTCAACCTCTCCCCTCTGCACCCTATGGAGGTAGGAGTCAGGTTCCTGAGAGATACCCTTGACCTTCCAGATTTAACCTTGGACAGGGCCTGGGTGGGCCTCGACTGCACCCTCTTCATTAGAATCTGTAATGTAGCAGATAGGCTCTGTGCCCTTAGAGCTAAACGCAAATTGTTCTCACTCCCAAACAGGATATACCTTGATGAGGACCTTACCAAAGCGCAAGTTGTAGAACTCAAACAGTCCAGGGAATAGGTCGCAGCAGCAAGGAAAGCAGGAAAATGGGCAGCAATCAGGCACCTTCAGGCGGTTATTAGAGATTCCTTTCCCCCTGGATGGACACCTTGAACAGGAAGCTCTAAATGATGGGGTCAGCTGGAGAGAGGGCAGGGCACGAGTATCATTGTTAGTTTCTGGAATGGAAATGGATCTTTCTGGTCATCCCCAGGTCTCTTGTACGACGCACCGGCATCGGCTGATATCCTCCTCATGACCGAAACCCATGTGAGCCCTGTACGCCCTCTCCCAGACATCACAAGTTACCACTGGTTCTCAGCCTGCAGACATGAAACAAGGAGCTATGGGGGAGTCAGAGGATCAGGAGGAGTTGCTTGCCTAGTCAAAGACTCTCTCAGGAAGAGGATCTCCCTGATGGCCTTTGACGAGTACGCTAGATTCATGTGGATCCGAGTTAGAACCAAGATCTCCCCCCTGAAACACGTCTACTTCGCAGTTTGCTATTTTCCACCCGCGTATTCATCATTTGCCATCCACAACGGAGTAGACGGGGACCCTTTTATGGATCTATACACCGGCATCACTCAATACTCTGCTAACGGAGAGGTCATACTTAGGGGGGATTTTAATGCCTGTACCAAGGACCTCCAGGTTCCTCTCCATGATCGATCTGAAGACGTGTTTTGCACCACAGGCCTCGATCCCTCGACAGTAGGTCTCCACTGGACTTCAGAAGATGCCCTTGGCCCCACTACAGCATACGACAAGCATCTCCTGCAACTGGGAGAATCACATGAGTTGTTTATTCTGAATGCCCTCCCCCGCTTCCCGAACTCTCATATCTTCACGTGTTGGCCACATGGAGGTGGGGCTAGTGTGGTGGACTACGCTATAGCCAATCAAATCCTACTCCCTTTCATCCAAGACCTTTCCATCCTCCCCGTCCCCCTAGCTGACCACGCACATTGTACTCCTTTCTTCCTCCCGGGAAGGCCTACAAAGACAACTTGATGCTCTAGCCCTGTTCTGCGAACTCCGGAAGCTGACGGTGAATCTGGGCAAAACAAAGGTTATGATCTTCAATGGAACAAGGAAAACTTCAGACTTTCGTTTCCTATTCAAAGGAGAGGAGGTTGAGATCACCAGTACCTTTACGTATTTAGGAGTGCAGTTTTCGGGCCCCGCTTCAGCGTTCGTCCAGCCCTCCAGTCTTGAATAAACAAGGGGTATGGGTCCCTAGCCCTCCTCGAGAGACAGTGCTTCCGTCACCACTTCCAGGATATCTCATCCAAAATGGACCTACTAAATACTTTGATCCGCCCCACTGTTTTATATGGATCAGAAGTCTGGGGGCCCTCCTTACTAGGGTTAGATTGGGCATCAGCTAAAAGAGTCCAGATCCTCCTCCTTCGGCGTATTATCAGGTGCAAGCAGACAGTGCCACAACACATCATCCTCGCCGAATTTGGAGCCCAGCCCTTCCACCTCGAGACAGTTTTCATATTGGTCTCCTTCATTCATCGGATCCGAGGTTTAGCTGACTCTTCAAAAAGCCGGGATAGGTACCCGTATTTAGCTTATTGCTCTGCTCAGACTATTGCCAGTGCTACCCACCCAGGCAGGACAAAGTGTTGGTTCACAGGGGTCTTGAGCCTACTTGCTTCAGTGGGGATCCAATTAGGTCGTCTTCCCCCGTTCCAGTACTCACTAAATGCCCCGGGTCACCTTCTACCTATCTGACAAGAGTTGAATAAGATCATCAGAGAAGATATTTACAAGCAATTCGTTCAGGTCACCTGGATCAACCCTCTGGGAGGGTTGCACCCCAAGATGGCCTTTTATGCTGATCATTTCTTGGAGATCAGAGACGAGCTCATTGTCCGGCCCAAGTATACGCTTCGTCACTAGATGCATGCTCTTTGGATCCCTCTCAGACAGTTCAGAGTTGGATCACATAGACTCCGGGTAGAGTCAGATCACTAGATCGATAGAGCAGATAGGATCTGCCAACTGTGCCACCTACAGGAAGTGGAAAATGAGTCACATTTTATCTTCATGTGTCCTGTCTACTATGAGATCAGAGGACGCTTCTACTGCTTGTTTAGAGGGCCCCGAACTCTAGCCACTTTCTTCAGATACACTGATCAGAGATGTCTAGAGCTTTATATTCAAGAGGCTCTCAAGTTTCGAGCCTAGATCCTCCAGCCTTCCACTAGACCAAACACCACACAGTGGATCACTACGTTCTTCGACATACTATCGGCATCTAGGGGCACAAAGAGATCCACTAGTTCTGATATCGACCCTACCCCCAAATCAATAAAGGTTGGGGGCTCTCGACCCATGAGATCTCAGCAGCAGCCCGGCACTAGACCTCCCTCCAGGAGATGCCCAGGACCATCTAGATGCCACCGACAACATTCCATAGGGCAACCCGCGCCTACCGGCCCCGAATCAGGACAACAGACACTCTTAGAGTTCACTCAGTTTTCTTCGTTCAGCCTCGAATGTTAGGAGTACCAGACCTTCCTCGGCCTCCTCGGCTCTTGGATCTGGTCCACTTGAGCTCCTTCGCCCCTGTGCAGGACTACATGACTGGAACCGGAGCAGGAATTCTCCCATGCTTTCGCCTAGCTCGACTGGATTATCTTTACTTTCGTTTACTTCATTATTTATATTTTATATTGTACTCTCTTTAAGGGAGATCGTTTGATCCTCCCACATGCATACTCTATCATTGTAACACACAGTCTCGTTGACCTACTTTGTGGTCATTAGTGGACATTAATAAAATTATCTTATCTTATCTCTCCATCCATGTCGATTCCCCCCTTCCAACCCCGCTCCCCCCCTCAACAAGCAACCCTCCCCCCCAGACCACTTTCTGTTTTGATGAGGGGGACCCCGGCATCTTCCTTTCTGATCTTTGCCAGACCCTTCCTCCTAAACCCATTTTCTTCTCACTCGACTCAGCTGCTGCCAAGTACCAATGCCTCTCGTCTGTAATCTGGAAAGCAGCGCTTAACTCCTTCCCCCACTCCACTCGTACCTCCTTGGCCACCACTAAACCGGTCTCCTGCCCCATGAATAAGTGGTACAACAAGGACTGCAAATCACTTCACCGAGAACTCCGCCATGCCTTCCTCCACTCTTGCCCTACTTACCCCCATGTACAAAGATCTTACCGTCGTCTCCTTCGTCGGAAGAAACAACATTTTATCTCTTAAAGGAGACGAGAACTCTTAGCCCTCCTTGTCCATTCCTCCAAACAGTTCTGGCGTACCATCCTTTCTTGGCGCTCCCCTCTCTCACCCGACCTTGACCCTGCCTCCATGTTCTCCCACACCTCCAAGCTCTATGACATTCCAGGCCAGGCTGACATCCATGTGACTTTCCCCCCTCCTCCTGCCACCTCTTCACTAACAATGATGTCACAGAAGCCATCCAGGCGATGAGTAGCAACAAATCAGCAGATGAGGAAGGCTACCAAGCAGAATTCTTCAAGCATGGTCTCCGGGTCCTGGTTAGCCACTTGGCTGATCTATTTAACCACGTGGTGCGTGAAGGATTTCCATCGGTCTGGTCTCATCATATCATCCATCCAATTCACAAATCAGGAGCCACCTCTGATCCTAACAACTACAGAACGATCATGGTAGGCCACACGTTCTCAAAACTCTATGCCACCGTTCTTCACATGAAGCTTTCTAGAGACTTTAAACAGAGGAATCTTAGAGCTCGGGGGCAGGCAGGGTTGAGATCAGCACAGCAGACCATCGATCACATCTTTACTCTCCGAGCCGTGATTGAAGAGGCACGCCACTGCTCCTCGAAAGTTTACTGTTGCTTTGTAGACTTTCGGAAAGCATTCGACTAAGTTCCGAGAGAGGACTAACTGCAGCGACTCAGAGACATTGGTGTCTCGTCGATCCTATTAACAGCCATCATGCGTCTATACGAGTTTGTTCGGGGCCGCCTTCGCACAGCACAAGGGCTATCCGAGTTTATCCGCAGCACCATTGGGGTGAAACAAGGTTGCACGCTTTCTCCCACCCTGTTTGGAATCTATATTGACGAGTTGGAGACCTTCCTCTAGGAGCACACGCAGGGAACAGATGGATGCCTCCTCCACCAGGTCCTAATCTCTATCCTGCTTTTCGTCAATGACATTGTACTCCTATCTTCATCCCCGGAAGGTTTGCAGAGACAGCTTGATGCTCTAGCCCTATTCTATGAACTCCGAAAGCTGACGGTCAACCTAGGCAAAACAAAGATTATGATCTTCAATGGGACAAAGAAAACTTCAGACCTTCGCTTCCTATTCAAGGGGGAGAAAAATGAGATCACCAGTACTTATACTTATTTAGGAATACAGTTCTCTAGACCCCGTTTCAGTCTACGACCAACCCTCCAACCGCGAATCAACAAGGGAAATGGGTCTCTAGCCCTCCTTGAGAGACGGTGTATTCGTCACCATTTCCAGGATATCTCTTCCAAGATGGACTTATTAAATACTTTGATCCGTCCCACTGTTTTATATGGATCAAAGATCTGGGGCCCCTCTCTACTCGAGTCAGATTGAGCATTGGCTGCAAGAGTCCAGATCCTCCTTCTCCGACGTATCATCAGGTGCAAGCAGACGGTACCACAACACATCATCCTTGCTGAATTTGGAGCCCAGCCCTTCCACCTCGAGGCAGTTTTCAGACTGGTCTCCTTCCTGCATTGGATCCGAGGGCTAGCTGACTCATCAAAAGGTCGGGATAGGTACTCGTATCTAACTTCTTGCTCTGCCCAGACTATTGCCAGTGATACTCGCCCAGGCAAGGCCAAGTGTTGGCTCACAGGGGTCTCGAGCCTTCTTGCTTCAGTGGGGATCCAGCTAGATCATCTTCCCCCGTACCAGTACTCTCTAGATGCTCCGAGTCACCTTCTACCTATCCGACAAGAGTTGAATAAGATCATCAGAGAGGATATTTACAAGCAGTTCATCTAGGTCACTTGGATCAATCCTCCGGGAGGATTGCGCCCAAAGATGGCCTTCTATGTTAAGCACTTCTTGGAGATTAGAGACGGACTCGTTGTCCGTCCCCAGTATACGCTTCGTCACTAGATGCATGGCCTGTGGATCCCTCTCAAACAGCTCAGAGTAGGAGCACATAGACTCTGGGTTGAGTCAAACCACCAGATCGATAGATTGGATAGTATCTGCCAACTCTGCCACCTACATGAAGTTGAAACCGAGTCACACTTTATCTTCAGATGTCCTGTCTACTATGAGATTAGAGGACGCTTTTATTGCTTATTCAAGGGGGCCCAAACTCTAGCTACTTTCTTCCTATACACTGACCAGAGATGTCTAGCACTTTACATTCAGGAGGCCCTCAGGTTTCGAGCCCAGATCCTCCAGCCTCCCACCAGGCCAGACACCATGCAGCTAATCACCGCATTCTTCAACAGGCTACAGTCATCCAAGGGCACCAAGAGATCTACTGATCCTGATATCGACACAACTCCCAAACCAGGAAAGGCTGGGGGGCCTCGACCCACAAGATCTCAGCGACAGCTCCGTACGAAACCTCCCTCCAGGAGCTGTTCAGGACCATCCAGACCCCACCGACACCAGGCTAAAGGGCGACCCGCGCCTATCGGCCCCAACTCGGGACAACAGACACTTTTACAATTCTCTCAGTTTTCTTCGTTCAACCTCGGATGTTAGGAGTATCAGATCTACCTTGATCTTATCGACTCCTGGATCCTGTCCACCTGAGCTCCTTTGCCCCTATGCAGGACTACATGATCGGAGCTGGATCAGGAACTCTTCCATGTTTCAGCCTAGCTCGATTTGTTTATCTTTACTTCTATCTACTTCATTGTTTATATTGTATTTCCTTTCGTTTTAAAGGGAGATCGTTTGATCCTCCCACATGCATAAACTATCATTGTAATCAACAATCCCGTTGACCTACTTTGTGGTCATTAGTGGACATCAATAAAATTATCTTATCTTATCTTATACATATTGCTTGAACAAGGGGCCATCCCCTTCCTCATGGAGTTGGTTGACTATTGTGGGGACCTTGATCTTGGATTTAATGCCCACCATCTTGATTGATGACCTCCTTGTTCCATGGATCCAGCTATTGCACTTGTTTTCATGAGTTGTCACTTGGAATCTTGAGCCTTTTGAAGGGACGTCCCAATTTTGGGAGCAATTATCTTTTGACAAAGTACCCAAAATTTTGCCAATTCAAAGCCATTGTATCTAGAGTGGTCGTAGGATTTTCCAAAAGTGGTCATAATTGAAAATCCGATAAATATCGAGGTTGTTGGCAATTTCAAAATTGTCTTTTAAAAAAACGTGCCACTTGGAGGGTGCTCTTTTCCTAGATGAGCCACACATTCCATTTCGAGGATATTATTGTTTCAATCCCTTGAAGAAGGAAGCGTCCACCTTGGAGAAGCACTTTAATAACCACCTCATTATTTTATTTATTGTTGACTTCACAACATGAATTGATTATGTACTAGAATTATTTTATTAGTTTGTTTGGATAAAAGAGGATCTTAACCATTTTATTCTATTGTTGGAGCATTTGCTAAGTAAATTGTGGATATAGGAGATAGAATTATTACTTTATTGTAAAGGAAGTTGAGCTAACTCTTTACATAAAAAGTAGCACTTACTCATTCATTCTCATGGTTGGATTGTGGGAGAAATCCCTTGGAGCTTAGTTGAGTACCTTTTGGTCTCTCATGGTTGGTTGATCAAACTGCTCCGTTGGATAGTTTCTTTGTGCTCATGGATGGGATCTGTTACCACCATTTTCACATGGGTGTCCTGTAGATGTCTTTGTGAAGATGATTGGGTTGTTGTAGGTGCTCTTGTAGCAGTAAGCAATATTAAATGTCAAGTTTGGGCAGGTTATGTGAAGCAACAACATTCTAAGCGATCAATAGCAACAATGTTGAATCTTCTATAGCAATCTGGGTACTCTTACATCTGATTTGGGTTGTCCTAGGGAATTAGGGGACTTTTAAGGTTGCAAGCACTAACGAAAAAGGATTCAACAGTAGATATGGACATTGAAAGGCCCTAAAGAAGCAATTATGGGCATGTCATTGAGCAGTTTGGGTAATTTCCAACAAGTTTCAACAGTTTTGGGCATATGTTAATCCTCAAACAGTAGTCAGTACCATTTAAGATACTTTTGAGGTGGACTGAATGCATGATACAGACCTAAGATGATGGACCAAAGGTACCTGTTGTCACATATATAGTAGTTGGGCTACAATTGTTCCTAAGCAGTCCTAAGCACATTTTTTAGGAAGTGACCAATTGTGTTTTGTGCATTGAGTTTCTCTCTTTTAGATGAGTTGCACAGTTCTTCTCTATTTGTGAATCGAATCTCACTTTTAGTAGTTCGGATTCACAAGTGGAGGGGGCGCATTTCCTCTTTGGAGTGACACGTTTTACACTGGAGCTATTGGATCTTGTTTGGAATTCTAACTAAGTGGAAGGATCATCGACGAGTGAGGCGGCCGCAACTATTTTTCAGGTACGATCTACAAGGTTAGTATTGTTTTCCATATTTTTATCCAATTGTCATAGAAAACCCTAATTGTTAAAACCCTAGTTTTCTAGATCTGATAGATCGGGTGCTTATTTGATGACGACCATCAAAACCCACTTAGGAATAATTAACTAAACCCTAGATCTAAAGTTTGGCATTAATCTGACTCCATTTACCCTTGGATCTAACACTAGTCTCCTCTAGGTGGGCGCCCTCCTTGAGCTTGTGGTCAATCCTTCAAATCTACCAATTGGGTATGCTTGAACGCATCTAAATCAACAGATCTATCATGCAAGCATCTAGAACTAGTCATTTCACCTCCCAATCTACTCTCTTGGGTCCACTTCATCCATATTTGTATAAACCCTAGGTGGATCTAACTTGGGTACCTTTCATTTTGACTAGATCTATCTAGATCTACAATATTAAACTGTTTGTGGTACATCTCCCTTCGAGTTGGGTAATTTCCCATTACCTTAAGCCTTCCCAACTTGATCTTAACTTCACCTACCACTTCTATCTTTCTAGATCCAGATCAACTTACTCATTATTCACCTCTTTTATCCATTTGCTTTTACCCTTAGAGTGTCTTGAGTAGGTGTGTTAGCCCTCATAGGCTAGTAGGGTCTTGTTATCACCCGCCTTATAGTTGCCTGTGCGAGGTGGATCCAGGATGGATGGTAGAGGGGCAAGCAACTAAGGGGTGGAACCACGACTGCCTAGACTCCCAAATGGATGGTTGTCACATCAATCAAGGCAGCCTTCACTTTATGTTATCCTAGTCCAAGACAACAATGGGGGAGACCTGAATCTACTCCCGACATGAGAGATAAGACCTAGACACCAAAACAGATCAAATGGGGCTTTAAGGTATGTAAGGTGCAAGGTAAATGGAAACCCTAGCTCTAGGGTTTAGGTACTAGCAACTGGTGAAGATGACCATTGTCTTGGGAAACGTAATTGTGACAGGGTAAGCAAGGACAGAGTTGGGACTGTCTAGAACCAAGGAGACAGCCTCAGTGATAGGTAGGTGACTTGAGTTATCAATGAGTGTTGGCAGAGGGAATGGGAGCGAGTTCAAGTTAGGGCTAGCGCTAGCTAAAAGATCAGTGCCTTATGTGCATTGGGCAATGGAGTCAGCATCAACCCAACGTTTCAGTGAACCCATCTGGGATATAACCTAATCAAGAAACCCAAATCAGAAAATCAGCAGAAAAATCAGATCTAGAAAAGTCAAAATCTGATGAGGGGGCTAGGGGGGTTGAAAACCAATTTTTCAGATTTAGGGCAAACCAGAAAGAACTAGCTCTGCGTTGGGGGTGTTCTGGAGTGCTTAAGCTCTGATCTATCAGCCTCTCTTGTCAGATTTCAGAAAAAAAGTCAAATCCGGAAAAGTCCAGTTTTCAGTGAGGGCGCTAGGGCTTTTTCAGTGAAAAACTCATATCTAGGTCAAACTGTCAAGAATCTAGACAGCATTGAGGGTGATTTGGACTGTGTGGGACCCGATCTATCCGTCTGTGAAGTTAGAAATCAGAAAAAGTAAAAACCCTAGCAGGTCAAATTTTCAGTGGGGGGTTAATGCAGTTTTCTGGCTAAAAATCAGATCTAGGTCAAACCAGCAAGAGTTTGACCAACGTTACAACAGATTTAGTGAAGGGGAGGCTCGATCTATGAAACCCAGAAATGGTTTGGCCAAAGATCGGACTATTCCCAGATTTAGTGATTTTTAGGGTTTTTAGTATTTAGGAGTTTTTCAAAAAATTTGAAGTAAAGCAAGGTACAATGGAATAAGATCTGAAGAGAAGAGACTCACCTGTTAGATCTTACCTGGAAAATGCTTGTAGAAGTCTTTAACAGTGATGATCTTTGCTATCCCGATCAATTCTGGAAGATCCCAATGATTTCTATGAATGATGTAAGCCACAAGCCACCAATGCGCCCCCTATCCTGCATGAGCAAACATCAACAATATCATATTTGCCCATACGAGATAAAGAAACAAAATGCTACAAGAAAATAAAACGAAGTAATCATAGATCACAATGAAACTAATGAAAACCCCCTGATCCAAGACAAAGAAAACCAAGCGAGTTGAGGTCCCCTTACAAAAACTCTCCAGCCAAAACACCCTCTTGTAGGCAAAACAATGATAGAAAAGAAATATAGATCTCACAAGAATTTCCACAATGCTAGGAGGCTGAAGATTATCCCATCACCATTTGAGAACATCAGATGCAAAGGAGATCCAGAAAATATCCACAAAAAGTCTTTCTAGTATTCAGATCCAAGAGCCAAAGACCCCTTACAAATGAAAAGCTCTCTCCTTTAAATAGAAATGAGAGAACCTCAATCATAACCGAATCCTAACCACTTTCAAAACGAGTGGCTAAGATCAAAAGATGAAATGTTCTAATCAATGGTTGAGATGAGCTCAACATACAACACATGGATCAATATAACCATAATTTACCAAAGTGGACTAAACCACCCATAAAAA
This sequence comes from Pseudotsuga menziesii, assembly GCA_001517045.1. Taxonomy (NCBI): domain Eukaryota; kingdom Viridiplantae; phylum Streptophyta; class Pinopsida; order Pinales; family Pinaceae; genus Pseudotsuga; species Pseudotsuga menziesii. The sequence continues at coordinate 39,254 of LPNX010894198.1, forward strand.
GGTAACCCACTCAACAAGAAATAAATGAAGCACATGGTGGGTCCAAGGAGTGTTTGACTAACTCCCTCTGGGTGTCCCCATGGCACAATAAAACAATATAATAATTTAATTCTTTGACTTTGTGCCTCCTTGAGGAAATCGTGAGCCTCCCAAAAGCTGCAGAAAATAATATAAAAATGCCCAAAAATAGGTGTGGGCCCAGTCAGGTGCTACAACCGCTAGAGAAGGTGTGGAAGACATCACTCTCATCATTGTGACTCGTCCCATGCCATTTCTTTACCTCAGTAGCCCAAATCGATTTCTTCAATAGCCATTTAATCATTTTTAATCTGCCTCGGGAAACGTGATCCTGTCAAAACAGCTTCCTAGGGTGCCTGTGTTGTCAAACTAAGCCCACTAGGCTCTCTGGGATGGGGGTACTATGGTACAAACAAGTGGCTGCACCCCCTATGCCCATACAACACCCTAGGAGATCCAACTAAAACATCTCCCTGCTCAAACATATCAACCTGTGAAGAAAAACTGCATCAGAAAGGCAAAATGAGCCTGATCATATCTACAAGTGCCCAAAATTGGAAAATAACTATCTCATTAGACTCAGAGAATCCAAATCCATCTAAAGTGTATACTCATACCCCTCACAGGTCTCTATCTGATCATCAATCATATCCAATAAACAATATAACCATCTGTAAATGATCAGACACCAATAATAACTCAGACTATCATCCATCTACTGCAAGTGCTAAAAGGATAAGACATGCTCTACAACTCATTCAAGTAACAATCACAACAAGTAGCATTCATTTCACCGGTGGTACATCAACCAATACATATATAAGGCTTTATTTATTATTACTCAAACTTAGACTTTTAGGACTATACTCACTTCATAGATGTAGTCATTTTGCTAGCGAAGGGTGAAGGATGAAATTTACAAGGCTAAGGCAAAGGATGACTTCCTACTTAACATCATGACACTTTAGATAATGGAAAGGGAATACTCACTATAACCAATGTCAGACAAACAACAACACAAGGAATGGTAGTGCCTCACAAATGGGTGAGTTGTTTAGAGAGTGCTTATTTAACTTAGGCATCATGACTACATCAAGATTGATCCAAGTTCATTAGGACCATCATTTTATTCCATGGCCTTTTTGGCCTATATGACCCTTTGAGACTTCACCAGTGCTTAAAAGCACAGCTAATCACAGCTTTCATCCGGGACATATTTATTTTTATAAGGTCAGCAATATTTGGATACAGCATATTTTTAATCATTGCTTTTTTGGACCTTTCTTATACTCTTCAAGGAGTATTTTAGCATTTCATTGCTCTTGCCCTCTTTACATATGTTAAGAAACACAGTTTTATAATTTTCATTTTCCATGGGCGCATATTCAATATTTTCAATACAGGTAGTACATGAGCTTTCAGTTTTGGCCAACATCTCAAGTGACCAGGGGGAGTTCTGCACAGTGCCAAACATCGGGACAACCGACCAGGATGATTTAGGCATACAATCCAACTCACCAAAGGCAAGTTCTGTCACCAACTCATAGCCGAGACACAATATAAACAAGGAGGCTTGTCCAACAAGGGTTCTAGCGGGGACAGGTCCTCCATGCCATAAGTCAAGAAGTCAGTCGGGTTGAAAACTAAACTGAAAGGTAATGGATGGGTGGAGACAATGAATGATGGAGCCAACACTAGCAAGCCAAAACAATGGTGGGAATGACTACCTCTATTCTCCCTAAGGAGGGTAAAACCAATGAGTATAGATCAAGAACTTCAAAGTCAGAGTAGGGACACCAATTAATAAATATAAATACATCCAAGTCCATATAATTATGACCGCCAGATCATGATACCACAAGTTACTACATGTCACAAAAATCAGTGTAAGAGCAATAATAACCATAACACAATAAAAAGTTGAGTCATAATCATGAAATATAATCCATTTGAGACACCATCTGTCTAATGAGAAAGAACTGATATAAAACTGGGCATCAATGACTGCTCTGTAATGACATAAATGGCTACATCGGTCCTCAAATCTAAGTGTCCTGAGACTCAATCCTGACATGGGAGAGTACAATAGTCCACTAATATAAACATGATCCATAAAAAATGCTCATCTCAGCATCTCATATGTAAGAAATCTGGCTGAAAAATGTACTATGTCTAAAAAATAGAATATGGTAGCCTGGCTACTATATATGTGATAACAGGTCTCCCCCTTGATCATTCTCCGGATTGATCTAAAGTGACAAGCGCCCGTTCGGTGTGACAACTACCTTTTATCTTGTAGTGGACAAGGCGCTTGTGGTGTCACCGGTTAGCTACCTCACCTCTACCGTCTCGGATAGGATACCTTTAGTGGGTAGCTACACATTGTGTGATAACAGTACCTACAGCCTTCTGGGCATATCTAATCATCATTTCCAGACAATTTGTGAAGATGTAGCAGCCGTAGGAATAAGGATAACTCTATTTCTGTTGGCTATGACAGAAATCTGGGTAATTTTTAGTAGCAGACCTGTAGCATTTAGACTGTAACAGAAGAGGTTAAGGGGAGCAACCAACAATAAATCATTTTGGACACCTTCTATCAATGGATTTCTCCAAGTCTAGGCATTTTTTACTTTGAAGCAGTAGTAGCAACCCTCTTTCATGAGACTTTGGAGTTAGGGAAAACCTGTAGAAGCAATGTTTTCTTCCCGAAAGGGCAAGTATATGGTTTGTCAAGCAAGTCAACCAAGTAGACAACATCTTCTTCCATTCTAGGCATGTTGCAGCCTTTGAGAAGCATCCCTCAAAATCCGCTCTGAAAAACCGGCCCTAAAAATCCACCCCGCCTCAATCAACCCTCGGCACATGCCTTAGATCCACCCTACTTCCCCCTGCCGAGCGATTTTGTTTAAGGAAAAGTGCATAATGATTTGATGGAAGTATGTTTATATGTGTTTGAAATATGACTTATGGAGGCACCCCCTCAAAAGGTTGAATTTTGGTTAAGACACCCTCTAGCTTTTTTATTGTCTCTTGTTGGAGGGATGGCTTGTGGTTATCAAGTGGACATCATTAAGGGTTTTAACTCCCCTTGGGAAATTATTGGGAAACAAGTAACCTTGTAGGAAGCACTTGGATTGGTTTCCATATTGGCAAGTGGATAACTTAGAGGGCTGCAAACCCCTTTGAAGGCGTTGCTTAATGAACAAGTAATCTCGAAGAAAGCCTTTGGAGGCTAATGCGGACATCAATCAATTGCTTGGTTGGTATGGTGGGTTGAAGAACCCACTTTAGAGGAGCTTTGAAATGGTCCTGTGGACGTTGCTTGGACCACATCTCTTAGAGGGGCCTTTGGAGGCCGCGTGGGATCATCAACCACCTTGTTTACTTGCTTGTGGAGAGATTCCCCTTTGTTAGGGGCCCTATGTATCTCATCATTGTACAAGTGGCGTTGACCACCTAGTTTTATTGTATTGTTTACGGTTAGTTGCTTGAAGTGGGGATTTTGCATTATTTTACCCCTCCCCATGCTAAATCTAAGGAAACAATTGATATTTTATTGTAAAAGGAAGTTTTAGCCTCTCCTATAAATAGAGAGGCACTTCCTCATTTTATTTTCATGGTTGGACTTTAAGAGTTCTCTCTCTTTTGGAGCTTAATCGATATATTTCTTATGCATTATGGTTCAAGGGCTCTTTCTATGTTGGATCTAGTGTTGTTAACGTTTGAAGTCTCTTCTTCTTGGTTCTATGTTGATGCTTAAAGGATTGATGGTGGAATGTTTAAGGCTTTACAAACCTCTCAAAGATTGATCAAATTGAATAGTTGTAATAACTCTTGGAAGGAGAGCATCTTGAGCTCTTAGCTTGTACATTCTCCTTTAATGGTTTGGGTAAGCATTTTGGACCTTGTCTCGCATAGCTTTGGCTCCCTTGACAAGGGTTTCATGGTATTTACTTTCTCCACGGTTGATCTTGGGTGGCTAGGACTTTCCCTTGTTCGAGCTCCTTCTTGTAGACCTTGAACCCCATTGTTATCCTCAGTGGTGATGTGACTTGTTTCCTAGTCCCAATCCATAATCTCTTAAGGAACTAGACCAACTCTTGAAGGACATTCTTCTTGGCCTCACTTGCCATTTGAGTCACCTTGACTCCATTGCCCAGGTTGGATATTGGCACTAATCTTCAGTCTTTCCATCACTTATTATAAAAACCCTAAAAACTTCAAACCCCGTTTTGCTAAGGCTATCTCTTCCAAATCACCTTGTTCCCTCATTGTCATAGCCTAGCAATCCTATCTAGGAACGCCTCCTCGAGTTGGAGAAGAGACAACCAGAAGTGCAGAGGTAGCTATCGTGGTGATAGTGGGTAACACCTCTCAAGTTGCCATGGCTAGCAGTGATCTTTAGGGATTTAACTAAAACATGCTAGTTTGCGCAGTAACAGGATCTTCAAATGTTTATGGCCTTGAGAACAAATGGAGTAAGTATTTTCTCTTTTATGTGATGATTGTCAATAGGAAGTGTTGAATTGTGGCATGTATCTCAAATATTGGTAGTATGCTTTCTTATCCCTTGCATGACAAGTATCCCTTCAAGACTATTTGGAAACAACTAATCTAGGGTTCTTCTTTTGTTAGATTCTTGAAGTTAGTGAAGCAATTAGAGAGTGACTAGGGTTTGTAACTTTGACACCTCCAAGTCACCTGAAACAAGGACAAGGGACATGGAGGACATGTGGACATAAGCATCGAACATGGGACGCGACAACCTTGAAAACAAGACATGAGGGACACGTTATATATATATATATATATATATATATATATATATATATTAAAAATTATATATTTAAAAAAATTACGAAAATGAAAATATAGACATAGATCCAAATTCTTTAGAAACTGGAACANTACATTACAAATTCACAAATCACAATGCATATGTCATAAACTCATAAAATTATAAGTTATAAGTTAGGACCATAAATTGCCAATTGGAGATTTCTCATCAAGTCATCAAAATCAAAATATATTAAATATAAGTGGAAATGCAACTGGAAAATACAAAATAAGGTGGATGGAAGAATCTCATCTGTCAATAGTCCTCCTCCCTATCGGAATCAACAAAATCAGCACAACAATCACTACTCTCCCCCCATCGTCATCTTCCTCCTCCTATATGCCCAATCCAGGATCTGCATCTACTGGTGTGGGGGATGACCCCTCAAGAGGATCACCATCACCAAAAGTGACCGGCTCTAGCACTGGATCATTAATATCCATGTTGTCTAATGCCAACTCAACACTGTTGTCCAAACAGTGCAAACCCATATCATCAGAAAACACATCCCACATCTTTGGCTTTCCCTTCAGCCACTATTGCCTCTGCCTGTAAATAAGACATAGGTTGGTGTGCACATACACCATTGTCTCTACCTTAGACTACTCAAGCCCGCTCTTTTTCAAATTGTATACAAGTTCCCATATGTGCTCCAACTCCTCTCACAAAAAGAGGATGAATTAAACTGAGAGAGGACCCTCAAGGGCCACTAACTGTTGTATGATAGGGCATGTTGCCCCATAAGTTTCCCACCAACCAAAGGGTTTCTCAACCCCCTCGTCTCCCAACACATCATAGCCTCCAAATCTCCCACTGCCAATAGAAAACTCTACGAATCCCTCCTCCACCTCATCAAGGAGTGCTCTATCCTGATATATCCATATAAAAGATGCCTTCCTCACCTGTGAAATTTCTCCATCCATGTGAGGAGGGGATCTATGTGAGGACCCACCACTGAGCCACTCATGACTATAGAACCTGGGGTTCAATGAGTGGCCCAAGCAATACAAAGGTGTACAGTCTGTATCCCACCTGGTGATAAGAATATACTACATGGTGGTGAATAAGTTGTCTATTGAAGTCCCATACTCAAGACAATCATTGTGTACAATAATGGTCTTCACAGACTCAAACATTGAATTCCACCCCTCATAAACATCTCCTAAGATGGATCAGTCCATGTCTACAAGCTGCAACAAATAAACGATTGGGTCCATGATCTTAATGGTAAGATCTAGTCTCTCCCACCAACCATCATCTAACAATGTGTCTTTGACCTTTTTTGAAGCAATTTGATTTGTCTTTCCCCAAAAAGACCAAAACTCTAAAATAACCATGGACCCAACAATGGTTTTGAGCTCCCTCAACCTCTCAAGCATGATAATGAGGAATCAAACCAAGTATCTGCAATCTTTAACAATGATAGATTTGTGTACTCTTTGTAGATTGTGAAGGCATTGGTGTGGTTTTGCACAAAATTGTGGATATGGCATGCATCATCAATAAGATTGCTAATCCATGTCACATCTAAAGAAATAGATTTTAGTGCTAAATTCAAAGAATGAACAATGCAAATGTCCAAAATACTTGTGGATATTTAGTTTCCGCAATAATGCCAGCAACCTTGCAAACAAGTACATTATATGTGTTGATTTGTACACCAGAATCAACACCTAAATCTTCAATGAATTTGATGAACCCACCCATATATTGTGCATCCTTGTATTTTCCGAGGACATCCGCCACTTTCAAGAACACCAATCCATTTAAGAAAGACACCTGAAATTGATGAGTGGATGCAATGTTGCATGCATCCATCCATCAAAAACAATATTGACGCCAAATGTGGGCCATGATGATTTAATGGGTTCTAAGATTTCATCCACCTCCTTCTTTTCCTTAACCAACAATATAGTTCTAAGCTTCTCTGAACTAGGATGCACATAAACAGTTGGAGCTTGTTCAACTAGACATCAACAAATCTCAAGAAACAATGGTGATCGTACAACATTGAACGAAATGAAGTTGAGACGGGAACTATAAAAAAAAACAATGGTAAGATCCATTTCCTCTCGCTTCTCTTGTTGGAAAATCTTGTCCACTGGACCACTTGGAGTTTGCCTACTTCTTGTTGGTTGAATTTCAACCCCACTCCCATATCTACTAATACTAAATGGTTTCCTCAAGAATGAAAGAGGATAATCATTTTTTTCTACGTACTGCTATCACCTTCCACAAACCCACTGCATCCTCTCTTTCCATCTCCCTTTGTTGGGTAAGAGTCACTACTTCAATGCTACATAGTACAAATATCGTTTCAGGGAATAAATTGTCGAGGGTTTGAAAAGAAATTTATTGAAAATATCGAGGAAAATATCAGAAATAATCGAAAAATATCGGCAAGAATAAACTTAGACTTGAAGAATTATGAAATTATCGAATAAATCGACAACTTGAAAAACTCGAGAGAAATGGGAATATCAAGAGAAATCAAAGATATTTGCAACACTGCGACTACTTTACATGCTTCAAGTCCACAAGGAAGGCCCAACAAATGGACCTTAACCTAATTGTAGGTGATCTTGAACTCATTCTTACAAAAATTACATGTTCAAAGCACAGTCCCTCCCCCAACCAGCTCTTCCCCAAGCCCTTGCTCCCTTGTTACAAACTTCCACAAGGGGAATTTCTTCTCTTGGGCCTGTTGTCTTGGGAAATTAGGTTAATTGCAGCATTAACATCTAACTAGCAGCATTAGAGACAGATAATACTGGAGTCGAAAGAGAAGGAGAGACACCAGGAGGGGCATTCTTCCCTTTAATTTTCCCTCTACTAGCTGCCCGTGATGATTGAGCCATGATTTCTTGGGAATGAGTGAATAAAAATGTTATTGTTGGAAAACTTGCAAATCTAGTAGCTAACTCCGCCTTGAAAACACTTGAAATCTCTTACAAACCAATTATTACGCTTCACCTACAAATGAAACCTGTGTGACAGCTCAACCTATGCTTGCAAAAGTGAGAAATGAAAGTCAAAATCTAGGTTAAAAGGAGTTGCAGATCATTTTCATGGGGAACACGTGTCCTATAATTGGGACATGTCTAGGGCATGTGTCCAACACGTGTTTTGGATGTGTCTTGTTTTAGGACATGTGTCGAACACATGCCCTAGTGTGTCACGCGGGACATGGACATGGGGGCCCTAGGGGATGTGTTTTGTTACTTAGTTTGAATGCTAACCCTTTCTAATAATTTTCTTTAAGCCTCATAAGAGCTTTGATTGACCCCATTTTACCCAGTGGATAAGACTCTAGTCTCTCGTCCATTCATCCATATTCCTTAAGCTAAAAGCTTAAATCGTTTTGCTATAACCATCTCTTCATTTCAACTTGGACTTTATTGTAAGCTCTAATGATCCTAATCTAGGGACGCCTCCCTTAAGTTGGAGAAGAGGCAACCTAAAGAGAAAAAAAGGGTTTGGTGTAGCGACATTGACCTCCCTCTTAGTTTCAACAAAACCATACCTTGTGCTTTAGGACTTTATCACCAAGGGTGGGGTTTGGGTGATTACAATGCTATTGAAGGCCAATCAACCTAGAAATTTCTTCTAAAAAATCACATTCGACAAGGGTGGCCCCTACACAAAAACACACGACAAAGCCTCTCCTTTCAAACCATATTGCTAACCCCCTCCAAGGTCAAAATTGTCAACACATTTGTTCTAGAGAGTATTTGGAAGGCCTAGGAGTTGCTCAAACCTTTCTTAGCTTGGAAGAATCCTCCTCTCAACACAAGGTTGTCTTTTAATGAGCATAGTTTATGGTGATCATTCTTGATTTTGTTTCAAGGGAATCCTTGGATGAATCTTCATGGTTCTCAACACTGAAGTTTTTTCAGAGAGTCATTTAATATGCCAATAATTTATCGGACAATGCCTCTAGTAATGGCATTCAAGGTCTCATCATAAACTAACTTCAACTCAAACTTGGCCTCTCGACACCTTACGCCTAATGGCATGGCTAGAACTAGAGTAAGGCCATTGTAATGTCCCCATTTTTAATAATTGCATAGCAGGACAATTCCATCAATCCTACTAGTTCCCTAGGTTGGATGGATACATTTGGAATTTTAATAAGGGAGCTAATAAATGATGTTCAGACATTAGAATGGAATAAATATTTAATAATGGAACCTATTAAATAAATATAAGAGAAAATTGAAGTGGCAATGGAGCATGAAGACACATGGAGACTAGGGGGCCCACACAAGCTAGAATTTGTGTGCCACATGGCATCCTCCTCTTGCAATTTCGAATCCATGGGAAGCCTAAATGTTATTGGATGAGTTATGCATCATAGGTCGAATTTGGAAGGAAATGTAACTTACATGGGAGAGGAAGAGTCATTTTGGAGCTAGTGAGACACTTGGACTAGATTCCCTAGCTCTATGACAACAATGATGAAGATGCTATGACACAAATCAGATCTAAAGGCTGACATCTGACATATCTGGCATGTCAGGTCGAAATAGAGCATCCAAGATGGCTCTCATGTGAGTTGGGGAAGCTCAATGGGCTCCTACTCGAATTGGGGGAAAATGGAAGGCTAGGAAAGGGAGGACAAATGGCAAATCATGAGCACACACCCTAATTCGAATTGGCTTGATTTTGTGGATGGATTGGTAACCTTAGAAGGCTAAGGATGTTTATAAAATACGGGAATCAACCAAGAGAAGGGCTTTTGATCATTTGAGAAATTGTCATTTGTGAATTGTGAGAGCTAGTGGATGACTAGTTTTCTTGCCTTAGCCAATTTCAAGGGTGAAAGATTCTCATCCAAGTTGGTGTTTGGAGAGGCCACTCAAGTCTTTCATGGAGCTTTAATGGAGTTGTAATTGCAAGTGTAAGCTACAGGGCAGCTCGTGGGTTCTTCTATTGCAGCACTTTCTCTCAACCATTTCCAGTTTTTATTACATATTCATGCTCATGGAGAGATTGCGCCTTGGGTGAGCTATTGTACTCTTTGGGAGAGCTTCTCCTAGTATATTTATGATTGTAATAAGTTCAATATGCTTTGTTCTTCATTCTCAGAAAGTTTCAAGTCAAAATACCCAAGAGTTGTATGTTAAAATGACTTCCAATGAGCAAACAATGACCATTTCCACACTATTTTGATATATGCCATGGTAATGTTGATTATTTCGAATGGAAGAATGTCTCTCTGATATATGTAAGATGAATGGACTATCATTAATGTGTATTACAAGTTTCATGTTCAATACTTAAGCATTTGAAGCCATTTTACTCAGTTTAATTGCATTGGGAGAAGATTTGGTGCCTTTTCCCCAAGGGTCGAAATAGTGACTTGGGAGCTATTTGGGAGAGGGTCATAACAGCCTATATAAACTGAACCATGATGCATATGAGACCTTAAAAATGTCCCTTACACATCCCCTGCCTCTGTTCAGAAATTCGAGTGGGGTTGGGAGCATTTGAGAAGCCATTTCCAGCATTTACCCAGGGGTAATTGGAACCCCAATTTGCTAGTAAAGACTCCTACTTTGATCAAAATATAAAACAAGTTTGTAGAAGTAATTGGAGGGGTATAAATCATCCCTAAACATAATATTCAAGTATTAATATCAGTCATAACACTTTGAGAATATTTGGGAGCATTTGGGCCAATTTGGAGACCTAGACATCAAAACTAGTCAAAGGTCGAAATAGGGAAAAAAGTGAAAAAATTGGTCATTTAATAAAATTTCAAAAAAGGGCATTACATTATTTACATCCATGGCTTTCACATGTTACAAGATGGCCATGGGATACATGTTGCTTTATACCAAGTCCCACCTTGAACACCAACTTAATAAAATTTGGCACGTGCGTTCAAAACAACAAACTTGGTTATTTAGACTCAAAAGTATCTAGAATATAAGCCTATAATTGAACCCAAAAAGGTAGTCTTTTCTTGGAGTTTGGTGATAGGGGGTCTCCCTATTGGCACAAGACTGACTAACCTCGGGGTGCAAAACCTATACTCACTGCAATGTGGTCATATTGAAACCTTGAAACATCTCTTCTAGTTCTATCCATTGCCTAAGAAGGCTTGGTCCTAGGTTAAACTTGTGTCAATAGTTTTTGCCGACTTCTTTGTCCTAGTGAGTTGCCTTACTAAGTCATAATCTTCCCTGAGCCATGGATTTTCAAGGTGTTTGGATGCTTTTTAGAGTTGAAGTGTTCTTCTAGATTTGAAAAATAATGCAATCACTCCTTGTTTAATGTTTATGCGGTGTCTCACCAATTCTCTTGATATGATGTTGTGCTAATATGTGCTAACTTGATCGTGCAAATTGAAGTATAGTCTCGGAAGGTGTGGTTGTAGATGTAAATTTTCCTTTAATATTCAACTAGGGCTAAACAGTGCATGCAAAATATCAACTAATAACCACACATGAAATCTTTTACAATATGCAGCGGAATATAAAACTGAGAAATAAATCACAACATCACATCGCAATATTGACACTATTATTTTGGGTATGGAAACCCCCGGAAAAACCCAAGATGGGAAAACAGGTGCAACGGTCAGATATAGATTTTATTATGAGAAAATATGGAAATTTTACAATCACTGCAAATTCACCCAAACTTGGCGAATGCAACACCAGGAAGAATCACTAGGCAAATCTCAGCTAAACCTCAACACCCTCCTGTGTGAGTGTACGGCCCAACTGTACAAAGCTCGATGATCTTGTTGCTCGCTCCTCTGTCTTCTCAACTAAATCCTCTGTCTGACTTTCTCTCCTTGTCTGTATCCTGTCTCTGTTGGAATACAAGTGTGTGTCCTCTCCACCAATTGATCTCTCTTTTATAACTTTAGGTAAAGCGAAAACCCTAATTTCACTTTCACTTTAACTAGTGGTAAAGCAAAAACCCTAATTTCACTTTCACTTTAACTAGTGTTTCACTAAAGTTAATAAACAATTAGATCACTTTAATTATTTTCCAAAGTAAACTTAGGAAAAATAATTAAATACAATTGGCTTCCTAATTAAAGTCTTCTGCATGCAAGAACACATGCATGCAGGAAGACCTTCCTTGTTGCTGCTGGTTTAACAGCACCTCCAATAGTTATTGGTTTATTGGGAAAAAGCCTTGTGCACCATGAGTATGGTGCCTCTAGACCCACCTAGGATGTACCCTCCTTGGGTTTTCATTCTTCCAAGCCCATTAGGGCCTTTCTCTTGACTACGCTTGATAAGATCCAAATCTACAAGCTCAACTGACTTTGTCAATGACCAGCTTTGACAGAAAGTGAGCATTCAGCAATGCGCACACATCCAAACACCTAGTGGACGGATTAGCAATTCCCTACACTGGTATTAGCAATTTAGATGGAGCCCAAGCCTCTTGAAGCCCTGATTGATGGGTGGGACCTGATTGAGCCCATTGCCACTAATCCTCCAACTACATGCTAGGGAAAGACCCCCAACGACCATGACTCCTCCTCCTACGGCCGAGATGGTCAACACTTTGTTTATTCTCAGGATGCAGGCCCTTGTGGCCCTTGTGGTTTGACGTTGGCACTTTGTTGTGTTGTTTTGGAATAAGCCAAAATCTTCCTTTTGCAAAAGGATCTTCATAAGAGGTTTCAATAAGAAAAGCATCACATATAAATAATAATAAATGAGTTGATCTACATTCATATTAACACTATAAGACCAAATTCTTTTCTTCATGAGTTTCAAGTATAGGGGAGTCATTTCGTAACACTATATTATGGATTTTCTTTCAAACTATACAATAGGTTTGAATTATATGAGTTTAAACTTTGTGCGCTAATTTCTTACAAATGCAAATGAGATCACTACAACGTATCCCTTTGAATAAGAACAAGGTTTAAATATGACAAAATGGCATGTCCAAAAATAAAATAAAAAGAAAAAATGAGGAAAATTTTACATTGTAAAGGAAACCAAATAAATATCCACCTTCCCACGATTGGTATTTGCTACAGCTTGAATAACAGCTTTCTTTAGTTGTTGAATATCTTGGTCCCCTTGAATAGTAAATGTATTTTCATCCATATTTTGAAAAGCACGTTGTTGACACTGGCCCCTTTTTCCATGCATTCTTCCCTGCCAATCAATAACTAAGCATTATATTTCATATCAAGATCTTTGTGATATAATTTGATAACATTAAGCAATCGAGTAAAAAGATTTTATTATATTCAACTATCAAGAGACCTGACTCATTTATCACTTCAATTCCAAAAATGGATTGTTGAGACTATTACTAACTATTTGAACACACAAATCTCTCCATTTCTAAGAATGTTTTAGACAAGAAATGTCTAAGATATATGGAAGAATAAAGAAGAAAAAATCTCGATATAAAATTGAATTAAGCAGTTAATAATCTTTTTTTTTTAACAACAGAACAGCATTCACCATTAATCTCATAAACTTTGTGCGTTGTGTTCTCTGCTTTCAGAGATAGTAGAATATTTACTATTAAAAAAAACACAGAAATCGAATTGGGCTAATTTTGATAAACTCCTACCCGTCTTGCAAATTAAGTCATTAACAGAGACAGAAACCACAAACAAGATCAATTTTAACGTACCTGATTAAGTGATGAAAATTGGATGTAGCTCGGCGTTTGAATTCTTTGGGGTTTGAATGTCACAGATACCACCTACAATAAACAAAAAAGAATCAATGTGAATCAGATCAGTTCTCATACTTCACGTATTCAAAAACAAAACCCGTGTATAAAATGAGTGAATACCCGAGAGAATGGAACAGGTGAGAGCAGTCTCGTTTGGGTGGCGGTGGCGAGCCATGGAGTAAGGGACAGAGCCATGTGACCTCTATAGTCGTAGACAATAGGTATCAATTGGGATTTTACTTGTACTTCGGATTTTTTTATTAAATGCTGCCAAGCATTTTGGATAAGAGCTATATGGGTGGCTAAATTCAATTTTTGTTTGGTTGCCTCGAAAAACATATGTTTGGAGACTTTTGTTAAGGTATTTGTAAAGATATTTGATTAAAATTAACAAAATGAGTTACATAGTATCAACTTTTGTTAAGGTATTTGTAAATAAATTTGATTAAAATTAACAAAATGAGTTACATAGTATGAATTATTACTTTTGAGAGATTTAAGTTTGATTACAAGAACTCGAGGAAAAGTTATGAGTATTACGAGTTTTTTTTTTTAAGATTAAATATATTTATATATGTATATTATTTTTAGAATGAAGAAAAATATTTAAGACTTCTTTAATAATTTATTTTCAAGAAAACCAAAAGAAACTAAAGAGGTGACAACTTCATTGATATATTTGCAACTATTTACAATGATATTATTTTATAAGAGATGTTAAAAATTAAATAAAATTTAAGAATCTACAAATATGTTCATATTGATATAGCTCCCAACCATAATTTAATAACTTGTTTAAAATATCATCAACACTAAGATCTATAACTTGTTTAAAATATCATCAACACTAAGATCTATAACTTGTTTAAAATATCATCAACACTAAGATCTAGTATCTTATAATAGCATGAGATGTAATTGTTGTGAGGTTACATTCTTATATCTTAAAGGGTATATATATGGAGTGAATGTATATGTTATATGGGTTAACATAGTAAAGGGTCCACTTGTGCAATGAGTGAATAGGTATATTTTTTTTTCCAAAGAAAAAAGTCGTAAACATCTTTATTTACATTCGACAGATGGCCATAAAAAACCATTAACACAAAAAAAAGTCCCAACCAACAGGCTGATAATTACAATCATGATGATACTCCAAAAAGAGCATAAAAACAGCAACAAAACACCATATCACCAAAAGGCATACAGCCATATCAGAAATATATCCAAAGACATACAGCCTCATCTAATAATAACCGACTATTACAACAAAAAGATCAGTTGTAAGATCACTCCATCAACTGTGTAAACACTCAAAAACTGAGTTCAAAACATATGTGCATTCACTGCACATCTAGATAGAAAGTCACTAAGATAGATATCACCTCAAAAAAGCTTCATGAAAACAAATATCATATGATATAAGTCATATAAAAACTTCTGAAATTTTCTTGAAACAACAAAGTATGTCTTAAACATCCAAATCCAACCACATAAGAAAACTAATGTTGTTCACCCAGGACCCACTAAGATAAATTGTATTAAAATACTTGAAAAGTTTCCACTTCAGTATCTGGGCGATGTTCCAATATCGACCAAGAACCTTCCAAGATCCTTCCTCCCGCTTTAGCCAAAGCATCTGCAGCAGTATTTCGTTCTCGATAGATATATCTAAATGAAACATATTCGAAACCATCAGCAATGCTATTTGCATCCCGTAGAATCATGGCAAGTTTGATATTAAATAATTGATACTTACCAAATGCCCAGTTAATGACTAACTGAGAATCACCAAAGATCTAAATTTTATCCAACAAATGCCTTCGAGCCAAAATAAGAAGTAGCTTGAGGGCACATAATTCTGCAAAATTATTAGTACCAAACCTAATCCGGCTTTGAAGGAAAAATAATGAACATCTGATAAAAAAAGCATACCTCCAACTCCACATACAACTGGATCTCCTGCTGCAGAACCATCAAAAAACCCCCATGGATAAGTTTTATCAATAACTTCCACCAGAATGTTACGGATCGAAAGCACAGACTGCTTCTGAGGGATATTCTTCATCATATCCAAGCTGAAACTAGATACCTGAGCTGGAGATATAGTTAAATCTTCGAAACAAAACAGATTTCTGGCCTTCCAGATAAACCATATAACAATGATAGCTAAAGGTTTATAATTTGCCACTTCCAGATTCAAACACCAATTTTTGAAACATGTAGTCACAGAATCTCCATACCAGAGATTATTGAGTTTCAAATTATCCTCAATAAATAACCAAACAGTATGAGTGAAAGGACACTCCACACCAATATGATAATTGGTTTCACAATCCGATTTGCACAAATAGCATCAGCCAGGTCCTTCACGACCTTTTAATAAAAGAACATCCCATGTCAAAGCTTTATCAGACAAGAGAAACCAGGAAAAAAGTTTAGCTTTAACAGGACATAACAGCTTCCATAAAACATTCCACCACCAAAGAAGATCCATGTCACTGTTCATAAGTTGAGCATAGCCTTCTTTAGGTGAATCCCTGCCATATTTGGATAAATTCCAGACAAGAGCATCATTATCATTTGTAATCCTAACATGACTCGATTTAAGAATGGCTAAATAACCATTCCAGACATCAANATACCTGCCATATTTGGATAAATTCCAGACAAGAGCATCATTATCATTTGTAATCCTAACATGACTCGATTTAAGAATGGCTAAATAACCATTCCAGACATCAATCTCGAAAGGATCATCAAAACCAATATACTCAGCAGAAAACCATTGTTGAGGCATCAGAACAGACAGACCATGAATGCCAATATCAGATAAACAGAAAAAAACCAACCAAATGCAATTTCTCCAACATAGAAATAGGTAAAGCGTGTCTCCATTTACATCCTAACCAAGGATCTATTTCGATACGAACAGCAGATCCATTACCTATCTTCCATCCCAAAAAATTCCCAATAATATCAAAAGCCCAAAGGATAGCTTTCCAACATATTGAGATATTCTTGTTTTTCTTATCAGGGGATCTAATCCATTCCAGAATATTCATTGGCTGAATGTATTTTTGAAAAGCAATCTTTACCCACAAACCTGTGCCTTGTATGATGTTCCAAACTTTTTTTGCTGCAAGAGCCTTAGCAAATACAATTGGAACTTTAAGTCCCCATCCACCCTTAGACTTTGGATAAGCCAAAATCTTCCAAGATGTCCAGGGTAAGCCAAGAGCATTCAGTTTGCCAGACCAGAGAAATTTGAAACAAAGCTTTCTGATTTTTTCAATAATCCCCAAAGGTATCCAGAAATGCATCCAATAGACAGGGATGGCCTCGAAAACTACTTTAATCAAAATCAACTTACCACCTTCAGATAACCATCGAAAACTCCAGTTGTTAGTTATGTTCTCAACCTTAATAATCAACCAATCCCAATCTTTTAAAAGGTATCTACATGGTTTGAGGTGAAACCCAAGATATTTCATACCATTAACAATTCTGTCAATAGGAAAAGTGAAAATATTTTGTAAAGTGACAATCTCAGATTCTTCCATACATGGAAAATATAAAGTAGATTTATCATTGTTTATCTTCATCCCAGATGCCTTATAGAATATCATTAAAATCTCATATAAAGTTGATAGAGATTGTTCAGAACCATCATTGATCATTACTATATCATCCACAAAAAGAACATGAGATAAAATAATATCATTTCCAAAGGATAAACCATGATAAGTCTCATTTGCTAAGGCAAACAGTATAGCCTGGCTTAAACCTTCCACCACCACAAGGAACAATAATGGTGCCAAAAGGCATCCTTTTCTAAGTCCCCTGCCTGCTTTAAAAAAAGTGGTTGCTACTCCATTAATCAGCAAAGAGAAGGAAACAGATGACAGACTACTCAAGCTGTAAAATTCCCAACAAAACCTAATTTGGAAAGTATAACTCGAAGATAGGTCCAACTTACACGGTCATAAGCTTTTGATAAATCAATCTTAATCATAACATCCTTTAAGGATTTGCAATGCATAGTGTGCATACCTTCCTGGATAACGCCCACAGCATCATGGATCTGCCTACCCGGTAAAAACCCAAACTGTTCATCAGATATGCATCTACCCAGAACATTTCTGATCCGGATGGAAATAATCTTACCAAAATTTGTGTAAACAAAATTACACAATGAAATCAGACGAAAATCCTCAAAATATAATGGTTGATTAATCTTAGGAATGAGTGCAAGAAAAGTTGAATTGAAGACCGCAAGAATCTTACCACTGATCCAAAAAAGCTCGATAACTCTCAATAAATCCTCTCCCAAAACATCAAAAAGACATCTATAAACCTCAACAGGGATTCCATCCGGTCCCGGGTTTTTGTCATTTTTGCTAATGGAGAGGATATACTTAAGATCTTGCATATTAACGAGCATCATAAGCTCACTATTATCCTCCTCCGAAACATATAAGGGAATATAACCTGCACTATGCACAATTTCTGGTAAATGAAGATCAACTTCTTCCTTGAACAAACCTTCAAAATGTTGTATCCCAGCCTCAACAATAACCTCAGCACCTTCAACTAGATTTCCAGAATCATCAAGAATTTTCCATATAGTATTAAGATTTTTCCTATGAGCAACAAATTTATGGAAAAAAGGGGTATTGTCCTCACCACAAAGTAGCCACAAAGCCCTACTTTTTTGTCTGGCCTCCTTTTCTCAACAGCATAAGATAGTTCTCTTACGAGATTCAAGCTCAACCAAAGACAATTTATCCTCCTCCGATGTAAAATCGATGATAGCGCTATCAAAGTACCTCTTCAATTCATTTTCAATGTCCACAAGATCCTTAATATCTTGAGCTTTTTTCTTCAAAGACCATTCAATGGCTAAATCTTTGATTCTTTTAAGATTCACTACTAATTGGGTTGCAGCAGATACCTCAGACAAAACATCAAAAACCACCCAGGAATCTTTTAGAATCTCAACTAAATCAGCATGCTCTAACCAACAAGCATTAAACTTGAAAGGATAGTGTTTCTTAGAAGTATTGGAAGATAATTGTAAAAACACAGGTTGATGATCTGAGTCTCCCCCACTCCCAATCCATTGCTTAAAAATAAAAATCCTTATCTAGGAAATCAACAGATAAAAGAAGTATGTCCAGTCTTTTACATATACACTCAGTTCCCAACTCTCCTATTAGACCATGTGGGGATGGAATCCAAAGGAGCAATGTCAACAAGACCTAACCCAATCAAAAGATTGGTAAAGTAATCAGTTAATGCATCAACACGAGCATTAACCCCCCAAATCTCAGACAAACCCAAAGAGAAATTTAGATCTCCCCCAAAAACCAGATAAGTGCTTTTGAAGCAATCCATTCCCGAGAGATGATTCCAGAAATTTTCCCTATCCAGGTAAGGCCCATAAAGATTTAAAAAGGTTATATCCAACTGCAAATCTATGGAATGCATAACAACACAAAGACCCGAAGTCATAGCCCATGCATTCATCAGAATGAAATTACGAGACCTCCACCCCAAAAGTAAACCACTAGATCTGCCCTTAGCATCAATAGATACAAACTGCTAACCTTTAACTAAAATTTCCATTTCCTTAATCAAAATATCACCTTCACACATAGTTTCTTGAATATAAATAACATCTAAAGACTGTTTTTCAATCAGCCTTTTCACAACTAGTTTTTTAGAATGACTAGCCAAACCCCTGCAATTCAAAGTCATAAGAATCATAACGGGAACTTCGAAGAGGCATACAATGCTCTAAGTGCCTTACATCCATCCTTCACAGAAAGGTTAGAATTAACCAAAACCCCAAACCGACCCTTAACCGACTGTTTATTCTCAATTGGAACACAATCTGATCCTAAACCATCAATAATAGATTTAGAAAAAGAACGAAGAAAATATCCCTTGCGAACACCAGGTAAAGTCCTAGGTGGAGAAACAAAACCAAGGTCTCTTAATGCTTCCTTTTGAACAGGTTCAAGAGAAGAAACCAAATCAGATACCTTCTCACTGTTAAAACCCCCAAGGTCCTCAACCAAATTATTAATACACATAGGTTTAAGATTAGATAAGGAGTAATGTGAACCCAATTCCTTATCATCTAAAGGAGTTAAGTTTAAATCCTCTGAGTAGTCATCATGCAACATACCCTCCTTAGCTATTAGATTAGTCTCACTTTTTTTTACCCTCCAAAATTTTTTAACAGAAACATGTTTCTGAATAAAGGGAAGTGAACAATCATTTGCTAAATGTCCATAAACATGGCATCTGTAACACCTAAAGGGTATCCCCATATAGTCCAATGGTTGTTTGAATTCAGAATTTCCATTTTTTACAACCAAATCAGCAGGTAACCCATTTCTGAAATCTAGCAAAACTAATACCTGGCCCACACAACAAACCCCAGTTTGAAGATAAGAAAAATCAATTTCTAAATGGGTGCCAAGAGTATTTCCCACCAATTTAAAGAAACCACTAGACCAATATTCAAAAGGCAAATTGGGGAGTTTAACCCAAATCAGGATATGATCATACCTTTCAACACGGGGATCAAATAGTGGCCTCCACCTTTTGGTCAAAAGTCCAGCAGTGTCCCATCGCCAAACACCATCAAGAACCAGTTTAGCATCTTTTGGTTTGACGAATTTGAAGGCAAGCCAACCTCTCGGGAGGAGATATATCGCAGGAGGCATACTAACAACTTATTTCCAAGCCTTTGCAGCCCATCCATTTAAGCTGTCAGCGTTAAACTTGCGACCTCCAAACCTCCCAACCAGAGTCAAAGCATTAGTGAGAACAATGTCATTTAAGCCCACATCCTCGCCCACCGTCAACAAAACCGGTTTTAGCAACTGCTTAATAGGCTTGTGGGGTTTCTTCTTAAGACCACCAGCCTTCTTCAAACCCAATTCATCGGCATCTGACAGAGAATCCGAAACCCTTGCAGAATTCCCCAATGATTCCTCAACGTCGACTGAGAGGGTATCCAAACCCCGAGCTGATTTCCCAGAAGTAACAGGAGGCAACACCAAGTCATTTGAAACTGGGAAACCCAAATCACCAACCAGCCCCCGTCTAAAATCCACAGACTTAACAGATTCCACATTAATATCCCGCTTACAAGATATCACCAAATCACCCAATACATCACCCCCAAGGCATGTAATAGGTTCAAAGCCCTTATCATCACCAAAATGATCCCCCAAGACACTAGCCTTCAAACCAATACTCAAATCACCAAGAGAAACTGTAGACAACGAGTGTGAACTAGTTACATACCTTTTATCCTTAATACTGAAACCCGGGACCAGAGCAGATTTAACATGATCCATAGAATTACCCTCAGAAACCCCACAAAACATAGGGCAACCACAACCTCCAGACTTATGTATGCAACCCAATGCCGAAGGCCCTAAATCATAGAAAGATCTCACTCCATGCACTTCTCCCTCAACCAAACAATTAACCACAGGCTCTGCTGTCATCTTTGGATCAACCATAATCCCCGGAAGACAAGAATGAAACACAGAAACCCCTACAGCTTCTTTACCCACATTGAAAAGCTTCAAACCCCTCGGCGAAAGCGGAACATAATCCTAAGGAAAATCCTTATAAATCCCACACTGCACAGGAGAAACCTGACCTCCTTCCAAAACATCCGCAGCAGGTAAAGTTACTAATGTCGAAGGATGGATTATTGAACAATACCTCCCACTAGCCTCCATGACAATGTTCAAACAGGAAAAATCAAGATTATTACCAGCCTCAGTCTCACACCGCAGCGGAGCACCCATGACCTCCGTGGAAAACAAAACGATAGATTGTAACGTCGAAACCCTCACACCATCGACTATACCGCCATTAAAACCCTTCGTCAACCCCGATGGAGTACGAGCAAGTGATTTCATCGATCGAAGAGACATAATAGCATGGGCGTCGTGTCGATGCCAAGATAATAGAAATCAATGATAAGGATGACAAACGAAGTCAAATAACCCCAACAATTAAGAAGGATTCAGATACGTTGGTAAAAACCAATCCAACAATAAATGATAAAGCTGTCTCTGAAAGCTTCTGTCCAGACGTCACACCAGAACTTGCCAAGCGTCACCACAATAACGTCAAGATTAAAGACCTGCAGATTAAACCCATACTTACCTCAGATCTCCAAGCGTCGTCCAACTCAATCTGCATTAATCAATAAGTATGTTCTGTACTCAAGAAACCATCAAAACTACCCATGCGCTCCAAGAACCTCTTCAACCCTAATATTAACAAGTGTTACATAGCCGAGTGAATAGGTATATATAGAGGTCATGGTCATTATTGAGAGGAGCATGGGATTTGGATATATATGAATATATTGGGGTATTTGGAGGAGATTCTCCTATTCTTTAAAGAGTTATTATGTAACCGATATCTCTTATCTATTTTGGAGTTGTGCTCCATGATCAAATTTATTATGCATTTTGCGTATGATGTTTTATAATGTTTTTCTAGGCATTTGATACATAAGATTTGGTATCAGAGCTTACGGTCCTTGGTTTGGCTCCTTCAAAATGAGACATCCTACCATTTTGGCTGTAACTTTATTTCTAGGAAATTTAAGAAAATTGAATTTTTATGAAACTAAGCAGAAATAGTGAAGTACTTGTGTTACAAATTTCAAATATTGGTTCACACAAATTCCAAAGTTAGGGATTTTTTCATTGGTCTTGGAACTATTCTCAAGCAGGTGTTCATGGTAAAGTAGTCGTATCTAATTCTATAAAAATCCAAATTGAGTGCCACCGGTTTCCTTTGAAAGAAGATGGATCATAGTGTTTCAAGTCCAAATTTTAGAATTCGATCGAAAACATTGGACGTGTGGCAAACAATACAATTTCACTCTCCTAAAAGGGCCTAATTGAACAAGTTTTGTGAAAGTTACAATAACTTTCTTTTGGCGTGTCAAAATTTGTTCAAACTTGTGGCATTGCCTATAGGACATATCATGCTACTACAAGTCAAAATTTTAGATTTAGAGCTCCCTAAATTTCAAAGTTACATCAAGTGCAAGGTTGGCCAACATGGCAGTCTTTGAATCAAGGTTTTAAAAGGTTGTTAACATAAAATTAACATAACTTTCGACTAGGTTTTCTGATTTAGGTGATTCAAATCCATGAGAAATATATTAAAAATAAGAGAATATATTGGAAAAATGATAATTACTATTTGGGATTTTTTTTGTTAATATGGTGAGGTTAAAAGTTGAGTATTTTGGTTAAACTTTAATTAAGAATCAATAGCTCAATACTTATATTTAGAGGAGATATATATATACATGAAATTGATCATATGAGATGGTTGCAAAGAAAAAAGAAAAAAAAAACTCTTTTTTTTCCCAAGAATTTGTTTTAATAGTGAAGTGGTGGGAGAGTCTCGGTGAAAATATTATAATGTATGTCAAAAGTCGTAAGAATATGAAAAGCTCTTCTCTAATAAATAGATCAGGATACAAACGAAGCATATGCATAAAATTCAAGATGAATTCAATGAAGCTAAAGAATATCTTTTTAAATTATAGAAGGATGACAAGGAATTAAAGGAAGAACTCAAGAAGAAGTGATGAGCTATCAAAGATAGGAGACCTTAAAAGCACTCATTAAGAAGGTTAACAAATTAAAACATTAAAATATTAGAAAAGGATTTCATCAAGCCAAAATTATTCCCATAAGATTTCATGCCAAAATCCTTAGTTTCCATCTTGTTATTTTAAGTGGTCTAAAAAGGATTATTTAGTAAAGTGTTTAGATTACTACTTGGTTTAGAATTAGAAGTTATGATCACACAAGAGTTTAGATTGTTAAGAGATGGTAATGAAATAAGAATATTTTTTTTAAAATGCAACCACAATCCATAAATATATAGAGCAAATATACACACAAATTTTGAAGTGATGCCCTTCATTAGACATTATAAACATTTATATAGAAATGCAAGATGCCGCAAATGTTAAACTTCCCACAGAATTTGAAACACAACTTTATTTATAGAGAAACCAAAATAAAATTGTCAATTGGTTAGATGCCAAATGGTATAGATTTTATCACTCCCTCTATAACTAACATCTAATCAAGCAAGACTTTCTCACAACAAATCATTGTAACATCTCACCATCGATGGAGACACAACATTACCAATAACATTAAACCACATAAACCTCATCCTTTAACCAAAACTTATACATGTACTACACAATAGCTTCACCATATTTTCCGAAATAACTAAAATTAAGATTTAAAGTTCTCCAAACTTCAAAACTCGCCCAAACAAAACCTATAAAAACCCAAATACACTCAAAGCAAATATAATCAACTTTCAAAATATACATAATTGATTCCTCACACCTCAAAATAACACATCACATGATAATCACAAAATATGCTTTATCATCTTAAAACATCACATGATAATCACAAAATATGCATTCAAAGAGGATTCTTATGCAAATATCTTAACAGAATAATTTATTTAAGAAAGAGACTATGGAGAAATTAGAAACACATCATCAAAATGAACATATTAAAAAAACAAAAATCAATTTATGAAACGGTACAGAATAATTTATTTAAGGAAGAGACTATGGAGAAATTAGAAACACATCATCAAAATGAACATATTAAAAAAAACAAAAATCAATTTATGAAACGGTACAGAATAATTTATTTAAGGAAGAGACTGGAGAAATTAGAAACACTCATCATCGAGATGAACATGTTAAAAAAACAGAAATCAATTTATGAAACGGTCTGTATAATTTATTTAAGGAAGGGACTATGCAGAAATTAGAAACACTCGTCATCAAGATGAACATATTAAAAAAACAGAAATCAATTTATGAAACGGTCTGTACCATAGACAAACGTTAAAATAATTCCCTCTTCTTCTTCAAGTGAAGATTCATTCTCTTTAAACAAGTTTACAACGAGATCCTTGTAGCATTCATTTAAGCAAAAACCATTTGGATTGCACTTCAAAGTTTGGCGTTCATTTAAGCAATGCCATTTGGATTGCACTTCAAAGTTTCAGCTTCCACGTGCATGGATGTTATCACATATGTTCAGAGCATGACACGTCTCTATACAACAGTCGATCGATTATTCAAACACATGGTAGCTATTTAAATTAGTTAGGTTTGCCAATAGAATGAACTGCAAACTGTATTCAGAAATCTAACTATCAGTTAGTTTTGGCTTTTGTCTCATAGATAGATGGCTGCAACCAGTGGTGCTCCTCTGAATGCCGAGCTCCTCAGGGCTTCGAAGATCATTCCTGATGTTGTAGACGAAGTGTGTGAGCCGTTTCTGGATATGAGAGTCATTTACAGAAATCAGATTGAAGTTGCATGTGGTTTGGCAATGAGGGTGGCACAGACCCAAGGGAAACCACATGTGGAGATGAGGGGCAGGTCTTTTGAGTTATCCACAGATTTATATACACTCATGATGGTTGACCCAGATGCTCCCACCCCCACAAATCCCTCCTTCAAAAACTTCTTGCATTGGCTTGTTATCAACATCCCTGGCCAAACTCCTCCCACATTAGGTAAAGCTTCTGGATCCGCCCAAACCTTCAATATATACATATTGCCTTTCTTGATCTGCCTAAACCTTCAATATATACATATTGCCTTTCTTGATCTTCCCAAAGCTTCTATATATGCATATTGGGTTTCTTCTTATTGAGAGTTGTATTTATTGTCACTGTTGATGTTATTTGCAGAGATATGGGAGACTGGAAAAGAAGTGGTGCCATATATGGGTCCAGCCCCACCTGAAGGTTGCCACCGTTATGTATTTCTCCTCTTCAAGCAGGTATGTTTTCAAAGCTTTTTCATATTCCATATCATTCTATAGAATTTTTTGTAAGATAAGAAACATGTGTACTGTGTTCAATAAACTCAGAACACAGGTTTCTTCTATTACAAATAACTCTCTCACCTGTGAATGATGGATTCTCTTATTTCGATTCTATAGAATCTTTATATGCTTTTAGTAAGGCTTCTTATCTCTGCAGAAGGGAAAGATAAACGTGGATCCTATTCCAGACAGGAAGCTTTTCAAAGTTGGGGATTTTATGAAACAGCATCAGCTGAGTCCTCCAATGGGTGGATCATACTTCTTCGCCAAAAAAGGAGATGAACTGGAACACACAGGAAATCAAGCTCCCTTCTGATGTCCTGACATATTGAGGTGGAGATGGAATACGTATATAGATATTTAGTGATAGATCACCCATTTAGGAGGGGAGAGCTACATGCAGATTTTATATGCTGTAAATAGAGTCAACTGAATTCTCTGTGTAAATAACCAGAAATAATAAAGAGAAATCATGTTTGTTTATTGTAACTGGAACAAAGTTGTTAATCCATGCAACTAAATCCTGTTTCTTCTTCCCTACAATTTGTAATTTTAAGAAGGTTGTGTTAATGATTCTGGATTTTTGGTTTTGTAACATTGTAGCGAGACCATTTGAATATAAAGTCCTCCTGACGAGGGGAGAGGTGAATAAGGAGGGAAGAGCGGAATGGAACTTGGCATTCTTTCAAGATTTGGTCAGATGGGTTCCTTATCGCCAATGAACCATACCTCATACCTGTGCAGGCTGAAAAATATATATAAATATTTTAATATATATCTATCACTAGTTTTTGTTTGTACTCTACAATGAAAATCTCCCAAGCTAATTATGTATCATTCTAGGAAGCAAGTAGATAGTGAAAATTGGAATTTGCTCAACAAAGAAAATCTACCAAAGCTAATTATGTATCATTCTAGGAAGCAAATAGATACTAAAAATTGGAATAACTTTAATAAAAGTGGTTGTTAAAGAATTTTTTAATCTAATTTAAATATTATTATTTCATTGATAAAAATTTGAACCATAGAAATTTGTATCAAAATCAAATCATCTCATTTAAGAAATATATTCAAAATATTGATATTGTGTCTCAAACTTAATTCATCTCACTGAAAAAATTAATACATAATTTTATCTAAAATATATATATATATAAAATTTCAGATTTAGTGCACAATTTTATCTCAAAAATATATAAAAATTTCGAGATTTTCTATTCGAATACGAATTTTCCTGTAGAACACGAATTTTCCTTGTCCTGTAGAACACGAATTTTCTCAGCATGTTCATCATTTTTTTTTATCTTTCTGACCTTCTATGTCAATTTTTGACATTACTAGCTTGCTCTTCAATCTTTTGACTTGTGCTTTAATTAGCCCATGATACCTACGAATTTTCTCATCATGTTCATCATTTTTATCTTTCTGACCTTCTAACACAATTTTTGTCATTACTAGCTTGCTCTTCAATCTTTTGACTTGTGATTTAATTAGCCCATGATACCTTCTAGAGGTTGATAAATCTAGAGCATAATTGATCTTCAAATTTTTCCTCCAATTCTCCATCTTCTAGACCAGACGATCTTAACCCAACTATTGAAAATACCAACTGACCTCAAATGAGAGGAACCTTCTTTCCTAATGAACTAGTTGCAATTGGTGTGTGATTGGTCTATCGAAACACGGATTACAGAGTTTGGAACTTCCTTAAACTTGTTTGTTGTCACAATTTGGTAGAGCATATCTACCTTACCATTTTTAAGACTATCATAGAATTCCAAACCACTCAGAAGTACCCACTCAGTTATCAGTTTCGGGGTACTTACCTTCATACCAGTTTCAGGGTACTTACCTTCATACCGGTAAGATCTTTGTCCCTCATCTTCAAGTGAAAGCCTATGCATCCTCTCTTCTCCTAAAGTGTTGTGTTTTCAAGCTTACTAAATAATTATGACTCGGCACTAAAAACCTCTCTGCCTCTTGCTTATTGTCTCGTTCCCAAGTAACAAGATAAAATGTGAAGTTCTTCCTCTCATGTCTAGAAACATTACCAAAATTACAATTTGTTATGTCAATTGGAAGCCGAAGTATCCTCTCTTCTCCTCGAGTGTTGTGTTTTCAAGCTTATTAAATAATTATGACTCGGCACTAAATACCTCTCTGCCTCTTGCTTATTGTCTCGTTCCCAAGTAACAAGATAAAATGTGAAATTTTCCCTCTCATGTCTAGAAACATTACCAAAACCACAATTTGTTATGTCAATTGGAGCCAAAGAAGACAAATTTCCCACATCTACTTTGACAGAGTAAGGCAAGAAATATTGCCGACACTCACTTTGTGGCAAAACTTCCTTTCACAAAGTAAGGCAAAAAATACCTCTTTGCCTCTTGCTCATTATCCTCGTCCCAAGTAATTGGATAAACTACTAAAAATTCTATCTCATGTCAAGCAGAAGTGTCGCAATTACAGCTACTATGCCAACTAGAACCAAACAAGTCAATTTGCTCAACACTCACTTTGTGGCAAAACTTCCTTTCACAAAGTAAGGCAAAAAATACCTCTTTGCCTCTTGCTCATTATCCTCATCCCAAGTAATTGGATAAACTACTAAAAATTCCATCTCATGTCAAGTAAAAATTCCATCTCATGTCAAGCAGAAGTGTCGCAATTACAGCTACTATGCCAACTAGAACCAAACAAGTCAATTTGCTCAAAATGTTTTCAACGGACCGAAACTGTCACGTCCCCATCCCTCATCTCGACGATGGAGAAGACGCGACCAACACACTGCTGCTGTCAAGGTAATCTAACCTCATGAACATAAACATAAAAATAAAAAGCATTAATATAAAAACATACACAGATGCATAATGCAATCTAGCGGAAGAAAACACATGAATAACACATTCATCATGTTCATAAATCATTAAACAAATAGTTTGCATAGATTAAGCATAAAAAGACTTATCTTGAAAAGGAGTTGGCCCGCAACTAGCTACGTCACTGCGGCGTTTCACCCAACCATAGGCCAGTGTGCTCATCAATTTCTTAGCATCACTGCCACCCCAAGCTGGGCATGATTCCACGAGGCACTGGGGAACAACAAGCTCACACATAGCCAAAACCATACATCCATAGTCAAGCCAACACACCGTTGGGTTTCACAGACTGTCCAGCCAAGCCAATAAGAAATTGGGTTTTACAGGCTGCTAAGGCAACTAACCAACAACACATGGGTTCCTTGGACTTACTCAGCCAAGCCACACTTTGCATCAACCACATAGTTAACCAATTAATCAAGCATAGCCATACACAACTGTTGGATATGAACAAAACGTCTCTGGGAAACTAAAATGAAATAGCCGAGGGGAAAACAACCTTGCATGAGCAAATACGTTTTGAGGAAACATTCATGGACTTCACGGAGGTAAAAAACGGCCTCCTCAAACCCTCAAATCCTGGATCTACTCTCCCATTCGCTGGGTATTGCCAAAAATGGATTTGTAACAAAAAATGACCCGGTAAATTGGTGAAAACCACCTTGTGAGAGAAAATACGTTTTCACAAAATGTTTTATGGGCATTGTAGGAGCTGAAACGACCTCCATACACACCCAAATCATGGGTCTCCTTAGCCCACTCACTGAACAACACAACAATGGGTTTCCTAGCTTGGAGAAATTTGGAAAAAAATGCAAAAAAACGTGAGGGAAGCTCCCAGCTTGCTCACAGTGGCAAAAACGGCCTCCTCAAACCCCAAAATCGTGGCTCCTTCCTTCTCATTCGCCCAGCAACACCGAAAAAGAATTATGGACATGGAGAAGTGAAGAAACGATAGCAACTCGTGAGGGGGAGAGCTCAGCAAGCTTCAGTTGCGTGAGGGAGCCAAACCTCCATGAGGATGGGTGGGGAATGAAAGACATGGGTGCATAATGGATTGGGCATGCATTCCCAAGCTTTTACTTGCCCCACAAGTCAAAAACACACTTTCCAAAAATGGGTGGTCTTCCCAATTCGAAATTTACCTCCATACCTTTCCCATCCCAAGGAAATAACGTCCTCAACCAACTTAGAGATGATTGGGCACAAAAGTCAAAAAGGGTAGTTGACAACTTATGGGTTTTCCCTTGACATTGGCTTTTCCCCATTGGCCCAAAGGGTTTGATTATTTCCCCCTCCCTATTCCTTGTGAAATCATGCCCCCATCTCTTTAACGTTGCGGCGCATAGCTAGTTGTGGTATTTTTATTAATTTGCATTTTACATGATGTCTCAAACATATCATACCTGGATAGCACATAAACCATCGGCATCGATTTTAATCATCGATACATAAGACACTAAATCCATGGTGGGGCATTTTCCTTTAGCTCCACACCACGATTAAATACAATATTTACATCATATGTCATTCAATAACACAGGGTCAAAACCCGGGTGTTGAAAAAGTGCGACCTATGAATATTCTTGCTCCAAGAACATTTTTGAATTCCAAGATTGTTCTCCAAGAACCTTGTGCCTCCCTCGACCTGGTTCTGCCGTTGTGGAGTCTAGACTCCTTCCAGATCCATGCGTTCGGGTTGCCTAAAAACTGTAGCGAGATTGTCCTTGCTTTTGCAGTTCTGTGGTTGTCCTTTGGAGTTTGATTTCAGCCTATTCGACTTGGCGGATCAGTCATTGAAGAAAGAGCTTTCAAGTCTGGTGGAGTGTTCGTGCTCCCATTGCATAGAGCTCTGTTGTCCTTCTTGATCAAGAAGGTTGTTCGATTTGTTCTCTAGGTTTCTCAGTCGGAGCATCAAATCCTTGTTGAAGGCTATTCTAAAGCGTATTGTTGCAGTGGAATCTTGATTGCTCCTACAATTCACTCCTCTGCTTCAGCCCTAGTTTGTTTTCTTGCTTAGTGTATCGGATCTCTTGCTCTCTTCGCTTCCGCAGTCTCGGAAGGCTTTTGTTGTCCACTTGCCAATGCCCTGTTCGCCGCCGCCTTTGGAAGGCCTTTGGTGTTAGCTCGCCGATACCCCGATCATCGCCGCCGTCGTTGTTTCGGGATTCTTGTTCTCTCCGTTGCCGCCGTATCAGAAGTCATTTGGTGTTATCCGACCGTCGATCACAATGCTGTTTCGAAAGTCTTTTGGTGTTAGCCTCTTCGATCGTCGATTCCCTGAACATCGTTTCGGAAGGCAATTGGTGTTTTGTTCATCGATCGCCGCCACTGTTTCAGAAGGAATTTGGTGAGTGATTTCGTCGATCCCTGAGCTTATCGCTACCGTCGATTCGGAAGGCTTTGTGACTGTGTCGTGGGAGTCTTTCCGCTCGCCGATTTCGGATGATTTTTGGTGCTTGTGCCAAGGGTTTAGTGGAGTCCAGTGGTTGGTGTTTGCGTGCCCGGGCTTCGTGCCTGGCCTTGCAGGTTTGCTGAATCTGCTGGGATTTTCGCTCCACCTTGGGTAAGTTACCTTCTCTGTCTTTTCCCAGGTTTTTGCTGGTGATCATGAGCTGCTTTTGGGCCAGAATTCTGGGTCATCCTGTGTCTTGACCTTAGTGCAATCCTGTGCTAGAACCTTGTCAAGTTCTGTTGTCTTTGGAGGAGGTCTGCTCTGCCTTTGTTGGTGGTCGGATGTCCTGTGGGGAGCTTCCCCTGCCTCGTCCTCGAGACTTAGAGGTTTTCAAGAAATTGATAGCTTCTAGTGGCAAGAGGAAAGGTGGGACTGCTCAGAAGTTTGTCAAGAAAGTGGACATACCTTCTGTTGAACTCCCAACTGAGAAAACTTGTCGTTCGACTCTAAATCTAGCTAAACGTGGGTTAATTGGGTAGTTTACTGGTCTTTGGCCTTCTCCTAAGGCCATTGACGGGTGGGTGCAGAGGAACTGGCGGCCACTAGTCTCTGATGACATCTGTAACCATTTTGTTGGGAGAGGTTACTACGTTTTCGTATTTGACTCCGCAGAAGATCGCGATCTTATATTCCGGAACGGTCCATACTTCATGGGCCCTCAGGGACTTTACTTGAATAAATGGACAATAGACTTTGACCCAACGCAGGACGTTTCTTCTGCAGTTCTTGTTTGGGTCAGGTTACCTCATCTCCCTCTGCACTGTTGGAACTCAACCTCCCTCGAAGCTATCGAGAACAAGCTAGGTAAATACATTGACAAGGCTGAACCAAAAGATCAATTTTCTTGTGCGAGAATATGTGTGGAAGTTGACTTAGAGACTGGCTTTCCAGAGGCAATCAATCTAACAGTTGTTGAGTGGTCTTACACCCAGGAGTTGGATTACGAACAAATTCCTTTTAAATGCAGATTCTGTCATGGTTATGGACATTTTGCCCGAAATTGTAAAAAAAAAGAAGAGGATAATGCTAATGAGAAAAATGAGCAGTGGAATCTTGTTCAGAAAGCAGGAAATACCAACCCAGGACCCAAAAAGAAGTTCAAAAAAGGAAAAATAGTGGCTAATGTTGAGAAGCCTCTGGTTTCCCTTATTGGGCCTTCCAATCATTTTGCTGTCCTCAATTCCCCAGATATAGAAGAAGGTGAAGTCCAACAATTAAATGGAAATGAGATGGATTCTGTAG
Source organism: Pseudotsuga menziesii (assembly GCA_001517045.1). NCBI lineage: Eukaryota > Viridiplantae > Streptophyta > Pinopsida > Pinales > Pinaceae > Pseudotsuga > Pseudotsuga menziesii. Next base: position 71,306 of record LPNX010894198.1, read on the forward strand.
AGACTGGCTCTATTCATTCGACTCCTCTAAGGGATGGAGATCCTCTTCTTCCTATTGGGGACTCATCTCCCCCTTCTTATGTTGATATTGCTCGAAAGAAATCGGCTGAGAGTTTTGATTCCTCGGATGAAAACTCCATTGAACAACTATCTAAAAAGGGGGGTAGGAAATCTAAGAAGGAGCTCCGGGAAGAAGAGGCTAAGAGACTTAAGACTCAAGGAAGCCAGTCCACCATCGAAATGTCCTACGAGACGAATAAGAGAACCAGGCCTCCAAAGGGAGCAGTCACTCCCTCAAACCCAAGCAAGTAATGCTTCTAGTCTCTTGGAAATGTAGGGGCCTGGGGAACCCATTCAAGGCTAATGCTAGAAATGACCTTTTGAAAATGGTCTCTTCAGACATTCTCTTACTCCAAGAGACCAAGGTTGACGAGGACGTACTCCTTCTTTTAAGTAAAAATAAGTGGAAGCTAAACTCTAGCAAAGCAGTAAGTGCTAGAGGCACCTGTGGGGGATTGGCCTCCTTATGGTGTGAAGAGAAATTCCATTTAAAAAAGTTTTTTTCCACCCAGCATTGGATTTTCACAGAACTCCTTCATGTTGCCAGTAAGATTTCAATATCCCTGTTCAATATCTATGTGACTGTCAACTACAATGAAAAACAAATTTGTTGGAAATCAATTTCAGAATTTCTGGAGGTCAATTCTCCAGTTAATTTAGTATTAGCAGGTGATCTTAATATCTCTTTGTCTCCTAATGAAAAAAAAGGTGGGCAGCGCGGCAGAGATTTCATGCTCGGTTTTGTGGAGGAGATTATTTCAAATTGGGATTTGAATGATCTTAAACCAAAGTTCGGTCGTTTCACTTGGTCCAACCATAGAGCAGGTGCTGCAAATATATCAACCAGACTTGATCGATTTCTTGTCAGCAGTTCTTTAATTGATGGGAAATCCATTGTCTCAACCAAAATTTTGCCGAAACTAACATCCGACCACCATCCGATCTCTCTGGTGTTTGAAAGAGAAGAGGAATTGGGGCCAATTCCTTTTAGATACAGCCCCCTCTGGACCAATAGAGTGGGGTTCATTGAAGTGGTTTCCCAAGCCTGGTCCCAATACATAGTTGGATCTCCTAGCTTTGTCTGGGAGCAAAAACTGAAAAATACAAAACTCACGTTGAAGCAGTGGATCAAAATTCCCTCCCCGTCCCCTATGAACTCTAGGGTTGTGCAGGTTTATGCTTTAGCTGAAATTCAAATGGGTATGGAAGACATTGACATCTTCACAGCTCACTTAGTGGTGGAGAAATTAGCTCAGGCTAGCACTACTTAATCTTTCAGACATGAAGAAGAGCACCTCAGGTTAAAGTCTCGGTGTCTCTAGCTTAAGGCCGGCGATAAGAATACTGCTTATTTTCACAGACAATGCAGGTCCAGATTGTCCCGCAACCACATCTCTGAAATTGCTATTGGAGATGGAGTCTTTGTTAAAGGCCAAGATCAGTTAAAACTCCATGCTACTAAGCACTATCGGCTTCTTTTCCAGGATGATGGTATCATTGATAAGGAAGTTTCTACTAAATTGTTGGAGAACATCCCTTCTCTAGTTAATGATGCAGACAATTATGATTTAATGAAGCCCTTTACCGAACAGGAAAAGGTTGATACCATCTGGGCTATGGAGTCTGACAGGGCTCCAGGGCCAGATGGTTTCTCCGCTCACTTCTATAAAGCCTGCTGGCCCATCATCAAATTAGACTTGGTTCGTATGGTGTTTTCCTTTCAAAGAAAAGCGAAAGTGGGAGGGTGCACCAACTCTTCATTTCTTGCCCTCATCCCCAAGGAAGTTAATCCTTCTTCCTTTGATAGATTATGTCCTATCTCTTTGTGTAATGTTTCCTATAAGATCCTGGCCAAACTCCTAGCCAATAGATTTAAGCTATTGTTAAGCAAGTTGATTTCTCCTCTCCAGGGTGGATTTGTGAAAGGCAAACACTTAGTGGACAATGCAATACAGGTGCAGGAAGCTCTCCATTCAATCTTCCAAAGGAGAGAGAAAGGTATGCTAATTAAGTTGGACATGAAGAATGCTTTTGACAGAGTTAAGCTTCCCTTCCTTTATGATGTTTTGCTCTCATTTGGTTTCTATTCAGAGTTCGTAAGTTTGATTAAAGCTTGCATTGATGGACCTTGGTTGTCTCCATTAGTTAACGGGAGACCTACGGACTTCTTCAAAGCTTCTAGAGGTCTTCGTCAAGGCTGCCCGATGTCCCCCTTCCTCTATATCTTGATGGCCGAAACTCTCAGCAGAAAATTGATTGCTGACAAGGAAGCTGGAATTATTCCGAGTATCAGGATTGCCAGAGGAGTGGACCCAATCAATCATGCTCTTTTTGCAGATGACTCCCTACTCCTCCGAGGGGCCTCCTTGATTATTGCTTGGGCCTTTTCTGATACTCTTTTAAAATACTGCCTTTCCTCTGGTGCCTTGATAAATAAATCCAAGAGTGTTGTTTACGGTTGGAATGTTGAACCCTCGGCAATTCTTTGAATTTCAGGTTTCTTGGGCTTCCCTGGTTTCGACAAACGGGATAAGATCAAGTATTTAGGCCTTCCTATAACCCTTGGTCCATCGCCTCCCTCTCTTTGGCTTGAAGTTCTGGCAAAGATAAAGGCAAAAATATCTTTCTTGGGTGGTCAGTGGCTAAATAAGGCTGGGAAACTGATCTTGATTAAGGTTGTTCTCTCAGCTTATCCTATTTTCCAGTCCTCATTGTTGCTAGCTCTTAAGAGTATTTCTGCTCAGATTTCTAAATTGTTGCGTGACTTTCTCTGGTCGGGTGGTAAAGGTGGTCTAAACAAGTTGCATTTGGTAAATTGGGAAGATCTTAAGAGGCCATTCTCAGCAGGTGGTCTTCAAATCAGGGACCCTAGCCTTGCTTATCTGGCACTGAGCGACAAGATTCTTTGGCAAATTGTTGTGGATAAACACCATCCCGTAAGCAAGATTTTTTTTAAGAAATATATCAAAGGCGGTTCACTGAGAAATCTCTCCTATATAAATACCTCAACAGGCTCTACTATTTGGAATTCATGTAGAAAAGGTTTTGAATTTTTTAATAAGCAGTTATTTCGAATTCCAGGCAATGGGTAAAGAATACTCTTATGGGAGGACAAAATCTTCGGGAACCCACCTCTTTCCTCTGTCTCTTCTCTATCAGAGATTATGAACTGGGCTTCAAATAAGGGCCTTCTTCGTTTGGCTGACATATGCCTTTGGGATAGTTTAGGGAACTGGGTAGGTTGGTCTATTCCAGATTTACTAGTTCGCCTAAAATCTCAATATCACTTGCTGCTTTTATCTCTCTTTGGTATGGCTCTTGTTCATCACTCCCTGAAAGATTCTTGGGGTTGGGGAAAATATGGTGTTTACACAGCCGCTAAAGGATTTAGCATTCTTCAATCTCCTCAAAGCTCTATTTTTCCTCCAATAATGTGGAAATCTATCTAAGCTTCTCATTATATGCCAAAGGTGATTTTTTTTGTGTGGTTGGCTTTAAAAAACAAGCTGTTGACAGGAGATAACCTTGCTAAACGGGGCTTTAACGGTCCCTTCCGTTGCTGCTTATGCAATTATGCTCTTAAAACCGTAGATCACCTTCTAGTTGATTGTGTATTCTCTAGAAAAGTCTGGGAACTAATACTTCAGGATATGAATTGTTCTATCACAATTCAGTCGTTAGTTCCTGCCCTCTACCTGGGATGGCATGCCAGCCGACCTCTGAAATCTTCCTCAGCCTTATTGCATTTTCATTGGTACTCAATTTTAAAATACTCTTGGTGGGCACTGTGGCTGATTAGGAACAATTGTATTTTTAATGAAACGACCCCCTCTATTCAGCTCGATGTACATAATTCCAAAAAATGGTTCGCTGAATCCATAGCTTGCTCAACGGCCTCCCTCTCGGATCCATCGGCTTCCCTCTTGGCTCCATCGAGGATGGGCTTTGCTTCAATTGTTTCTGGAAACAAATTGCAATTCCTAAAACCGTCTAAATCCTTGCACTGGAAATTTCGTGGAACTGAAGATGCTTTAAAGGAAAAGCTGATGTGCTATGTTTCAGCTGCTATATTTTTTTATGGAGCGTACAAAGGAAACCCCGGTGTCTCCGGCGCTGGTGGTGTCATATTCTTCCCTGGCAGATTAATTCATCTCAGCTTCAGTTGGGGTCTCGGTTCGATTACAAACAATCAGGCTCAATGCTACAGTTTACTTATGGCAGTTCAGCTTGCAAAAGGAAAAGGGTTCAAGTCAATAAAAAAATTTGGTGACTCCGAGATGTTGGTGAAAACTCTTAATACAGCAGTCACCTTCAACAACTCTCTCCTGAACGTAATTTTGCAGAGAATTAAGACAACTTTGAAATGCTTTGACCGTGTGGAATCTTATCATATTCTTTGGGGGTTAAACAAATTGGCAGACTCCCTAGCAAACAAAGGATGCCTCCTTCCACAAGGAATTCTCAATATTGATGGGAAACCAAGTGTATTTCATCCCATTCCATAATGGACTTTCTCCCAGTTGTAACTAAATGTTTATTTGTTAGTAGTTCTATTCAATTGTAAGCCTCAGTACAGTCTTTCGACTTCTAGATACTTGTAATTTGTTGATTGGCATTTGCCAAAACTTACATGCTTCTCCATTTTTATAATAAATTTACCTGTTTGTGTTAAAAAAAAAAGACCCGGGGTGTTACAGAAACAAACTTCCTGAAAAAGATAATGGCTCAGTGGCCAATTTTCTCACCTCTCCATTGTTAGATTCCAAAAGGATTTTCCCAAGCTGAAGGAATTGACTACAATGAATTCATTTGTGGCCAATTTTCTCACCTCTCCACTGTTAGATTCCAATAGATTCCAAAAGGATTTTTCGAAGCTGAAGGAATTGACTACAATGAAACATGTGTGTACCCAAAATGAAATTCATTCACCTTGTTCTTTTCCTTGCCGCTTCACATAAATGTGAGGTCCATCAGGTCCATCAAATGGATGTCAAAATGCCTTTTTGCATAGGGTTTGCAAGAATAAATTTATGAGGGATACCTCCCAAATATGCTCGTAATGACTCCAACCTTGTTTGTCACCTTAATAAATGGCCTCAATGGCCTCAAGCAAGCTCCTTGATCTTGCTATGCCAAAATGAATAGCTTTCTCTTTGACACCGGTTTTCTATATGCCATTCTAGCTCCAATGTCTATACCATGAAAGTAGGGAACCATATCACCATCATTTTTCTCCATGTTGATGGCCTTATTCTTAATTGTAGTGACCCTAAAATTTTAACTCATTGTGAAACCCAACCTTAAAAGAAATTTGAAATGATTTGAATTCTTATTGGCCTCCAAGTCTTGCAAATGAAAGAAGGAATTTTTATTTCTCAATCTAAGTATGCTTGTGACCTTGTTCGTCTCTTTCACGTGAATGATTGTAAACCATCTCCATCTCCTTTCTAGTATGGTGTCAAGCTTTCATCCACTTGCACTACACCCGTAGCAAATTCTACCTTGTACAATCAATTAGTTGGCAATCTTTTATACTTGACTCATACCCATCACGATATTTCCTTTGATGTTGATCTTCTTGCTCGATATATTAATAATCACCATAAAGTCATTGGAAAGCAACAAAAAGGATGCTTGGATATATCTAAGGTATAGTTCAGTTTGGGATTCATTGCAGTTTAGGGGGCATCCCTTTTTTATTGGTTTTATTAATTAAGATTAAGCCGGCAGCCTTGATGATCAAAATTTTACTGCAAGTTATGTTTTTAGTGTCGGTTCTAGAACTATCACTTGGGCTTGTAAGGAACAACTTTAGTAGAAACAAAGTATAAAGATACATTTAATGCAAGTCAATAAGCATTTTAGCTTCGATATATCCTTTCAAAGTTTGGACTAGAGGAGTAGCATCTAACTACCCTCTAGTGTGACAATATAAGTGCCATCAAGATCACCAAAGATCCAGTTCAACATTAGTGCACTAAAGATCCAGTTCAACATTAGTGCAGTGAACACATTGAGCTACATATGCACTTCATCATAAAGCTTATTCAGGATCATATTCTTGAAGTGCTCTTTTGTCCTATAGATTATCAAGTTGTAGACATCTTCACATAGTCTCTTACATAAGTAAAGTTTCCTAAACTTCAATCTATGTTAGGAGTTCGAGGATTTGTCATTAAGTTGGATAGGCTTTAATGTCTCTTTTCTTCTCCTATTGTCTCACTTTGTAAATCCTTCAATCCTGTCATAATTTGTTCTTAAGAGGGGTGTTATGATATTTAGAACTTAAGAGTTAGTTAAGATCAACTTGGTATAATATGTCTTTAGGTAAAGTGTGTTTCTTCAATATGCATTAGTATGGATTTGTACTTATGTAATCCGACGGTCAGGACAAGTTCTAGATATAGAGTGACATGATGGTTCATCTTCATCTCGATCTTAATGGCTATTGATTCACAGTTTAACACCTGATGGGTCCATGATCTCTATTTAAAGAGAATGGAGGATCATTTGCTTGATGATCGATTGTGAGAAACTCATGTGTAAATATTCTTTCCTTTAGCATTAATATATTGCCTCAAGTAGTTATTTGGTTGGGGTCGTGCACTGTTTAGCTCTTTATGGGTTTTAACCACGTAAAACATCGACGTGTTGGTTTGTGATATGTTTTTGTGAGCGGTTGCTTAAGGTTTTCAACCTTGTGGAAATACCATGTTTTAGTTGAACATAAAAGTCCCACTACTTTTGCTTTTATCTTTTATTTATTTTTTATTATTTAACATACTTTTTTTTATAATTAAAAATCCTATTTTTTTAGTTCAAATTAAAAAAAACCATAAGTGAAAAACATTTAGCACTATTCAATTATGTGCAAGATCCCATATGATAATAAAGTTCCAGTTATCTAAATTGTATGTCCTTGGAGACCAAAAAAATGATCATGTAAGTTAGTTATAACAATGCTTATCCCATGAAACAAAAAGGGATGGAAAAATCTATACTAATCTTATATATACAGTTTGCATCAAAGATTTTATGAATTCATCAAGAGACAATAATCTATCAAAACTAAAAGAGTTCGTAGACACAAGAGAACAATCCACAATAACTTTATAAATCTTAAAGGCTCACATTAGAGAGGAGAAAGGGGACTTCTTTACAAATCATTGTGATGCTCCTTCTCTTGGTTGTGTGATAATAGCGTCATTATCCCTTACCTTCAACAACAACAAAGAAGCATGTGAGGCAAAGGAGTCCAACTGGGAAGGTTGGGAATATACTTTCGCACAGTGTGGAGTGGAAGAGCATCATGTCTAATGGGGACTCTAAACGTGAAGGATTGTCTTCTCTCTCTTTGAAAAGAAGAGAATATACCTAACCTAATATGCAGACCTCATAGGAGGCAAAATACGTTGATTGATAAAACTATAAACATAAGATAAAATTTCCAAATCATCCACACCTTGAAAGAAAGAAGCCTATTGTTGTAGCATAATATGTATAACATTGTATTGATGAAGGGAATTTGAACATAAGATTGTCCTTTCAATCTCAAACCTCCCAAAAGAGAACATTGATCAATTTGCAAAAGAACAACATGGTTTTGGGTGATGTCAAAAATAATAATACATGTTAGATGTAGACTATCCATATCAGGTTATTGAAGCTTAAGTAAGGACAATTCAAATCGTGTTTGATTCAATTATTTAATGATAGACAAAACTATTGATTCAAAGGACTATGATTGACAAGCAAATGTGTTATCAATTGTTATTGAATGGGAATAATGGTCAAGCTCTAAGGATGTCATGGAGAAAGGTTGGAGGTGAGGCTTCATGAGAGATGGATTTATGGTATGGAGAATTATGTTGAAGGGAATATGGTAATGCAACCTAATTCCCTCCATTAAATGGACCCTTATGAACCATTTATGGTTGCAAGAAGAGATAACAAACCCATGTTCCTATCTCCCAACTTGTTGTCTAATCACTATGTGTAAAGAAGTGTATTCTAGGTGGAAGGATTTAGTGTGTAAGACAAAATTCAACAACCTTTTGACAAAGATAAAGTTTTCCTAGAATTTATACTTGGCTTAGCAAGCCATGAGTGCAATGCTTCATGTGTCCAATACTATGATTAAAAACCTATAGTTGCCAAATTTCAATGGAAAAAAAGAAAAAACCTGATGAAGAAAGAGGGAGAAGCAATCAATAGATAGTATTATGACAAACTTAGTTTGTAATAATGCCTTTAACAACCATAACACTCATATCACACAATTGAGGTAGTATAAAGTAGAGACCAATAAAATCAACTTTCCCTCATCTCGATGATAATGACATGCATTGAAATGCCATGGATAATTCTAATTATTTAGTGTTGAAAGCATGCCAATACCCAAAATCCAAAAAATAATCCTCTTATGACATGAGAAGGTTGCCATGCATAATAGAAGTGTATGTTATGACAAAACACAACCACTCTAAACAAGCATAAACTATTACATGACAATCAAGAGAAAGTGAACAATTAGGGGACAAGATTTTATACATACTAAATGAGTCAAGTTAATACCAAGGAATGTGATGAAGGAAGAATATGTGTTCCAAGTTAATGGAGAATATGTGCCCAAAAATCCTTATGCAATACCCAATACCTAAATCTCTATGTTTGGCAATTAACCAAGACAAATGAGTCAAGTTAATACCAATGAATTCGATGAAGGAAGAATATCTGCCTTTAATGGAGAATATGTGCCCAAAAATCCTTATGAAATACCCAATACCCAAATCTCTATGTTTGGCAATTAGCTAAGAAGAGACATGGTTTACAACTTAATAAAATATGGTGGAATTTGAGACATTCAAAACTAATTAATATAAGCACAATAGATTGAAAGGGCAATACACAATCACTAATTAGTTTTCAACTTATTTGATCCCTCGCCTTAATGAACTAGCTCAATATTTTGAATAACCACTTGGGAGTTGAACCCTCCACCACCATGCACCAAACCCTAATGTCATGAGCTATTTTAATCACTTGTCAAGAAGCCATGATTTTGTTATTGTTATTGGTGGCCACAAAATTTTTGTGAGAAGACGTTATTACTTTTCTCATTCCATCTAATGGAACATTGCTTATCTAAGTTTGATACAGGGTACCTTTGAATGCTCAATCAAAGTTGAGCTTGTGAAATGAAGGAGGAAATCGATATCAAATCACCATTACATTATAAATACGAGAAGTTATCCCTTTAGAATGTAGAAAACCATAAACTTTGATACCTCAAAAGACAAACACATTCATGCCTTGATAGAAACCTTCTAGAACCTTAGTCTTCCAAGGCCTAGAGATTAGAGAGCTTTTGAGATGATGTGCATGTTCTTTTGGTTGAGTATAGTGATTTTTTTAGATAATCCCAAGAAGAACATGGAGGTGCCTTTTAGTCCATACATGTATGCACAAATAGCGTTATCCATGCCTCATACATTTAATTACCACTCTTGGGCATTCCTATAATTACTTCAAGTTCTCTAATAAACATATCATTTAAATAGCTTTAAGAAGAACATCTTGATGGACTTTGATCAATTATATATGCACGTGAGTTATACTATGTGAATTTCACATATTCAATTGCTACTTCTAAATACCCTAGATCTATCTTAAGATGCCAAATAAAATATTAATAAAAATTCAACCTTAATTGAGATGAAAAAACTCCTCATTTCTTATTATTAAATCAACCCCTTTAAAGGGACACTCGTATCATTTTCATTGCTATTGGTTAGAAGGGGATGAGTAATACTATTTATTTACAATCAAACCATAATATATAATTTATAGTGTTTAGTATTATTGGTATACTAAGTTTATTTATTTATTTTTATGCATGGTTCAAAGACTCAATAATTGTGGTTGGGGCCCGCTACATCCACAGTAATAATTCTAGGGGGTTAACCATGGACATTGCCCTATTGACTCCAGTTTTGGGAGCCTAACCCCAAAAGACCCAAATAATTGGATTCGTGAGTATTGAACCTTTAACCTCAACAACTAACGATATTTGGACATAGAACTCTAACCAATTGAACTACCATTTAAAACATTATTAAATTTCATGTTATAAATTTCTATAAAGTTTTATAATGTTTTCAAAAAACAATTTATTAATTTTATTTTTAAAAATTCAATTTTAATTTTTTTCTCATTTATTTATTCTATTTTAAAAGAAGTTATTTATCACACATAAATTTGCAAGGGTATGACTTTATTTTAAAACATAAAAATTACATTAAAAAAAACATTTAATATGAGATTTTGTAAAAGTGTCCTATTGCAACCTTCACATGTGTTGTTGACTTTATTTACTAAATATATATATTGTCACTTTTTGTGCAATGTCTTGATTTTGATGTTACCTGAAAGTTTTGAAAGGAAAACGTAATGTAACCAATATAACAATAAAAAAAAAATATGATAACGTAATGTAACAAATATAACAATAAGAATAAAATATGATAACGTAATGTAACAAATATAACAATAAAATATGATATGTTTTTTTTTTGTCTTATTTTGGGGTAAATCTTTAGGCACTTTTTTTCATTTCAAGGATGGTACTCAAGGTAAATTTTGATTGAGCAATTATTAACTTGGCGTTGGGCCAAGGTTTGAGAGTCGACCAGGTCCTTCGCCTCTGTGGCTAGGGTTCCAACCCTAGCCACTTCTTTTTTATGTGAGGCTTCGTGCTTGTGTGTTTGCAGGGGTGGCGGCGACGACTTTTCGGGGTTTCAAGGAACCATTGTTTCGTGGTGGAGGAACTGCATCCACAGTGCGCATAGCTCATTGGTGGAGTGGTGGCTATTTTGTGGTGGTTCTCTCCATCTTTCGGCGGTTGGTTTTTTCGTGGGGACGAGGTGTTGTTGCCCGCTTGGGCTTTCCTCTTTGCTGGAGAAGCGGGCTTTCCCATTGTGCTGGCGACGGACGGCACGACCTGCTCTGTCGGCGGTCCTACCCTTGCTGCTGAGCGTGGCTATGGACATGGCTGGTTGTCTGTTTCTGCCCAGACGCGGCCGCTACTTGGTCTCAGCTCAATGGTTGAGGTGGTATTCATGTATCAAACGGCTAGGGTTTCAACCCTAGCCGCTATGATTGTGTTTCTTTTTCTCTTTAGGAGCAGTTTGTACATGCCCTACGCTTACTTTGGCTGGGAGCTTGTGTTTTGGTAGCTCAGGGTGTTGAGCATTGATTGTGGTATTTTTTTCTTTGGTTGGGAGACTGGCTGCTCAGTAATTATACTGAGCTCTGTTTGTGAGTATTGTGCTCCTTTTGTGGGTTTTGACTGGATAGATACCTAGTTTCATAGATGTGTATCTAGTTACCTTTGATTCTAATGAATATCAAGGAACTGCTATTTTTCTTCTGGAAGAAAAGGTAAACCTTGATTCTTTAGGGCATAAGGCCAAGTCAAGAACAAGGCTCGAAATCACTGCAATAATATACTCATTATGAGCTCAACATATCACTTACATGAATAAAAACTTGGTGAAGAAGATAAGAACTAGTCTAAATGACCCAATTGGCTTTGTAATAAATTCACTTATTTAAAGTCAACAACAAAGCTCAAAATCATTGCAATAATATACTTGTTATGAGCTTAACATATCGCTTGAATAAAAACTTGATTTGAGAGATAAGAATTACTTTAAATAACCTAATTGACTTTGTAATAAATTCATTTATTTAAATAAATACCATGTACTAAAAATGATCATGTCATTAACTTTGTAATAAATTCGCTTATTTAAATAAATACCATGTATTAAAAATGTGAGTGGTCATGTCGTGACCTATTGTTTTTCTCAATTTGAGATTTAAGTTAGACAATGTGATTTTTGGTTTATCTTAAAGTCAATTTGAAATTTAAGTTAGACATTCTAATTTTGGTTTATCTTATATGTGAGATTTAATAAAAGTATATATATATTGAAAAAAACTCAAAAAATAAAGGTTCTTTACCAACTTTATCCCCAGCTTTAAATGATACACAACAGAGAGAATAGTGCTCGCCAAAGTTCTTTATATACTCTAAAGCTCTCTTCACATGGAAATCAAAAGGAAAATAAGTTCTTTATATACTTTAAAGTTTTCTTTATAAAAATGGAGTGTAATTTATAAAAGATGTAAAGTTATAAGACTCAAGTAGAGTAGTAGACTAAGCCCCAAGGGTTAGCTCAATTGGTAAGACGTGTGCACACTCTCTCGTTTCGGGAAGAGGTTACAGGTTCGAGTCTTGAGTCTTTTGGGGTTAGGCCTTCTGCGAGGATGGCTGGCGGTTTACCACCTCTACCATCCACTGATGTGGGGAAGTATTGATGGGTTTCCCGTGCATATTTCCATATGAAAAAAAAAGTAAAGTAGTAAACTAGTTTTGAATATTTTTGGATAGAGATAATTTTTCTTATAATGCACTCGAGAAATCATGAAAACATATGAATGATGTAACTATAGTAATATAATTATGAATTTCTTGAAATTAATAATGTCTTGGTAGCTTTAAATATAATATTTCTTTATGGCAAACTTGGGATAAGTTTTTAATAAATATGAAATTATTTGATACCATATTTTACGCTGGGAAATATGAAATTAAATAATGGAAAATAAGATAAGGTGAATTTATAAGTTGGATAGAGTGAGTAGTGCTTTATCAATTTTTTTTTAACGTTTAATAGCATTAGGTTTTAAGTTATGAATTAATGAATTATTAGTTTCAAACACTTCTTATTGCTTAATCTTCTAAAGAAACTCTTTTCTTTTGAGTTATTTTCAGAAATCCCAAGACGAATATGTCAAGAAGAAGAGATACTCAGAGCATCCACAACTTGAATGCAATTTAGTCTTCACTCTAGTTGAAGATTGTTATTGGAGTCCTTCTTATATATGCTCGTGGAGGCAAAATGGTACTACAGACTCTCCTCTCCACACTATCCCTTTATCTCCTCCTCATCTCACAAAATGTTCATATCTTTTGCACAGGGCACCTTCTTGTAATCGCTCTTCATCTCCTCTGCCTTGTCTACACTTGTGTGAGTATAATAAAACTGAATGGCGGACAAGACCTCCCTCGCAATGACTTTTACTCCCCTGCCTTCGCATGCTCCTATTGCAATTACACCTCTTTGTTCCTACTTCCCATTCCTTATATCATCTAACCGCATCGAGAATGTTCCACCTCCCCTCTTGACAATATTGGGATGAGTTGTGGGGCCCCTCTTTGTCCACAAGATCGTTGTTTGGATCATTTGCCCCCAATGCATTAACACTCCCATACAACTTAAACTATAAGCTTCTAAAGACCAGGGATATATTTTCCAATTGTAGTTATATTGTTTCTAACTATCATTCCTTGGTGCATCCTAGCACCCTTATTTACCATTTCATTAGTTTTTCCATCATTTTTTCTTCTAATGTGGTACATAAGAACAAAGCTTGGATTGATGAAAAGATTAAGAATCCTCTTTTGCATTCTACCACGATTTGTGTTTTTGTCTTTTATGCACTTGCGCACTTGTCAAATGACTATTTTGGAATCTCTAAAGATGAGAATTTTGGAGATCTTGTTAAAGGGATAAGGAGCTCAACCACTTGCATCAAAGCTAACCATACAACTTGATTATTAGTATTGTTCCTAATCCCATCATACAATTTCATAGTTTTTCGTTCAAAATCCATTAAAACTCCTTTCACACCTATCTCAATGTCTTAAAAGTAACTACATGAAATATTTAAAAATAAATTGTAAAATATAAACAAACAAAAATCAATCTTAATGCTCAATTTCTTACAAGTAAATATAAGTATCACATAATAGATTAAAATGAAAATGCCTATGTTTATCTCTACATCTTCACCTACGAGCCTTCACAAATTTTCTCATTCTTTTAATTTATTAATATTATCCCATATTACTGCATATCTTATTTATATATATTA